>ML777242.1:707141-861465 GCA_009831015.1 Picea engelmannii | reverse complement strand
AAAACCCTTTGAAATGTTGAATTATGTTTTGAAAAGTTTGGTATGTTGAGATGAGACTAACAGTTTGTTTGGTTGTGGAAAGAATGAATTGCAGGAAGCAAAGGGTCATGGATATGGCAGTGAGGTAAGCCCATAGGAAAGACTGATTGCCTATTGAGCCAAACTGTGAGGAATGGTATTTCCTTTTGAGAAAGTGAATTTGATTGGTTTTTTTTTTTAACAAGAACGGTTAATGGAGCTTATATTAGAAAAACGGTGGCGAGCCACCGGCACGGTTACATAGTATTTGATCTATACGATCGGGCAATACTACCTTACAATTCTTATTCCAGATTACTTACTACTAGACATGCTTCCATTAACAGAGACAAATTCCACAGCTACATGCCTAGTTTGGCTTATACAAAATGCCAAACAAAGTGTTTGGTTCAGCATGGATTTGATGTCTGATTACTTTTAACCTTTCTTTTCTCCCTAAGCGCACTCCAGCTTCCATTCATTGTTCAGCTGCTCCATTTTTTTCTCCAAAATTCTGACCCTGTCTTTGATTTCTTTCTGCGAATCCTGCAGTTCTTTCTTCAGATCATCCAGCTCCTCACACATTCCAGTTTTTGTGTGAAGGATGTCAAGCTCCAGCCTTTCCATATGCCTTCCTCCTTCACTGTCCATATTTTGGATAAACTCATCCAAGTGATTCAGCATTCCTCGGAGTTTCTGCATGCTTTCCTCTAAGGCTGAGACATGCTCCTCCATTGTTGGCTTGCTACCAGAGCTAGAGTCCATTGAACCATCGCTCGGGGCAGCTTCTAATGGGAATCGTTGTCTTGCTTCTCCTCCCTTTGATCTTTTGCTCCTTACTTCGTTTCCCCTTCTTCTTCCTTCTTCCCTGTTTAAGAAGCACGCCCCTTGGCTCCAAATCCCATGTGAATCAGGTCTGAAGTATGGGCGACCTCTGCAAATATGTTCCCTCATGATTTCGTCCTCCTTCCTTCTGAAATCTGCGTGAGCCTGTTGGTTCGCATCTGTCCTCTCTCCCTCATAACGTCTTATCCAGGGCACATTACAGAATGGGATTGAAAAGTGGTTTACGGGATTTCCCATCTTTCCGTAATGCCATTTAGGAGTAAGACTGCTTGGTCCAGGCTCGCTCCCCAATTGGCTTCTTCATCCGCCTGGGAATTGTTTTCTCGGAGAACATGGAAAATTTGAAAGGTCGTGAACTGCCTCACTAGGAGCTTGATTTTATCAAGCAAATGCTGGAGAGTTTCATTTCCCAACCTAGAGTTTTTATTCAAAGCTTGAATTATTTCTCTTGAATCCCCTAGCACGACCATATCCCGGATATTGAGGAGCAGGGCTTGATTGAGCCCTTTTTAGAGTGCGAGGGATTATGCTCTATTATTGGAAGCAACTCCAAGACCCCAGGCAAATCGAAGAATACTAGTTCCATCTTTGTTTGAGATAATCCCTCCTCCCCCGACAGCCCCCGGGTTTCCTTTGGAGGCTCCGTCGAATGAAAGAAAATTGAGGTTCTTGGAGAGTTTCCAGTTCTCCAATTCCAGCTTCCCCATCCTGAGCTCCCAGCTGCAATTGAGGGGCATACGAGAGTAAGGAGATGGAGGGGCTTGGATACCTAGATTCCTCAGCCATTCTTCTTCATCTCTGGCTAGAGGATTATTATTTGAAGCCTTGACGAAGTAAGGGATACTTTCACTGAAAAGAGCCTTGCTCTTTGAGACTATTTGTTCCAGGGTCCTCTTAGTTTCTCTGAAAATCCGGTTATTTCTTTCAATCCATATCATCCAGAGGATGAATTTGGATTGACTTCCAGAGGGCCAAAAGATATCCTTGTTTAGTCATCCGGAAGGGATAAAGGGATATCCATCTTGACAGCAGTGAGTGAGTTTCCTTTGGAATAGGGGGAGCCGGAACTCCAAGACCTGGGATAGAAATCCAGACCTCCATGGAGAAAGGGCATTCCAGCAGCAGGTGATTTGTCAGTTCTTCCTCATTGCAACAAAGAGGGAACCTAGTGGGCCCTTCCCAGCCTCTTCGTTTTAGATTTTCCCCTAAAAGAATTCCCTTATGTGCAATTGTCCAATAAAACATATCTATCTTCGGAATAGAATTCAGACTCCAGACTGCTTTCTAGATCGTTGGGTTGGGAGGAACATGGGGTATTGCAGCAAAATGATTATACCCAAAATTCGTGGAGTAAGGCCCAGCTTGATGTCCCCATCCTCTCCAATATTTTTTCTTTTCCTGTAGTGGGGTCTTTCCTTGCAGCCTTCTCTTAAGCGTGGTCCAGTCTTCCTCAAGTGCTTGGGGTAGGTTTGTAATTCCCCACCTTAACCAGGAGTGCTTCTCATCATTTCCCCAACAAAAAATGTTCCAGAGGATTTTAATATTATGAGCTTGCATCCAGTCCCTGAGTCGCCCAAGATCCTAGAGCTCTGAGAGCGGGGCTTCTCCCAGGACCAAGTCTTCCCAGATATTGATCTCTTTCCTGTTCCCTGGAATCCAAGTTAAATGGCCTTGAAAGGAGTGTAAAGATTTTTGGCAAAGAGAGAAGATAGGGGAGCCTTTTCCCACTTTTGGAGGTTTTGCTAGACAATTCTTCCTTGGGCCTCTAAAGTATTTCTTCCAGAGTTCTCTTTTGCACCAGGTGGGCTTCCCTGTGATTGTGTTCCATAAAATTTTGGCCCCCAATGCTAAATTGTGTGTCTGGATATTTCTGAGCTAGAGGCCTCCTTCCAGAAAAGGTTTGGTGACTTTCCCCCAGCTTATGAGGTGCAGATTCCTTCCCATTTGCTTCCCTCCTTCCCAAAGGAAATGCCTAATCATCATTTCTATCTTTTGAATAACTGCCTTTGGAGCCAGAGCGATGGAGCATTGATAAATTAGAATGTTGGCTAGCACAACTTTGATTAGGACTATTTTGCCTGCCAAGTTTAACCAGTTGGTTCCCCTGGAGTTGATTTTGTTTTTAATTCTTTCTATCAGCTGGTTCCAGTGATTTGCTTTAGAGGTGGATTTGAAGATTTGGACTCCCAGATACTTAAACTCATCCCAGTTGGTGCTTCCTTCCATTCCTAGGACTCTTGAAATTTCAAGCATTTCCCTTGGGGTGATGTTCCATCTGTAGATTTTTCTTTTATTTAGGTTGATCACGCTGCCAGAGGTTTCTGTATATGTGTCCAACTCCTTTTTGAATTTTTTTGCTATCACTGTACTCAAACCTCCAAGTAGCAACGTGTCATCTACGAACTGGGCATGATTGATATCCTTTACCCCATTTGTGATACGAATATTGGACAGACTTTGTTGCGTTTGAACATTATCGAGCTGAAGACTTAAAATAGAAGCTTGAATGGCGTAGAGAAGAGGGTAAAGGGGACAGCCTTGTCTGAGGCCTCTGGATGCTTGGAAGAAGTGAGTAGCTCTTACATTGACTAAAGGGGCGATCCAGGGGGAAGCTATACAAGCTTTGATCCACTTTATAAAGGGGGGCGCAAACCCCATTTTCCCCATTACCTGAAACAGAAAATCATGTCTCACCCTGTCAAATGCATTTGCAAGATCTAGTTTGACTATCATGCCTTTATCCTTTCAACGTATACTCGAGTGAAAAGCCTCTTGGACCAAGATGATATTGTCCATAATATTCCTTCCTTTGATGAAGCCGCCTTGATTTTCCGGAATTATGATAGGGAGGATGTTTTTTAATCTATTAGCTATGATCTTGGTAAGGATTTTGAAGCTAGTGTTACACAGGGAGATTGGACGAAACCTGTCAAAGTTGGTTGCTCCTCTTTCTTTTGGGATCAACGCCAAAAAGGTCGAGTTCGTTCCTCCTCCTATTCTTGCACAAATTTGAGATTTTCGGATAAGCTTGGTGAGGTCTGATTTGATGACGTCCCAGCTATTCTAGTAGAATCTGGCTGTGAAGCCATCCGGGTCAGGGGCTTTGTCTAGGTGCAGCTGATCTAGAGCCTCTTTAATTTCTTGATGATCCACTTCTGCGGTTAGCTTATTGTTTGCCTCTTCCTGAACATAGTTCGGAACCAGATTCAAAGGGTATGCGGAAGGGACAACTGCCTCTACCTGGGTTTTTATATAGAGAGTTTCAAATCTTTGCACAGCTGCCCGTTTGATGCCTTCGAAATCCGTGATGGTCTGGCCCTGAGTGTGGATTTCTATTACCCTTTGGAATTGCTTTCGGGCTTCTACCTACTTGTGGAAAAAATTTGTGTTCTTATCCCCAACTTCTAGCCAGAGACATCTAGATTTTTTCTGCCAGTATTTCTCTTCTTCTCTGCAGGCTTGGTGCCAATTTTTTTGCATCTTTAACTCTTGTTGCAGGGTATCTTGAGTGATTCCTGAGTCCTCCATTTGGGTCTGGTTCTTTTCGAGCTCCCTTTGTGCTACTTGTCGATCTACCGCTGGATTAGAGAGTGTTTTTGCCCAGAGTCTTAAGGCCATCTTTAGCTTCCTTAGCTTTTCTTCCCACACAAAGAATGGAGAGCCTTTAACTGAGCCATTCCAGATTCTGTCTACCAGGGCTAGGTAGCTCTCCTCCTGGATCCATTTTGGATTGAATCAAAACGGGATTGGACCATTGTTGTTTTCTGGAGATAGATCTAGGGTGACAGGCTTGTGATCTAAAATGCTATGCGGGAGAATGGCTGACGTGAGAAGGAGTCCCAACATTAAAAAGGAACTTTGGACTAGGAGTCTATCTAGCCTTGCTACGATATGCCCCAGTCCCACCCTTTTGTTAGTCCAGGTGTACTTCCCTTTAGTAGGCTTTATATCCTCCAGTTCCCAGGAAGACATAAGTTCCTCTACCCATTCCCTTGCCGGGTCACGGACAATTGTGCCTCCTTTTTTCTCTGAAGTTGTGAGAGTTATGTTAAGGTCCCCCCCCAGGATGATGTTGTCCAGATCATGCCACTACAAAAAGTCTTTTAACATTTCCCAACAACTTTTTTTATCTTCTAACAATATAGGAACATAGAGATTGAATAGGCTTACCTGACAACTTGTTTTCAAGTGGAGGAGGTTGGTGAAGATCCAATGCTTGCATGTTTCTGACTTGACTAGGTCATATTTATTTAAGATCCAGAGTGTGCCCAGGCCGCCCGAGGCGCCCCTTGCACTTTCAGCAATTCCTTTACATATATTCCATCTTTCTTTCACTTTCCTAATGAAATCTTGTCCATCCATTTTGGTTTCTTGAATGAGCAGGATCTCAGCTTTTGAGGTGTTAATAATGTCTTTTAACGCCTCTTCTTTTATATTGCTTCCAAAGCCCCTGCAATTCCAAGAAACGAATTTCATTGATTACTTGAGCGGGAGGTAAGCCCTCCTTGGGGGGCCTTCAATTTTTTCTTGGTCTGCCTAACGTTGATCAACTGTTTGATGGTTGGTTGTGATCCATTCAGAACGTCCTTGTAAGTCTCCTTTTCCCTTTCCGTTTTTTTTGTTTTCCTGCCTCTATTTGGATTTTTGGGGGTAATCTCTATACCGCTATCTTCCTCAATGTTGTTGTTCGAGTAGACCTCACCTTCCTCAACCTTCGGTTCTTGTCCATTTCCTTTTGAACTTGGACCCTACTCCTTCCTTCTCACTTGCGTTGTTAGTTCTTTTGGCTCAAAAATGGGGGACCTCGGGACCGGGTTCGCCTCAATGCTTGGCTGGGATTCCTTTTCAGTTGCTTCCTTTTCTTTTTCGGAGCTGATTACCTGAGCATTGTTCCTTGCTTCATCGTTTGCTTCTTGATCCTCAGACTGCAATTGGCTTGTTTTGTTGGCTCTTGTGCTTTTTTTTGTAGAGGGCTTGCCTCTTCTCACCTGTTGCCAGCCTTCGCTTACCTCTTTGTCGTTGTTGAGATCCTTTGGACAGTTTCTCTGGAAATGACCATATTCATGGCAGCCTCTGCATTTGACTGGAAGCTGCTCATAGTCAAGATTTTGAAAATGTTTCCATTCTCCTACCCTTAGTTTGATTGCTTCTGGTAGACCAACTTCAAGGTTAACTTCCATGTAGATGTGGGCACAAGAGTACTGATCCTTTCGATCCGCTTTATCAATGTAATGTCCAAGACCATTACCAATTGCTTGAAGCGATGAAGTGTTCCAATAGTGAATTGGAAGGTTTGGGAGTCTAACCCAAACCGGCACCTCCTTTGGGACTTCCGATTCCAGATCGAAACTAGGGTTCCAACAATTCATATAGAGCCCTTGAGTTCCCATGAAATAGGGTCTGTTTCTGAAAATCAGGTCTCGATCTGCTTCTAAGATGAACTCAAAGATGTAATAGCCTCTTCCAACCGCGTAGCAAGTAACACTGCTTTGGATCAGAGGGCGCCAATTCCTTTGGATCCAGTTGTCAGTGGTTTTGATGGAGGGACAGAGCCCCATGAACTATCCAACCAGTCCACATTCTTCCAAGGAAATCGCATCTCTCATGGGGTTTTCTAGAGGGAGATCTATTTCAGGGATTGACTCCAGGTGCTTAACGAAGTTGGGCGGGGTTGTTGCAGGGAGCTTCTTACCATTGGAAATCGGAAGCTTGCAGAAGGCCGAGCTGGGAGAGGGAGGGGCACAGCCCTCCCCACCTCCAGAGGCGGCCATGGAAGACCCTAAGCATCAGGCTAGGGTTTGCGTAGGGGCACATAAGGCTTTTTTTTCTCCAATTGATCAAAAAAAGGTGGCGAGCTTGGCTCGGAACGGTTAATCAAATAGTGAGCACCAGCCATGTTTGGGTTCGAGCTCGAGACCTGACCGTCATTACATGACCGACCTTACCACTACACCGCACCCATGACCTTAAAGTGAATTTGATTGTTAGTATGCACAATTCTGAAATTGTTGTGATGAAGTTGAAAAGGTGCGATAAAAATGTATGTGCATGAGAACTAACAATTTGATTAGTTGAGGAATGATTGTAGGAAGAAAGAGTCTTGGATATGGCAATGTTGTAAGCCCATAAGGAAGATCGATTTCCTGTTGAGCTAAAATGTTATGGGAAGGAAAGTCCCATAATTGTGAATCTAGTTCCGTACGAAACATATCTGAAAATAAAAGAAGAGATTGGAAAAATCTGTGGGTGACAGATTTGCAATAAAAATTCTGAAAGTTGGAATTTATAATGATGTCTCACGAATGTTGTATACCTGTGACACAGGTGAGGAGAAAAGATTTGTCTGGAAGGAACAGATGAAGGTTGTCAAAGCTGAAGATGATGAAAAAAAGTCTATTGTTGAGCCATGAAAACCCCGTGATAAGCCATGATCGCCTAAAAATTATTGTGTTGAGGTAACACAAGACAAAGGTACACCTTGGCAGAGCAAGTCTGAGGGACGCCTCGACTGTAAGACTTGATAGAGTCTCTAAAATTTTTATGTGCGAGAAAACCTTGGCAGGGAAAGATGGATCGCCCGAGGGACTGTATAATAGTGAAGGGGATGCCTGAGCCTGGGCCTGGAGGGTGAGTGACCGCAAGGAAGAGGAGACCTTAATAATCATGCACACAGTGGGTAGTTTCCCGTGCAGAAAAACCTTGGAAAGGAAGATGAAATCATGATAGATCTTGTGAACTATTGAATTGGAATCATGCACCCAATGGGTACGTCAAGGAAATTGATGAGCACGGATAACAAAACTACCATGTGGATACAGATCCACAAACTAAAAAGATAAGTATTGTGCTAAGATTATGAAAATTTCCTTTTGAATTTTGAACAACAGTAAGATGTTTTCGCACAAAATTGTGATTAATGTGCTTGTTGTCCAAGAATTATTGAAGGAAGATGACGAAAACTAAGATCCTAAAAGACGAACTGACCGAGGATGAAGGTCAAGACTTCTAAAGTGGTTGAATGAGAAAGGCATGACAGGTGTTTTTTTTTAGAAAGAACACCGAGGACGGTGTTCCTTTAAGGGGGAGGGAATTGTTACACCCTGTTTCCCCAAATTTGTAATTAATCATAAGATAGGAATTACTATGCTAATGCATGAGGACAATGTAAATGTATTATTGTTTGAGTTGCCAATAACTGCCTGTGGGGGTGAAGCCTTGAAAGTACTGGCCATGATATCACTAGAGGAAGAATGTGAAAACTATACAAGAGGGTTCATATATCAAATAACCCCAAATCTCCCTTGATAAGGATGGCAAACCTCCTTCGAATCCCAAGGAAAGTAATTAGTTAATGAAGAAAGGACTGGTGGTTGAATAATCAACCACCCCCATGAATGGAAACATGGGCTGTCAGCCCGAAGTACCACATGGACCTGCATAGCTGAGCTTCCTTCTGACAGAAGGAACAGGATAGGTCATCAAACCTTCCCAGGTAAGAGGGATACACACGGGAGAGGAGACACCAGACAAAAAGAGTGTAAGCTTGCAAGGGAGATGCGTGGAGCTCTCGAGCAAGTCATGAACTGAAGGCCGCGAGCTTGATGCTGAGGAGCATCTAAGAAACTTCGCCGAGGCCATAACCGCGAGAGAAATCTCTGAGTTACGGAGAACATGACCCAAACAGAAGCGGAAACAGAGGAAGAACACTCGAGAAGTGTGAGAATTCCCTAGTGATATCATGGCTTGGCACAGGGGTGGAAAGAGTGCTAAAAATGAATGCTTCTGTGCCTATGATCGGGTGGAAGGACGAACACCCACAGTCAGTTGGTTGGCGGCAACCTATAATAGATAAGCGATTTTCGACCCTGTGTAATTTAGTCGTAACTGTGCATGAATTGGTTATACTGTGTATGTTTCAGGAATTATGCATATTTCTTAATGGATATACTGTATCTACCCTATTTCTGCTTGATTGTATAACTAGGCTACTAAGAAATTATATGGTTAGGAGATGATTTTATACTCGTAAATGCTTGTGTCCTATGGAGGCATAAGCCAGAGTCACGAACTGTGTGTTCGTCAACCCCGGACACAGTTTCATGTACGCATGCCAACCCTCCTAATTGTTTAGAGTCCCTTGGAGGACTAAGTTTGTTAAGCTCGGGAGAGGTAGTGTAGATTGCCACAGGCTCTCTGCGAGGCAAACCGAACCCAAAACTGCTTAAGTCTTGGACAAGCTCAGGAAGGATCGCATCGTTGTGTGAAAGAACCCTGCATGGAGTGCAGAGGTCAAGAAACCCTTTGGAGGTTTCAGAGTGTATGAAAGCTCAAGAGTGACAAATAGACCATGATCGAAATTGGATCTGAACCGTTGGTTCAATTCGAGGAAATAGAGGTGAGGATTTCCCCAAAGTCCTGAAGGGAGAATCGTCGATTCGCAAGGGAAAATCTAGACCATTGGAGCCTACATCCAAATAGCCGGAGAAGAGTGCGCAGGAGAATAGATCTGAACCGTCAGATCAAGCGCAGGGGACCAATAGTTGTCGGATCCAGAAAAGGCACACGAGGTTTAACTTGGTGCATACAGGGGAGAGAGGACTCGTCAAAGTCTTGAAAGTCCTGAAGTATTCGGAACCGTCCATCAGCACAAGACACGTGGCAGTTGGGTAGCATTTTTTTGACTCGCAACTTGGAGTAGTCAAAGGGTAAAACCGCACGAACTCACGATTCGCAAAATCGCGACGTGATCGTGGTCGTTGATCCATGAGTGATCTGGACCATCGATTTAGTGTGAATAAGTTTCAACGTTTCGGCATCCAGGAAACCAAAGGGAAAGACCCCTCGTCTTCGCAAGTCATGAAATCCTAGTATACGAAACCCTGATGTGCTCTGTGGATGAGCCGGTTTAGTGTGAATAAGTTTCAGCGTTTCAGCATATGGGAAACCAGAGGGCAAGACCCCTTGTCTTCGTAAGTCATGAAATCTCGGTATACGAAACCTTGACGCACGATTAAGACTGAGTGTCTTTCAACACCCTTAAGCTCAAGAGGGATAGTGATTGTCAGATCCAGATCAACGAGGGTCGTTGATCTCATACACGAATTCCCATATCGATATTCGGGGATTGGAGTGACAAGAGATTTGGAGTCGCTGCATCGTGAACTCCTGGTTCACGAAACTCTGAAAAGATTTGGATCATTGGATCCAAATCATTGAGGATCGTTGGATCTTGTACAAGAACTCGTGTATCGGAGTTCGGGGAATGGAGTGACCTGTGGTTTAGGTCGCTGCATTTCGAACTCCCGGTTACTGAAATCTCGATACGGCTAGGACCATCGGATCAGGGGGAGATTCATAGCCGTCGATCTCATTGAAGGTAAGATTTCGGGTTTCGGGGTTTGAAGAGTCGAAATACTTGACTCTCTTGCATCGTTGAGTCATGAAATGCGAAAGGCGCCTCTTGGCTTGGCCTGTGGTCATAACCAATGATCACATGGAAGTGGATAAGGGAAGAGCTATCTTGCACTAGGCCCCCGTAGGAATTCAGGGATTCTATCCCTTGATGAAGAGAGAAAATTTTATTTCTATCATAGTGGGTATGTGACACAGGTGCAAGATAACCAGGACCACAATAGGCTCGCAAGAAATTCTCCACATCCGCATTAGCAAGCTTATGTGGGATGTGGGTGCTTGGGATTTTTGACAAGGGAATTACCCTCGCATATGCATGGTTAATGAATTTTATAAAAGGGTTTTATAAAGGAAAGGAAGCTTTGGGTAGAAGAAGGAAAAGGTATCAACATATCAATGATGCAATAATGAGTTGGAGTAGAGCATATGAGACACAACTCAATCAAGAAGCAATGAGGATTCTCCCTTCTTGATATGTGGCACCCAGGAATGAAGAAAATGGGACCAAGGTACACCATACTCTAAACCAAACCCCTAGAATGTAGGTTTTGAAGTCAATAGGGGAAGGCCAACTAGATTCAAGGGGCTAAGGGATCCTTGAACACCATAATGAGATACAAAAGTAGATGATGACTGACTAACATTGATGCTAAGGAATGATGGGAAGGAAAAGAGAGATGGAATCATGACTTCCATTGTTCAAAGCATATAGGAAATATTGACCTCGTAGTGATTGAAATAATTCCATGGAGAATGGTTTATTACTAGGCAAAAAATTGTTCAAGGACAAATTAGTAAACCAAGGGGAAAACTAGAGGTAAAAACTTGACAATTCTAGATGGGAAAAACCCATGGAGACAAGAGACAAGGGTAAATTGTAATAGGGCTCAAGTGGAATTGAATAGAATACATGGGACATAAGGGCGAGTCATCACAAATTCTTTGAAAAATAGCAACAAAGGGATTCTACCACAAATGAACCTATATGTCGAATAAGCACAAGGCCTTCCTAGTATTTCCAAACGGGTGCTAGAAGGATGAGAAAGATTACTAATAAGAGACAAGGGTCAAACCAAAAGATTGATTGAATGTGTCGAGAGACACAATATCCAAAAGGGATCCTGTTGGCCCTTGGTTATGAAAGAAAGCAAATATTAAGGAAGAAAATATCGAATGTGAATTGCGCAGAAGACACAATGACTGATACTGGGTCGAAGTGAGAAGAAGAGAAGAAAAGACGGAGCGAAGTAAGAAAAATCAAGTCATTGGATGAGGAGATTGAGGATGACAGATCAGCAAGGAAGACTGATCATGGACAACTCAGCAAGCGGAAAAATCCATCGTTGGATGCTTTGGAGCACCGCGCGAGAAGGAAGGAAAGACAGGCTGATGAAGCCTTGAAAACGCGGGTCAAATTTACCTAGAGTTTCAAACACCTAGGGTTTTTGTATCTAGGGTTTTGGCACTTAGGTTTTTGCCTAAGATTGTCGGTGAACTATTGTAATGTATAAATAAGAACCTAGATGAGGGAAGAGGGTTTGTTCCAAGTTTGTTATTGTTATGAACGATTATTGTAGTGAGAGAGGGAAGCATTGAGCAGTGAGGGAAGTCTGTGTTGCAATATCTTCAGTTAGGTGCAGAGATCAACCTTGCAGCTGGGTGCGCAAGGAGGGAAGACAAAGAGAAGGAGAGAAGATATGTTGGCTAAGAGCGCAGATAAGAACTATATGCTTTCATCTTAATATATTATAAATCACAGTTTTGTGGATGTAGCCCTAGGGAGAGGGTAAACCACATATATCTTAGTGTTGTGTGTGATTGATGTGGTGTTCTCTTGTTCATTGATATATTGTTATTACATTATTGTGTTAGATATCACAGATAAATGTGCGAAGTAGGACTAAGTTGATAATTGTTATCTAGATGTTGTGTTGTTCTTGTGTTGAATCCACTTTGTATTCCCTTGGGTTGTAGACATATGTGTTCTACAACCCACCCATAGCTACTTCGGGTGAGACTGCATCTGCATCGCAGGTGTTGCTGAAAGGGCCAGTAGTTAGGTCTTGTTGGTGCGCTCTTGGAGCTGAACCCTGGATCTGCCCCTGTGCCAACAAATGGTTTTTTTTCCAGGACGGGAATCTTCTTGAGAGAATGACAAGGTGGTTTCCATCGAAGACAGAGATTCAGAAGTGGATAGAAGACCAAGAAAAGGACTTCGCAGAAGCCCAGGACAAGAACCCTAAGCTTAGCACCGAGGACTAGTTGGGAAGGTATATCTTTACTGATATACACGAGATTTTATTTGGAGGAATTCACGAGGAGCTATACGAGTTGCTAGCTAGGTTAGCAGATACCCAGTTTGAGATCAGATCTATACCATCTGTGGTTTGGACATCGACGCTGATCAAGAAGGTCAAGAGAGTTGATAACACTGTGTCGAGAGAAGTAGATCACTGGTTCGATAGCACCATTGGAGGATATATCATTGAGTTTGTTGTTGACAGAGTAGAATCGTATAGTCAAGTAGAGAGATACTTCTTCAAGGGACCTAGAGGAAAAGTTTTACAATTTCTGAAGTTGAGGATCAAGATGCTATTACATGAGAAGAACATCTTGAAGGTACAATAGTTGGTCTGATCGAAAAGCTAATGTTCAAGAATTCAAACAGCGACAGCGACACAGAGGTGGGACATACACGCAGTGGAAGAATCTTCAGAGAGGTCCCTCTAGTTAACTTGTTTGAATAGAACCACTAACCACTGGTGCAAGACGAAGGGTTTTACATTGGAGAGGAAGAAGAACTGGTGAACGCCAAACATTCAGAATCTAGTAGGACAGAAGAAGGAAAGACTGAGGAACCTCGCTAAGAAGAGTCACAAACTTCGCAGACCATTGAAGTAGGTATTATTACTCTTCCTGTTGTTTTAGTAGCATTAAGAAATCAGAGTAATCAAAGTCACCAGAGTGCTCAGAGCACTGTCACTAGCAGTCCACCACATACTCAGTCAATAAACCTAGGAAGATCTATGGAAGATGAGATGAGGTTACCCACCTTTAGAGGAGATGGATTTGAAGATCCTGGTCAGCATTGGTTTCTATGTGAAGCTGTGTGGAGTATTAAGAATGTAACAGATGAAGCTTTTAAACGAACTCAGTTTAGTACTACCCTGAGAGACCACACACTCAGTTGGTACATGAAGTTTGTCCAAGGAGTTGTCCAGCCAAAACCATTGAACGAGATCAAGACTGCATTGATTATAGAACTCAAGAAACCTAAGTCGGAATCGCAATGCATTACAGAACTAAAAGAAATCAAGCAGAAAATAGTTGAACCTATTTGGAAGTTCGATCAGAGGTTTAAGACCTTATTAGGCCATTTGAGTTTTCAGATCCCGGATGAGAAAAACAAGGAATGGTTCATTGTTGCCCTTTTACCACACATCAGATTCCCTCTGATGCAACATAAGATTGCTTCGCAGGCTGAGGCATTGGAGATCCCCATGAAACTAGAATCAACTCCTGTGGCAAAATCTAGCTCAGGTATGAGTGAAATATTGAGTCAGCTAACTAGCTTATCTTTGCAGGTAGAAGATATGAAGAAAGACAAGGGAAAAGATAAAAGAGAAGATATATGGTGCATTAGATGCAAATCAGAAGGTCGTAAAGGAAAAGGGGTAAGCAAGCTCATGGAATTCTTATATACTTGTATTAAGTTGATTCAGGATGAAAGCAATGTACAAGAGATACAAAATTTAATCAGACAGTACAAGCTAGGAAAGATAGATCCCTTGTTGAATAGAGAAGTACACCAAGTCTCTAAAAAGAGAATGACAAATAAAGAACTACACCTAAATTCTCAAATTGGAGAGTATGATATAGATTATGTGGTCCTCGACTGAGGGTCGGAGGTCAATGTCATGACGAAGCAGACTTGGGCACTAATGGGAAAACCCATGTTGATCTATTTCCCTATCAGTCTTAGGATGGCTAATCAGCAAGTTGTAAGCCCCTTTGGAAGATTGGAACATGTCCCTGTGGACATCGACAGAGTAAGGACATTTGCAGACTTCAAGGTGATTGAGATAGTTGATGATAGTTGTCCTTAACCTGCGCTGTTAGGAATTGATTGGGCTTTCAATAATTCCATTGTGGTTGATTTAAAGAAAAGAAGAATGACATTTGAAGTAGATGGCCTTAGGGTCATTGCACCTTTGGATCCTGATGAAGGTCAGAGATACACATAACCCATCAGAGAAGAAGACCACACATATGAACTAGAAAACATATACAAATTAATAGCTAGACAGCAGGATTACATTAATCCTACAGCAGATGGTAACCTATGCTGGTGAAGTGACAGCGCATGTTCATCGGATTTAGAAGAAGCACCAGAGAACTGGCAGAACAAAATGTATGAAGTATCTACAAGGAGATGTGCTAGATTAACCAGCGAAGTTCACTGGATTGGCAAATAGTAAGTAACTTGCCCACCTTTGATGGTCTAAACCATTTACAAGCATTCTTATTGTACTTTGAAGAAATTTTACCAACACAACAAAGATTGTTGGCAATGGATGAGGCCTTGAAAGAAACTCCAGCAAGATGGTGGGGGACACACAAAAACAACATTATAGACTGGGTACAATATCGCACTTTGATGACAGCACGCTTTTCAGAGCAAGCAGAAGGTTGCAAAGTTAGGTACATAGGTCAAAGTTGTCCAAAGGACCATGTGCGAAGTTGTGAAGAAGCCTAGAGTAGCATTCCTCAAGAGCAGTGGGTGCACAAATTCATCAACACATTGGACACAACCCCTATCAATTGGTATCTTCAAGCAGAACTGCGCCTCATCACTGCAGATTGGGAAGGTATGACTCAGAAATTTGTAACTACCTTTTTGTTTGAAAGCCAATATCCTACAATGGATCAAGCGTTACAGATTGTAAGATGGAAAGTATTTGAGGAGGCACCTAGCCTCCCTTTGGAACAAGAAGAGGACGAATGGTTGCGCCTCTCCAAAAACTGCAAGGTTGTTACAATATCAACGTTGACGAAGATGATGATCCGAGAAAGGTGAACATCGCCGAAACAGAAGGACGGAAAGACATAGAAGGACCAGGAGTTGAGCTACCTTTCATTGGACAACCAATTAAAATCAAAAAAGTCAATATTGGAATAGAGCAAACACCGAAGCTTACAAATGTTGGATATTATTGGGACGTTGCCACTATTGACAAGATCACAGAGTCACTGCATGAATATCAGGACTTGTTTCCAACCAAGTTCACTGATATGAAGGGCATTAAAGGGCCCATGGGAGAGATGAGGATCCCTTTGAAACCAGATGCAAGGCTAGTCAAACAGAGACCCTACAGATTGAAGTTGTCTAAAGGACAATGTGCGAAGTTGTGAGGAAGCCTGGAGCAACATTCCTCAAGAGAAGTGGGTGCACAAATTCATCAACACACTGGACACAACCCCTATCAATTGGTATCTTCAAGCAGAATTGTGCCTCATCGCTACAGATTGGGAAGGTATGACTCAGAACTTTGTAACTACATTTTTGTTTGAAAGCCAATATCCTACAGTGAATCAAGCGTTACAGATTGTAAGACAAAGTATTTGAGGAGGCACCTAGCCTCCCTTTGGAACAAGAAGAGGACGAATGGTTGTGCCTCCAAAAACTGCAAGGCTGTTACAATATCAATGCTGACGAAGATGATGATCCTAGAAAGGTAAACATCGCTGAAACAAAAGGAAAGAAAGACATAGAAGGACCAGGAGTTGAGATACATTTCATTGGACAACCAATTAAAATCAAAAAAGTCAATATTGGAACAGAGAAAACACTGAAGCTGGCAAATGTTGGAGATTATTGGGACACTGCCACTATTGACAAGATCACAAAGTTACTGCATGAATATCAGGACTTGTTTCCAACCAAGTTCACTGATATGAAGGGCATTAAAGGGCCCATGGGAGAGATGAGGATCCCTTTGAAACCAGATGCAAGGCCAATCAAACAGAGACCCTATATATTGAACCCTAAATATAAGGAGAAAGTGAAGATTGAACTAGACAGAATGTTGGAAGCAGGAATCATAGAACCTGTTGAAGAGTCAGAATGGATTAGCCCTATGGTGGTGCAGGATAAGAAGACCGAATAGATCAGGATCTGTGTAGATCTCAGAAAGTTGAATGATGCATGTTTGCATGACTCATTCCTTACACCCTTTACTGACGAAGTGTTAGATAATGTAGGAGGTATATTCTTTTAAAGATGGATTTTCAGTATACCATCAGATCCAGATTGCCAAGGAAGATCGCCATAAGACCACATTTGCAACAGAATGGGAATTCTACCAGTATACAGTGATGTCGTTTGGATTGAAGAGTTCCCAAGCCATCTTTTCTAGGGTGGTGGTCAAAGCATTCAAGGAATTTTTACATAAATTTCTAGAAGCATATTTTGATGATTGGACTGTTTTTAGCTTATTACAAAATCATATTGAATGTTTAAGACTAATGTTGGATAAGTGCAGGAAGTTTCAGATCACCTTGAACCTAAAGAAGTGCATCTTCTTTTCACCCTTTGGAGTGTTGTTAGGCCATATTGTGTGTAAGCAAGGACTGCTAGTAGACCCATCTAAGATTGCCATTATAGTCGATATGCCCCCTCCTACTTCAGTCAAACAGTTGCACACTGTGCTAAGACATACTGCATACTACAGGAAGTTCATTAAAGGCTATGCACAGATCATGGCACCCGTGGAGAAGCTTTTGAAGAAAGACTATCAATTTTATTGGACAGAAGAATGCCAGCAGAGCTTCGACACACTGAAACAGAAAATGGTTACTGCGCCTATTTTGGTTTTCCCAGATTGGAGCAAGGAATTTCATGTGCATGTTGATGCATCTTCTATTGAATTAGGAGTTGTGTTAGCGCAACTGGGAGGTGGAGACATTGACCACCTCTTAGCCTTTTCTAGTAGGAAGCTATCAACGGCTGAGATTAATTACACCAACATTGAGAGAGAAGGGTTAGCCATGGTGTGTGCGCTGCAGAAGTTTCACCACTACTTGTTGGGAGGACACTTTAAAATGTTTATTGATCACTCCACGCTGAAATACCTAGTCAACAAGCCAGTGTTGGGGGGGAGAATATGCAGATGGCTTCTGCTATTTCAGGAATATGATTTCAAGATCGTGGTTAAGCCAGGGAGAATGAACAAAGGACCTGACCACTTTTCAATGTTGGAACATGGAGAGGAACCTACTAGTATGGAGGATACACTGTCGGATGCAAAGTTGATGACCATTAGAAATATGGATGATCACTTCGTCGAGATAGTCCAGTTCTTGTCAACAGGAATGGCACCTAGTGAATATACAATCACCCAGAAGAAATAATTGATAGTGTGCGCTGCAGAATTTTCACTTATAGCCGAACAACGATATAAAATGGGATCTGCTGAGATCCCGAGGAGATGTGTTATGGAAGCAAAACGACACTGATTTTAGCAGAAGCTCATGAAGGCATCGCAGGAGGACACTATGCAAGAAAAGAAACAGCGCAGAAGGTTCTTAGAGCTGGCCTCTGGTGGCCTACTTTACACAAAGATGCTAAGGACTACTACAGAACCTGCAATGTATGCCAAAGAGTTGGGAAACCGTCCAAAAGAGATGAAATGCCTTTAGCACCACAGCTGACCCTACAAGCATTTGAGAAATGGGCCATTGATTTCATGGGACCTATAAACCCACCAAGAAAGTGCACAGGAGCAAGGTACATAATCACTGCGACAGAGTACTTGACCAGATGGGCCGAAGCAATCAAAGCACACGTTTCATCAATAAGATCGTTGAAGCCTGAACTGAGGAATTTGTTGTCCATCATCAAAAGAGCACACCCTGCCATCCACAAGCGAATGGGACAGTTGAAGCATTCAATAAGATCTTGGAGACATCGTTGACGAAGATCTGTAGTGTGAACAAGGATGACTGGGATTTAAGAGTACCAGAAGTAAGATGGGCCTATAGAACCACTTGCAAGAAGTTAACAATGCAGACCCCCTTTAAGTTGGTTTATGGTCTTGAAGCAGTTGTCCCGATAAAATATTTGGTCCCAAGCTTAAGAATTGCAACCTTTACAGATATGGATGACACTTGCATTGTTCAAGAGAGGCTCGCGCAGTTGGTCGAACTAGAAGAAGACAAATTTATTGCAGGATTCCATTAGCAGATACAGAAGGAAAGAGAAAAGACCTACCATGACAGGCATATTAAGAAGAAAGCCTTCAAACAAGGAGATTTGGTATTGGTATATGACAGCAAATTCATGAAGCATCTAGGGAAGTTCAGAACACATTGGCTAGGGCCATATGAGGTTGTCTATGTCACGGAAGGAGGAGTTGCACAGTTGACGACCTTGAATGGAAAATGGAAGGAAGGTTTGGTGAACGGGAGCCGGTTGAAACTGTACTATGACAACCAGCTACCTCGCAACCTTCAGTAAGAGAAAAAGAGGAAGGGTCCAGGTACCAGGTGCAGTTGAAATTGGGTACCAAACACAGAAAAGATAGTTTACACATAGTGGGGGAGGAGAGAGCAGAAAGCACAGGTTGCTTCGCGCAACCTGAAGTCGAAGAAAAACAGAAGGTTCAGATATGAAGTGCCTCGGGACAAGTCACAGGTGAGTGTTGGGGGCTTTTTGGCCCTTGGTTATGGAAGCAAGTGAAGATTAAGGTAGAAAAGACGGAATGTGAACTGCGCAGAAGACATAGTGACTGATACTAGGTCGAAGTGAGCAAAAGAGCAGAAAAGACGGAGTGAAGTAAGAGAAAGCAAGTCGATGGACGAGGAGATTGAGGATGACAGATTAGCAAGGAAGATGGGTCGTGGACAACTCATCAAGCGGATAAATCCACCGTTGGATGCTTTGAAGCACCGCGCAAGAAGGAAGGAAAGACAAGTTGGCGAAGCCCTGAAAACGTGGGTCAAGTTGACCTAGGGTTTCAGACACCTAGGGTTTTGGTATCTAAGGTTTTGGCACTTAGGTTTCGGCCTAAGGTTGTCGGTGAGCTATTGTAATGTATAAATAAGAACCTAGATGAGGGAAGAGGATCTGTTCCAAGTTTGTTATTGTTATGAGAGATTATTGCAGTGAGAGAGGGAAGCATTTAGCAGTGAGGGAAGTCTGTGTTGTAATATCTTCAGCTGGGTGCGCAGGGAGGGAAGACAGGGAGAAGAGAGAAGGAGAGAATATCTGTTTGCTAAGAGCGCAGATAAGAACTGTATGCTTTCATCTTAATATATTATAAAGCACAGTTTTGTGGACGTAGCCCTAGGGAGAGGGTGAACCACATATATCTTGGTGTTGTGTGTGATTGATGTGGTGTTCTCTTGTTCATTGATATACTATTATTACATTATTGTGTTAGATCTGACAGATAAATGTGCGAAGTAGGACTAAGTTGATAATTGTTATCTAAATGTTGTGTTGTTCTTGTGTTGAATCCACTTTGTATTCCCTTGGGTTGTATACATATGTGTCCTACAACCCCCCCATAGCTACTTCGGGTGAGACTGCATCCGCATCGCAGGTGTTACCGAAAGGGCCAATAGTTAGGGCGTGTTGGTGCGCTCTTGGAGATGAACCCTAGGTCTGCCCCTATGCCAACAGATCCTGAGAGGGAAATCGAATAGGGAAATAAGGTGGAATTGAGGAGATAAATGTCCCAGTAAGAAACCATATAAATGTAATGTTGAAGGTGAAAACTGCAAATGGAAGTAAACAAGGGTAGTGACATGAATGCTAATCTCCTCAAGGGTAGGTGAATGGAGGTATAAAAATGAAGAATCATCACAATATGGATGAAGTGGAGGGATTATGATATGTGATAATATAGAAAATACCAACCAATAATGTGGGAATATATGGGGTAAGGATGTTAATATGATGAGAAGAGATGCATGAGGCTCAACTCCCGGATGTAAACTAACTAGAATCCCCAATCATAAGGAGGATTGAACGACATGGGCACCAAAATGCAACAAGAGTCGCTAAATTAGGGCACCCATGGAGAGAAGGCTTTATCACCAGGTAGATAGTAAATGCAAAAGATGGATGGGATAATCCATCTACTTGAGTGAGGGTGGTCCTACAAGTAATTCCAAGGGGAATGAAAGCAAAATGCAACATACTTAGAATAGTTATTCTATGTTTAATGTCAGTTAAGAGAGGTTTACCTGATGAGGACCACATTCCATAGAAAGACAAGGGATTCCATGGTGAATTCATGCACACAATTAAACTAATACCCAAGCGTAAAGGTGATTAAGAAAATAAACCAATGTATAGAAATTTGAATCAAAAAGATACTTACTTTAATGCTCCCAATAAAAAAGGCTTATGGACAAAGTATCAAAACAAGAAAATCCAAGAATACCCTTCCAAAGGGCTCAAAAATATGAATACCCTATAAGGAGGAGAGTCATCATTGCTAGCCAGGGCATGAGGGACTTGGCCAAAGGATCCATCATGCCCATAGCATGAGATTCCCCCATTGGATGGTGTTGGGGGAATGGTCAAGTATAGGGAGGTGGGCATGGTGCCCCCTGCTTTTTTTAATGTCGCATGATATGAGTGTGCCTAGAATATAGAGTGATGGAGTCCATATGAAAAAACTTGTATGTTGTTGATATAGATATATATATATATGCATTATGGATGCAGTTTGTGAAATGAAAATGTGAATTTCCAATCTATGTTTTTTTATTAAATATGACATGGAGCACTAAAAATGGTTCCAACATAGTTTGATCCAAAGGGCATAACACTGCATGAAAAGGTACATTGTGGAGTCATGAAGGCAATCTTGTATTGATATTGAGGTTGAATCTAGATCTAATTATATCCCAAGAATCCATCCATGAAGGAAAGGATATTGTGGCTTGCACAAGCATTGATAATCTAGTCAAGGAATGGCATAGGCTAATTGTCATTGGGACAGAACCAATTTATATCATATAAATTGGTACAAGCATGAATGTTACCTAGTTTCTTTGCAACAAGGACCAGGTTAGAAACCCACAAAGTGTATGCAATAGAGTAAATGAATCTTGTCTATTGTAGTTTGTAAATTTCATCTTTAATGGAGAGGGACTGGTGGAGAAATTCGGAGTCTCAATTGGCATATTCTATCTCTACCTTGACTTGGGAACAATTTGAAGAAGAGTTTCGAAAAAAAATATCTTTCAGTTGAATACTTGGAACGAAAGTTGAATGAGTTCCATGATCTTAAGCAAGGAACTAAGAATGTGCTTCAAAATGAGGCTAGATTCATGGAATTTCTTAGATATGCTACATATTTGAATACTAAAAGCCTAAAGGTGAACAAGTTTTTGTATACGTTGAATCCTTTTTTAAAGGAAAAAGTGTGCATTTTGATGCCTACAACATTGCATGATGCTATGAAAAAAGCTATAATAGTTGAAGAAGAAATGCAAGGGAGAAAAGGAGGGGATTAAGCTCCCAATCCTATTGTACCTTCATTCCATGGGAAACCTCCTCGAAGGGGAAATAAAGGAATAAATCATAAGGTTGGTGGTTCATATCAACATGGGTTTTAGAAGAATCATTCTACTAAGAACCATAACGATTATCCCAAGAATCAATTTCATCAAAGTGGTGCTTGTACTCTAGAATATATTCAAAGTTCAAATCAATCACCTAATAAAAGAGCTAAATCCACAAGGTTTGCTCCTACTAATGGATGCTAGAATTGTGGAGGACCGCATTATGAACAAGATTGCCTTGAAAAGAACACTGGGGTACAAATAAAACATGATCAGACTATTTTTATAGATATGGGCAAAGCCCATACGATTCATGCATCTTTGCATAATTTTCAAGTCAAGCATCAGTCTATGGTGCTTGAAACATCAAGTAAATTGAATAGTGTGGATGTAACTATTCTAATTGATCCATGTGCAACTGAGATGTTTATTTTTCCTAATGCTTTAATGAAATGTAAACTAGTGGAAATAGAGAAAAATGATTTTGATCTGGATGAGATGGCATCGAGTCATTCTCAAAAAGTGGAATATGTAGTACACAAGTGCCCTATATACTCGGGACTGTGTATCACACATGTGAACCTTTATGTGACATCTCTTGGACATTATGATGAAACAATAGGGATGGATTGGCTTGAATCCCACTGGATTGTGCTAGACTATAGAAGTAAAACCCTTCATTTTGTAAATGATAAGGGCCAATCCATGGTTCTCCAAGGGGAAATGAGACATATTTCCTTGAGACTAATTTCATCCTTGCAATCGAAATGAAGTCTCAGAAAAGGGTGTAAAATGTATGTTGTGGTGACTTTAAATGAGAGATATCTTTCAGCCTTAGAGAAAAATTTGGTTCTTTCATTATTTTATGATGTTTTTCTTGATGAGTTGTCTAGTTTACCTCCAAAGCGTGAGATTTAATTTTCTATTCAACTAAATCATGGTTCAAAACCAGTATCCAAATCTCCTCACCAGATGTTTGTGCCTGAAATTAGAGAGTTGTAGCTGCAAATTCAAGAATTATTGGATTAAGGTATGATTATACCCAGTGTTTCACCCTAGGGAGCTCCAGTAATAATTGTGAAGAAGAATTATGGATATCCTTGGCTCTGTATTGATTGCAGGCAATCAAATTGATTATTATTAGAAATCAATATATGTTTCCTCGCATTGATGATCTATTTGATGAAATGAAGGGAGCCACAGTGTTTTCCAAGATCGATCTTCAATCTGGGTATCACCAGCTTAGAGTTAAGGAAGAGGATATTCCTAAAACTTCTTTTTGAACACATTTTGGTCATCAAAAGTTTGTGGTGGTTCCTTTTGGGTTATCTAATGTTCCAAGAGTATTTATGAGCCTAATGAATGGGGTATTTTGTAAGTAATTGGACAAGCTTGTTCCAGTGTTCCTTGATCATATCTTAATTTATTCCAAGACTCATGAAGAGAATGAGTAGCACTTAAGATTGGTTTTTCAATACTTGAGAGAAAATAAGCTCTATGCCAAAATGTCCAAATGTTCTTTCGCCAATCAGAAATCTATTATCTTGGACATATTATTTCTAGTGAAGGTATAGTTGTAGACCCAGCAAAGATAGATGCAATTTCAGAATGGCCAGCACCCTTTAATGTACATGAAGTGTGTAGTTTCATGGGTATGGAAGGATACTATAGAAGATTCGAGGAAGGATTTTCTAAAATAGCTAACCCAATCACTTCATTGCTTAGGAAGGGGGCAAGGTTTAAGTGGACAGATGAGTGTGATCGGGCTTTTTCCAAGCTCAAGCAATGTTTGACTTCAGCGTCGATACTAAAGGTACCAGATATGGATAAGCCATTTATAGTATGCATTGATTCGGCAAATGGGGGATTGGGTGCAGTGTTATCCCAAGATGGTAGGGTGAATGCTTATGACTCTCATAAATTAAGACTGCATGAAGAAATCTATGCAACTCATGATTTGGAACTAGGAGACATTGTTCATGCTTTGCGGCTTTGGAGACATTATCTAGTGGGTAGGAAATTTGAGTTAAAGATAGATCATCGAGGATTGCAACATATATTTTCTCAAAGTGATCTTAATGATAGACAACGAAGGTGGTCATATCTCTTGAGTGAGTATGATTTTGACATAACTTACATCTAGGGTACTTTGAACAAAGTGGTTGATGCACTCAATCGAAGACCACGCATCTTCTCAATAATTCCTTTGAATATTGATTTAAGAGATCACATTTTAAGGGCTCAAGATGAAGATGATTGGTGTAAGGAAGTTAGAGTTTTCTTGTGTGGGAAAATTGTTTGAAAAATCAAGATGGAGGGATATTCTTGTGATGATGATGGAATGGTGAAATTCATGAAGAAAATGGCAATGCCAGACAGAGATGGACTGAGTTCATTATGAAAGAAGCTCATTGTTCTTTGTATATGACCCACCCGAGTGTTCAAAAATGTATGCAGATTTAAAGAAAACTTTCTTTTGGACTGGAATGAGGAAGGATATAGCTCTTTTTGTAGCAAAGTGTTTGGAATGCCAGCTAGTTAAGGCAAATCATGGTCATCCAGCGGGATGGATGCAATCGCATAACATTGGGAGGAAATAAATGCATTTACAGAATGGCACTTTGAAGAAGACTTCCTACTTGTTTCCACTGATGCCCCTCGTTGATCTATATCCAGCCATGCTTCTACATATACAAAAGAACTAGAGCACATAAAAGCAAGCACTTAACGTCCATCTGTTATCCATGGATTGGAATCAAGCATTGTGAAGGGCTGCCAACCTCTGCTCCAGGTCAGCCACGTCAAAACTACATATCCAATAAAAACAATTAAAGAAACAAAAAAGGTCTTCTTTCAAAATCTTTCCTTCATTGTTTCTTCCATAAAACAGATTATCCTACACAACTAAAAAGAGAGAATATAAGAATGACAAGGAATGCAGTATTATGTAGACAAAGTATGTAAAAACGACTTTAGACTGGGAGTAACTTGAATATATCAATAATAAAAATTGAAACGAGGGGTTTTGTTCATTTGGTTCAAACCATTCCAAAGATTGTGGTGAGGAACCATGATTCACATTTGCTAGACCCGAGTTTATTAGTTAAGGAAAGAAAACAGGAAACTCAAGTCGGTAGTATGTTGGTGGTCATGTGGTTGACTCTCAGGCTTTATCTTTATTTCAACCCTATCAAAGATCTTTCAATTGGGAGAGAAACATATTAAAGATAATAAAAAGTGTTCACGTTTATTTCCATTTTGGAGATAGATAATTAACTTCGAACTCTAGACTCAAATCAATTAAATGTAACTCTGCGACATTTTGGGAAATATTTATATTTCGCTGTCCATGCACACTGCCAAACCTGTGAAGTTCCTACATTTTGGGAAATATTTATATTTAATAAACTTTCCTTTTGTCAAATATTTTGTGACGATGTCCTCAAACTACTGCCCCTCTCTGGACATAATCTCCGATGAAGTGGTTTCTAATCTCAATGTGTTTCGATCGATCATGAAACACTGGATTCTCCAAGAGTTTGATACAATTCTGATTGTCACAATGAGTCACGGTCAAGTACAACTATTGACCAAATAACCCAACAAGCATCTTGTGAAGCCAGATGACCTCACAACTTGTCAAACTAGCAGCCATATACACTGCCTCAACAGAACTCAAAATGCAACTGACTTCTACTTCTTGTTGAGCCACGACACTATTTTCGAGCCCAAACTGAAGCAACATCTTGAAGTACTCTTCCTATCAACTGCATTGCATGCCCAATCTGAGTCATTAAAACCAACCAATGTGACTCCATCCCTCTGGACATTATTCAGCCCAAAATCTACAATGTCACACAAGTAACAAAGAACATGTTTTACTATCACCTAATGCACTCTCCTAGGCTCGACCATAAACTGACTTAGAGTGTTCACAACAAAACAAATATTTGGTCGAGTGTTGACCAGATACATCAATGACCCAATCAGTTGATGATATAAGGTGGGATCTACCAAATCAGACTCAGAAGCATTCAGCTTATTCCAATTGGTTATCATTGGTGTCGACATAGGCCTACAATGCTCCATCTGAAATCTCTTCAAAATTTCAACTACATACTTCCCATGTCCAAGAAAAATGTCTTGGTTACTGCAACACCTCCAATCCCAAAAAATAGTGCATTAGCCCAATATCCTTCATTTCAAACTCTGAAGGAAGATCTCGCTTGCACTTCTTGATGAGTTTCTTTAACCCCGTGAGAAATAGATCATCCACATACAAGATAAAAACGAGTGGATCGTCACCAGCCAAGATGTAGTATAGGTTGGAATCTTCCTCACACTTCACAAATCCCAATTGTAACAAGTAATTGTCAATCCTTGAGTACCAAGGTCATGGAGCTTGCTTGAGCCTGTACAAGACTTTCTTCAACCTACACACATGAGACTCTCTCCCATGCAACTCAAAGCCCTATGGTTGTTCAATATACACCTCCTCGTTTATGGATATGATCGCCATGATAGAAGTGTATCTCACAATTGGTGCAAAGGTCTCATCATAGTCAACTCCCTCTACATGTGAGAACCCTCGAGCCACAAACCAAGCTTTGTATTTCTCAATGCTTCCATCTACAACATGTTTGATTTTGTAGAGCCACTTGGAAATCACCATCGACTTCCTCTCAGGTCTTGGTACAACCTCCCAAACATCATTCTTCATTATGGAAGCATACTCTTCCACCATGGCATCCCTCCAAACTTGTCATGTTGTCTCTTCATACGTAGAAGGCTCGGACTCTCGAATACTGCTCATCTCGCCATATGACGGGAATGAGGTCGATGTTCCTTAGTGTTTCAGAGACGGACTCAAACTATCATGGGACTAGTACCATGCATTCAATGAAGTGGGTTGGATGTGTGAGATTCCAACTAGAGTTAGGGGGATCTCTAGAGGTGACAGAGGTGTTGTTTGTTCTAGAGTTGAAGGTAAGATTGCTCCCAATATCAACTTTGGAGGATGACGGATATGGAGTTATGTTTCAGCATGGACATGCGCACATATATCTAGAGGGAGCTACCATGGACACAACAGCAGTGCTTGGTGTCAGATAGGGGAGGTTATACAAGTTGTTGGTACAGCCTATGTGTGAGTCCAAGGGAATATTGGATTCAAGATCAGTGTCGATGACAAGTGGTTGTGAGGCTACTTCCAGTACTGTCAAGAGTCTCATCTAGTATGAGATGACACAGTTGGATGCTTAGGAGTGTGAGGAGACTCCTAAGGGCATGGTGAGGAGGAGAGGTCTTTAGCAGAGGATCCAGTGCAGGGGGCAGGGACACTTCCTAGTTCAGAAGGAGCAGCTACAGCAGCAGATGGAGTATGGGGTTGGAGACATATCCTGGTGGAGGTTCCAAAAGTACCTTCCTTGCTAAGAGGGAGTGTTAGTTTTTGTGGTAGCTCGGACAAATACGTCTGCATTGGCGGTGCCTAGCATGTGGAAGTGTCTAAGCGACGCTCTCTAGATCTTTAACTTTATAATTGCATTTATAATGTTAATGTGGCTTTTATGTAATGACTAAAATGATTTTTTTATAAAGTTGAGTAACTTAAGTGATTTAAGTCGTCTCAACGAAAGATTAAGTCACAATCGTTGATCTTAGGAAGGCAAGATCTAATCTTGACTGTTGAAATCTTAGGAAGGCAAGATCTAATCTTGACTATTGAAATCTTAGGGTTAGGGATTTGGTCATTAAGAGATTATACAAGTAGATCTAATGAGAGTGAGTGGCACACAGAAGAGAGAGTAAGGAGATCTCACCGAGCAAGTGAAAAGAGTTCATCCAAGTGTGAGTGGGCAGGGTTGAGGAAAGGGGCAGTGAGAGAGATAGTAGCCAGGTGGGCTAGGCTATCGTTGCATTCTAATCCTCTAAGGGCCATTATCCCGACCAAGCCTAATAAAAGAATATTTGGCTTTCCCGCAATGGTTTTTCCAAGGGTGTTTACCCGAATATCTTGTGTAATGTGTTGTGGTTCCTAGTTTTATGCGCTTCCGCTGATTTAATTGTTTTGTTGATAACCTAGTTGTGATATTATTCAGTAAATGTTTTTTTTGCTTGGAATTATTACTCTAGTGCTAGGTTAAGAAAATTCAACAAAAACATCACCACTCAAGGGTGTAAATCAACCAGATAATCTAGGTTAAACCTTGGATTAACTTAATTCCAAATTTACCCACTTTTGAGGGGCTTTCAACTTTAAATTTCCGTTATCATAAAGGTGAAATAATTAGCTTAAAGAAAAGAATAATAAGAAATAATCCAAAATTTGACACATGGGGGTGATGAATATTGGGTTAATTAATTACTTTGATAAAAATTAAAATTAAAAAAAAAATGTGGAAATGCCACCTCACGAGTGGGGAATAATACAAAATATTCCAATTAAAAAAAAAAGAATAAAATAACTAATTTTGCATGAGAAAGTGAGGTGTCACCCCTCTCAAATCCTATAAATACAGAAGGACCCCCATGGTATGAGGGTGAAACCAGTAGAAAGTAACTAGATGCTAACGAAATGATTATGGAAACTCTAAAATTAGATATCTAGGTTAGCTTGGCCTGATTGAGTAAGATTTGAGTGGTCTTGGAAGGAAGAGTGAATTATCTTCATTAATTTGCATATTATCTCACTATTGTTGTATATGGGTATTGTTTGTGAGCTCTTACTGCTCAAGGGTTCCAAGGGGAGAAGCTCTCCATGGATAAGATTGGGTGATGAACAAGTGGGTCTTTTGAGTTGGCAAGTGGAGTTGTTGTGGAGTTTTGTATGTAGTTGTTGCAGTGAGCTAATCAGTTGGTTTCAAGTTGGAGTTGTTGCAAAGTTTGTATGCAGCAGTTGTTGCAAAGAGCTAATCAGTTGGTTTCAGGTAAAATTTCGGTTGATTAATTTTCATTTTGTTTTTTTTATGAATTTGAAATTATTTTTAATTACATTAAAATCGTTAGTTCAAAACGTCAACATCCGGGTTAACTATTAAGTACTGGATAGAAATTATTTTAATTAACATTTCAGAAATCCAGTCGAAGAAATCGTATGCAGGGTTAAAGGAAAAGAATCGTATGCAGGGTTAAAGGAAAGGAAAAGATATCGTATGCAGGGTTAAAGCATATATTTCACAAACACAAGAACACTCACCATTAGATATGTGACCATTAGATATGTGATCATAGTCAACTTGATGAAATGGTCATTTAGTTTGTTTCATAATAATCACTATATAATATAATAGGTCTCATACATACATATTAAATATATTTTTTTATTTGTCTAAATATTGGTGTCCTTTCTATTTAGAACTATTTAATTGCATCCATCACTTACTGCCTCCGAAATTTCAAAAGCGACATTTTCAAGAAACTCAACTGCTTTTGCTCTACTGAAAAATTGGAAGTGCCGTGTTCAAATTCATATGTTTCTCCTATCCAAGTAACATGATCATAAGACGAGGATTTCAAAACTAAATATCTTTCATCCATTAGTTTACACCCGATTAAAACTGAATTGGCTGAATAGTCTAATTACATCTCAAGGTAAATATTTGTTGAGAAGCCATGAACCCCATTCACTAATATAAGGTCTTCACGAGGCTTATATCATTCATTTCACTGACAGTCTAAACCATAATTTCATCCTCAATTTTGTTATCCATTCCACTTCTCCATTCTTATAATGTTATCGCAATAGCCCTTGAAATCGTGTCGATAAATCTTTAGAGCCCAACTCTTGGATTGTTATCATAATATGTTCTGAAGCAAAATGAATATAGGCCATCATTTTGGCATAATTCACCAACATGTCAATGGATCAACAATTTCTAGATACCACTCTCGTTTAAACATAAGAATCATGGGTTTCAATTAAATAATCGAAATAGACTCAAGTTGTCATCTATATGTTCAAGTATTATCTTTGAAAATTCAAAATAAGTATCCAGATCAAAAGAATTGTATATCATAGTTCTGCGATTAAAACAAAGTAACACTAACTACAGATGTCACAATTGAGTTTATCACAAATGATTGCACCATCTATCACTTGAACTGTTATTTTTTATATAGTGCATAGGAGGACAAAAGCTACGCTAATGAATTGACTTGGATGAATAACTTTATCGGGTGGTTTACTCATGAATAGTGATTGCTTGTAAAACATCATAACATATTCAACTAAGAAAACCAGGAACATGAGATGGAAATCAGTTAAAGAGATAATTTCAGCAGTACTCTACTACTGACATCTGTTTCTGCTTTCTGTCTTGAATTGAAGTGACACTTAATATTCTCAATAAAGCAATTATAAGATGTAGACACCAATGCTCATCACATTCCAGCCTAATACAAAAACCGTTATTGTAGAATGAAACGTGGCATTGATAAATGCATTCACAGAATGGCACTTTGAAGAAGACTTCCTACTTGTTTCCACTGATGCCCCTCGCTGATCTATATCCAGGCATGCTTCTGCATATACAAAAGAACTATAGCACATAAAAGCAAGCACTTAACGTCAATCTGCTATCTATGGATTGGAATCAGGCATTGCGAAGGGCTGCCAACCTCTGCTCCAGGTCAGCCACGTCAGAACTGCATATCCAATAAAAACAATTAAAGAAACAAAAAAGGTCTTCTTTCAGAATCTTTCCTTCATTGTTTCTTCCATAAAACAGATTATCCTACACAGCTAAAAAGATATTGCAGAAAAAGAGAGAATATAAGAATGACAAGGAACGCAGTATTTTATGTAGACAAAGTATGTAAAAACGACTTTAAACTGGAATTAACTAGAATATATCAATAATAAAAATTAAAACGAGGGGTTTTGTTCATCTGGTTCAAGCCATTCCTAAGATTGTGGTGGGGAGGAACATGATTCACATTTGCTAGACCCAAGTTTATTGGTTGAGGCAAGAAAACAGGAAACTCAAGTTGGTAGTGTGCTGGTCATGTGGTTCAAGCCATTCCTAAGATTGTGGTGAGGAGGAACCATGATTCACATTTGCTCAACCCAAGTTTATTGGTTAAGGCAAGAAAACAGGAAACTCAAGTTGGTAGTATGCTGGTCATGCGGTTGACTCCCAGGCTTTATCTTTATTTCAACCCTATTAAAGATCTTTCAATTGGGAGAGAAACATATCAAAGATAGTAAAAAGTGTTCACATTTATTTCCATTTTGGAGACAATTAATTAACTCTAGACTCAAATCAATTAAATGAAACTCTGCGACATTTTGGGAAATATTTATATTTCACTGTCCATGCACACTGCCAAACCTGTCAAGTTCCTACCAAGTTCTGCAGCTTTTAAAAAGAGCTTGTTATTAAAGGAAAATGTTTAGAACCCAAACCGTTCAATCGACTTTCAAAAAACAGCCATGTCAATCAGGCAAAAATTCATTACTTTCCACCAAACTTCTATTCCTCTAATATTTGATATCCCTACAAAATTATGGTTTACAAAGACAGTCCAACAAATTGAACATTGTAATACCCCCAAGTTGTAAATGAATATATGTACATATAACTTTATAGGCTGGTGAGCCAGTATGGCTTTTTGGCCGGAGTGCCTGTGTGTATTAGGCAGGAGAGCGCCTGTATGCTGAAAGGCCGATGAGCCTAGAATTGTACATTGTAATCACACTCATGATATTAATAAAATACATCATTGCTGCAGACCAGGTACATCACTGCTGCAGACCAGGTCATACAGAAAGAGTTAAGAGGCTAGGACGCTACGAGAGGGAAAGAGGGCTCAGGCTTATGGAAAAGGGCTTAAGCTAGGGGGCTAAGCCAAATATATTAAAATATTTGTAAGTCCTAAGCCTGAGTCTTATTTCATGAAATATATCTTAAGTTCCAAAAAGGTGGAACGAATCCCCAAGTGAGGGGAAAGGGGTTCTTTTTGTGACACTTGTCAAGTTTAAAGTTTAAACCATGCATAGTGAGAAAGCCATTCCATCCTACCAATTTCCATGATTATTGTTACCATTGCACGTGGAGGGTAAGCTGAGGAGCCACTATGACACTGTTACTTTGTGAACCCTGTGAATCCTTCTAAGGTGAATTTGGGTGTACAATTCTCCTTAGGTTTCCTTGGGGAAGGCTGCCCTGGAGGGAGAATTGTTGGAAATAGTTTCCCTAGGTGTGAGGCCTAGAGGGTGCTTGGAGACTCCATTATAGCAGCTGAAGTTCCTGGTGCCACAGTGTCTAAGAATTCCCAGCTGGCCTGAGCTGGAGCCCTGGAAGGGAAGTGGGACAGCCTAAGGGACTACAGTGCAGAGAAGGGGTTACATTTTCTTGGGTGGTGCAGGCTGATGGGGAATGAGAGACTGTAGGTTGGAACTGTTGTTGGAGTTTGGTACTTTGGCCTAGTCATTGTTTGTGATAGCAGGTAGCCTTTGCCCTGGTGGAGTCATAGCCCAAACTCAAGGGTGACATGCTGTTGAGAGTTATAGAACAGCAGTGTCTATGGCCGGGTGGAACGTCTGAAGTCTGCAGCCAGTTGGTGCTTTTATAAAATATAAGTGCCATGTTTATATGTTCTTTTTATTACTGTGTATAATGTGTAGTTATGAGTTTATTTGTTGTAGTTAGAACTTAATAAACATTCTGCATGTATAATATGTCTGAAGTCTGCAGCCAGTTGGTGCTTTTATAAAATTTAAGTGCCATGTTTATTTGTTCTTTTTATTACTGTGTATAATGTGTAGTTATGGGTTTAATTGTTGTAGTTAGAACTTAATAAACATTCTACATGTATAATTTGGTATGTCTATGTTAGTAATAGTATGCATAGTATCGGATGATATTGTTCGGCCTGCATAATTGTATCATATGCACGGCATATTTTTTTTCAGTATCAGAGCCCTGTTGGGAATAATTAATTATGGTATCAGAGAATTAATGAGCAAGGTTAAAAGAATTTTTAAAATTCAGTATGGACAGAGTTGGATTTAAAACCAATGTGGCTCAGATGTGAATCTGGGTGCGTTGCAAACATGATTTATTACTGCACTTAGTAAAGATCAAAGTGACTTTTAAGGAGGTTTGCCTTCCACAAAAGAATGAGAGGATGTATGTAAATCTTCACATAATATATTTAATGTCTACAAAATTATGGTTTAGGGAGACAGTCCAACAAATTGAAAACTATTTATTACTGCACCTAGTAAAGATCAAAGTGACTCTTAAGAAGGCTTGCCTTCCACAAAAGAATGAGAGCGTGTATGCAAATCTTCACATAACTGAATATCCGTTTGATTTTATAATTCCAACTTGGAACCAAAAAGGGTAGGGTGAAGTCTCGTCATTCAGACATATGTTGGAGAGAACGAGGACAGGACAAGCTTTGATCCCATGACCACTGATACCCAACAAACAGCAAAATGTAGATTGGGAGATAGCTGGGTTGAAAATGTAGACAGCATTGAAGGTTGACTTTTCTTTTTTCCTTTTTAGCTTTTCCTGTTTTAAATTCCTGTGCCAAAAATTATATAATTCCTGGGAAAAAAATAAAAATAAGAAAATAAGTAAATTCCCCCCAATGGGAGAGGATCCCACATATGACATCTTTATGTGTAAATATACCCTAAAACAACAATGAAAATGCTAAAAAAACATTTTTTAAAGTGAATTAATTGAGTTATGAATTATTTTCAGGGTTTTTATTTTTTAATATTTTTGCTTTTAGATAACCCATGCGATCCAATCCTTCCGTAGCCCTACTGGAAGCCCATGCCATCCATTGAATTATTGTCGTTCTAATCTCTGAAATCACTTCTGATGAAATAACCCATGCGTTTTGCATGTACCCTCCACAAAGAAGCTTTAAGATGGTAGGGAACTCTTGAGCTTTACCTCTTTCCAAGACTTATGTGAAACATTCTCAGTATAGTTCCCAAAATGATGACAAAATTTCAGCAACCGCACACTAACTCCTCGGCCCCACACATTAACAACAATGAAATGTTTAGTATAAATGTTGATTATTTTTATATGCCTCTTTATAATCTTACCATAAATATCACCCAGAAAACCTCCATCATTCGGAACAACAAACTCCTATGTCTATGAACTCGTCCATGATGCTCACACTCAATTTCAATCTATTTAAACGCTATTCTACTCAGTTCCTCCCACTTCCATTCACAATGCACATACTGTTAGAATATGAAAGATTGTGCTCGTTTTACCATTGACAATACCCTTGTCACCCAACCATAGGCCGAAGCCACCCTCCGAGCACCTTGACCTTGACAGAGAAAAGAATCCTGGTAGTAATCCAATAGCTAAGAGAGGCTAATGCACCAAGCAAGAAGTAACCAAGCTGAACAGATAGTCTCACCCAAAAACTGGCGCAGCACCTTCCCCAGGACTTGCGCACAAAACTGTTGGACTACAATGCGCAGAAACTGCTCTCTACAATTCTGAGAAGTGTGTATAATGAGAGACTGGCGCCCTGTATTTATAGTAATCTGGCAAGCTTACCTGGGCCGACTTCTCCTTCTGGGTACTAAATAATTCATATTAATTATATTTCTGCATCCGACATCTTGTCTAGGGTTTCCTTCATTTCTTTGCTTCCTTCTGGAGCATTCTAATCTTGTCAAAGGTCTCAATAGAGGTTCATACCTCCCGAAGCTACCATAATATCAACACTCCCTCCTAGCTAGGGAGGTATGGTCTTGACCACAACAGACCATTTAACTGGTAGCATCATGAGTACCGTCATTATTATCCAACTGGATAATCTCCATAACTGATATAATATCAATTGATAGAACACAATTGTGCTTTATCCAAGGTAGTACACAACTACTCAAACCATGACACATAGTCACAAATAGTGGAACATATCCACCACAGTAGCATATCTCTACTGTCTGGAGACAGACAGTCTCCATAACAATCATCTGATGGCAACCTGCACAGAAAATATTGTTAAAGATAAATTGAATCATCTGGGCCAATCTTTCACTCACATTTGTGAGATCTGAAAGAATATCTGCCCTCAGAGTAGAACAATGAAATATCTGGACTATTCTTCTCAAGCAAGGAAGAATAACTATCATGTCTTCTGAACCTGGACCATTCCCCCCCACCTTGGGCCATTCTTCCTACACTAATCAAAGTGCACCCTGGAGAGAATGTATAAACCCTAAGGAATGCCTGTCCCTGATTGTTGAGCCTAGACCATTCCCCACCCTAGGCCATTCCTCCTACACTAATCAAAGTGCACCCTGGAGAGAATGTATAAACCCTAAGGAATGACTGTCTAGACCATTTCCTTTGTTAACCACAAGAGGAAAAGACTGTCATGTATCAACCTCCAAAATGGACCATTCCTCATGTTAACCACAATGAGAAATCGATGTCCGGCGAGGCGGGCCAATCTTCTTGAGTAACCCTCAAGAAGAGAGACTGCCCTAGACCACTCCCCATGTTAACCACAATGGGAAGTCGTTGTCTATGATACATCAGCAATCTGGACCATTTCCCATGTTAACCACAATGGGAAATTGTTGTCCGTCAAAAATCTCAATCCACTTTCCGAACAGGAAAGAATCTGCCCAACTGGGCTATTTTTCAATCTCAAAAATAAATGTCTTGAATAATATTTTCAGCGCTCCCTCCCAACTTGGAGAGTCATTTCTTCCCTTTCAACTGAGTTATTTCCACAATTCCCATCTTCTCTTGGAAATATGCAAACTTTATTCTGGATAGAGGTTTTGTCAGAATGTCTGTTGTCTGCTCATCTTGGGGATATACTCGAGCTTTACCTCTCCTTCCTGGACTTTATCTCGAATAAAGTAGTATTTGATCTCAATGTGTTTCGACCTTTCATGAAACACGGGATGTTCTAATAATCTTATACAACTCTGATTATCACAATGTATTATGGTCGATTCTGGAATCTGATCAAATAGATAGGAGATTAACTTCCTTAGCCATATTGCTTTTGTGCATGCTTCACATGCTGCGATCTACTCTACTTCTGTTGTGCTGAGTGTGACAGACTTTTGTTTCCTGCTGCTCCAAGATATTGTAGCGGAGCCCAAGCTGAAACACGTGCCTAAAGTGCTCTTTTCCGTCTTCTGCACTTCCTGCCCAATCTGAGTCTGTGAATCCATGAAGTTGTAGGTCACTGGATGCGGTATATCTCAAGCCATAGTTTATTGTCCCACGGATATATCTTAGGACATGCTTTGCAACTATCCAATGCTCATGTCTTGGTTCCACCTGGAACTGGCTTAGTGTATTTACGGCAAAGCAAATGTCTGGTCGAGTATTTACCAAATACATCAATGACCCAATTAGTTGTCGATATAGAGATGGATCTACTGGATCAGAATCTGGATCCTTCACTTTTCTTATATCGGTATTCATAGGTGTGTCCGTGGACTTACAATCCATCATTCCAAACTTATGAAGGATCTTTATTGCGTACTTTCCTTGTCCAAGGAATACTTCACCACGCTTCTGCCATACTTCTAGTCCCAAGTAATAATGCATGAGACCTAGATCTTTCATATCAAATTCAGAAGCTAATTCCTTCTTGCACTAGATGATGAGAGACTCTTCACCTGTTATGAATAGATCGTCAACATATAGTAGTAGAATTACAGGTGCATTGTCCACGACTTTGTAGTAAAGGTTTGGATCCGCATGACTCTTGGAGAAACCAAGTCTCGTTAGATAATTGTCCATTCTGGCATACCAAGCCCTTGGAGCTTGCTTGAGTCCATATAGAGCTTTCTTTAATTTGCAAACGTGAGTGTCTCTGGAATGTACCTCGAATCCTTGAGGTTGTTCAATATACACTTCTTCTTCAATAGCTCCATTGAGAAAAGTTGTCTTTACATCCATCCGATGTAAGTTCCATCCCATGGAAGCGCCAAGAGATATGATAGCTCTTATGGAAGTATATCTAGCCACCGGAGCAAAAATTTCATCATAATCTTCTCCCTCCTTCTAGGAGAACCCTCTAGCTACGAATCTTGCCTTGTACTTATCCACGCTTCCGTCTGCTGCATGTTTGATCTTGTATACCCATTTTGAAGTTACCACTGATTTTTCTTTAGGTCTAGGTACGATTTCCCATACCTCATTTTTCATAATAGATTGATGTTCTTCCGTCATGGCTTCTTTCCATTGTCCCTTTTGAACTGCTTCTTCAAATGTGGTAGGTTCTTCATCTAGAAGCTTCGTCATGTATGCAGCATAGCTTGAGAATCTTTTAGGTCTTTTACTCTTTCTGAATGTTCCTTCTAGAACCTTGAGTCTTTCTGCGTCTTGTAATGTGGCTTCAAGCCAAGCTGGTCTTTTCTTGGTTTTAGGTAGGATATCTGAATCAATGTTTTCACATGTTTCCATAGGATGATCAGGTTGTTCCTTTTCGTCATTTTCGTTTTATGTGCTTTCTTCATTAGGTTCTTCAATAGTTTCTTCTATGGATTTCTTGAAGGCCATCCTTTCATTGAATGTTACGTCTCTGCTAACTTCGATCTTGTGTTGTTCTGGAATATATATTCTATAGGCCTTGGATGAATCATTGTATCCTACGAATATCCCCTTCTTTCCTAGGGGTTCTAATTTATTCCTTTTGTCCTTGGGAATGTGAGAGTAAACAGGACATCCAAATATTCTTAGATTTTCCACATTAGGTTTCTTACCTAAGAAAGCTTCTTCTGGTGTCATGTCCTTCAATATTCGATGAGAACCTCTGTTTTGCACATATATTGTTGTCATTGTTGCTTCTCCCCATAAGAACATGGATAGACCTTGATCATTCAGTAAGGCTTTTACGGTTTCTTCAATAGATCTGTTCTTTCTTTCTGCTACACCATTTTGTTGAGGATTATGAGGAACAGTTAGCTCCCTCCTAATCCCTGCCGATTTGCAGAATGCAACGAATTCCTTCGAGGTGTATTCTCCTCCATTATTTGTTCTTAATGTCTTGATCTTCTTGTTCGTGAGGTTTTCTATCTCCGCTTTGAATTCTTGGAATTTGCTGAATACTTCGTCTTTTGTCTTTAGTAGGTATAGCCAAGTCTTTCTTGAATAGTCGTCTATGAAGATTACGTAGTAAAGAGATCCTCCTAGAGATCTGACTGGCATCAGACCGCAAACATCTGAATGTATTAGATCTAGGATCTCCTTAGATCTGTTGTTGCTACTTGGGAATGGTTTCTTGATATTCTTCCCAAGGGCACATCCCTTGCAGATTCCTTCATGTGTAGATTTCAATTATGGTATTCCTTCAACCATTCTTTTGAGAAAGGGTAATGCTTGATAATTAATACGAGCGTACCTTCTATGCCAAAGTTCATTAGGGTTGACTTCGTCATGTACGAGAGCTTCTTCATTTTGTTCTAGTAGTCTATACAAATTTCCTTTACGACTTCCAATAACCCTAGCATTCTCTATGTTGGAGTCTTTCTGCCATCCACGAAGGCTATTTTGTTTCCTTTGTCTTCTAGGCAAGATATCGATACAAGATTCTTTTCTAAACCAGGTACATATAAAACATTGCTTAAGTGAACATTGTTACCTGATTTCAACTTGACGGAGGCTTGTCCAAATCCTTTGACTGGGTAAGTGCTTTTGTCTCCAAGCTCTACCTTGTACGATGTCTTCTTGTCATTTAGGTTTGAGAATCTGGCTTGATCTCCCGTCATGTGCCTAGAAGCTCCACTATCGATTATCCACATGTCATCTTCGATCGTTCCAGTAAGTGTTGAGTAGTGTAGAAGACTGATTGTTTTACTCATGTCTTCAATTGATTGGTAATTGGTCATGCCTTGATCCAAAACTTCAACTTCGTCGTTTCTATCTTCTGAGAGAGCCAAAAGGTGCGCTGAGTTAGGGTGCATCTGAATATCTTCTTTTTGAGCGAGATGCTCCATCACAAGGTGTCGGATCTGAGATTAGGGTTTCTACAACTGCTCTTGCTAGTAACCCTAGCGACAGTGTCTTGGAAATTGCTCCTGCTAGTAACCCTAGCGGAAGTTCCCAGCGAGCTCAATATCCTAGTGGCTATGTTTCCTTCCAGCGTTTAGGCTGAATGAAGGAGGTGTGGGTCCATAACCTGTTAGAATATGAAAGATTGTGCTCGTTTTACCATTGACAATACCCTTGTCACCCAACCATAGGCCGAAGCCACCCTCCGAGCACCTTGACCTTGACAGAGAAAAGAATCCTGGTAGCAATCCAATAGCCAAGAGAGGCTAATGCACCAAGCAAGAAGTAACCAAGCTGAACAGATAGTCTCACCCAAAAACTGGCGCAGCACCTTCCCCAGGACTTGCGCACAAAACTGTTGGACTGCAGTGCGCAGAAATTGCWCTCTGCAATTCTGAGAAGTGTGTATAATGAGAGACTGATGCCCTGTATTTATAGTAATCTGGCAGGCTTGCCTGGGCCGACTTCTCCTTCTGGGTCTAAATAATTCATATTAATTATATTTCTGCAGCCGACATCTTGTCTAGGGTTTCCTTCATTTCTTTGCTTCCTTTTGGAGCATTCTAATCTTGTCAAAGGTCTCAATGGAGGTTCATACCTCCCGAAGCTACCATAATATCAACACATACCTCCTTTAGAAGACCTAAACTATGGATTCCCTCTCATGGCACATAGATCCAATCCTTCCACAGCCCTACTAGAAGCCCATGCCATCCATTGAACTACTATGATCTTTGAAGTCACTTCCAACGATGTGTCTAGCCATTGGCCCTTGCAAATAGTAATGAATGACCTCTTGGATCCACCCGTTCCTCTACATGAGACTCTGCCTTTCCACCATCTCAAGCATCCATTGCCATCGCTCCATGAGACGCCACTCATCCCTGAAGCTCACATTCCACTACTACAGCATGTCTCACATCCTAAGTGTCTATCTCATGGATCTTGCTAGTATACTACACAAGAATGTCATGTTATTCAGGAAGCACTACAACACCAAACCCCGCCTACTATCCCCCTATGCACCACAACCCAAAGACATATTACTTTTTCCATCAAACTTCCCAACACAACACACCAAAGTGTTGAGTTTCCCACCGCATACCCTACCCTCGATCAGTTTAGCAAGACCACAATCTCGCCTAAATGCACCCCTGCAATGTACACAACATAATGATTGAATGGATAGATCAACATGACCATTACACCACGGTAATAATAATAGACCTCAATTGAACACCAACTCTAAGGGAGTGACACACTTGCCACTATTTGTACCACCATTAAATGCAAGAAAGGAGCCTAATAGAGAAATGGCCCAATTAAAATCCCGTCAGCATCAAGTAAATATTTGATGTGACAATTTTGTTTAGGGCACAGTTGTTTACTAGATGGAGACATGCTCCTTTCAAGCCCAAATACCTTACCCGTCACACCAAAATTAAATCTGCCCTCACAATTCAACATTCCCTAATCGCTAACAGTTAGCACAACAAGCTTACAGACTTCTAGAAATAATGGACTGTCAATGATCGTTTTAGGGTTGAATATCTTCACCCCATCACACCAACATTGAATCCACCCTTATGGCTAAAGATTCACTAATAGTTAGCACAACAAGCCTACACACTTCTGGAAATAATGGACGTTTAATGTACTGGAAGTGAAAAATGACCAGATAAAAATGAAAAGATTGCACCATTTATATCACAAAGATGTCCCCACAATTATAAATCCATACTAGGCCTTCCCCTTTCATTACTTTGCTTACTTGTTTACTAGTTTAATTGCTCTCGCACACTCTTGTTTCTCTTACTTTTCTCTTGCACAAGGTCCCTCTCTTGGCCCCTACATCACACCATTTTGTAATGGTGCCATCCCTGCCACTGAGTTGCCTAAGTTAGAGATTGGTGAAGCCTTTTCTCAAGCCATAAAATCTGGATTTCAACACACACAATACCTAGAACCTAACAATCAATTACATCTATCTAACTCCTAATAGTACTGCCCACATCCTTGGCCTTACCTCTAAACTATGAATTATGTTGAAAGCTCTAGATCAATTTGCATATGATGGTGGTAACCTATGTACCCTTCTCACAATACAGCGCTCAAGCTAGATGAGATAAACCCCAACTCTCTCATTTCCACTTCCATAATGCAAGACAACACCCACAATATCACCATTGCCTCCATCGTTTGTCTCTACCCTCAAACACCCACCCGCTACATTCCACTCACTACCCTCCCCTTACCACATCTCTCTATGATCTCACCCTTGTCAATTAGCTCGCACGTCTTACGACTCTACACATTGTAGGTGCTTGTTTCGCATGGAATCCATCTTAGTGCCTCTTTCCTTCGAAGCAGCTTGTTTGAATATGATGCAATAGGTTTATCCCAACTATGATTCAAGCATAACTCATGCACACATTTATGATGCATGGCATGAATGCCCACACATTCCAAGGCCTTGAAGTAGAATGAATGGCTATGGACACCATCACTAAAGCAACAAATAGACTATGCCTTTAGCATACATCAACCACTCCACAAATGATGCCTACAGTAAACAAACTTGTTCAAGACCACACTCACTAGTTTCAACACAAACACTATGTCTTATCATGGTTCATGGAGCTCTTGGTTTATTTTTTTAAACTTAAGACGTATCCAAAAGTAGCAAAAGTACATCATGAAATGGCATGCCAATACATGAATACCAACCATTGTGCCCATGCATCAGTAAAGGCTATCACTTCATCCTTCCTACAATACTCTTTCTAATTTATGGTTAACTCTCGATGAAGAAGAATCCACATTATGAGACTCTTGCACAACATAATGTACAACATTCAAGAAAGAAGGAGGAAAAAATTCAAATAAAGTTCCAAATTTCAAACACTCATAGTGCACTACCAACAAACCAAGATCCACATCCTCACAACCTCCAACCTCTCCAGGTCACAATCATGGACGATCCTCATAGCAACTACCATGAATGTTAATCACATTAACTTAAAGCACATCCTATAACCCTCTCTCCACTCTCGCACGTCGCACCCTTGCCCGCCCATTGAACCTAACCTCCCTCCATCCCCTACCCACAACTCGAAGGATGAACTATCCCTACTCAATCCTTCTACCATCAAACCGAGATCTACATCCTCACAACCTCCAACCTCTCCAGGTTACGATCATGGACGATCCTCATAGAAACAATAGCAAATGTTGATCACATTAAGTTAAAGCACATCTTATACCCCTCTCTCCACTCTTTCCCACCAGACCCTTGCCCACCCATTGAAACTCATTGACTTGACCTCACTCCATCCCCTACCCTCAACACTATGGATGAACTATCCCTGCTCAATCCTTCTACCACCCCTCTATCATAATCAACCATATAGATATCCCACACCACTACCATCTATGTAACCTACAACCCTCAGTTTAGTTGAGCTAATGGATGACTTCGCTCTTGAACTTTATGTCTCCAATGATCAACACAGAGCACATCCCACAAAAGACCACACTCCCCACCTTGTCCCACACCAATGACGTTGACACCTTGCCAACCTCGTCCCAACCATCTTGACATCCCAATTTTGAAGCCTCGCCACACAACCAACATCTACACACTCCACTACCCTCCCCCCAATGGGCTAATGTATCATTTAGCCCCTGATCTCCCCTTCCCCTACGACACAATTATCTTCCCTTCACCTCCTCGACATGACTCTGCACCCACCCCTCCACTCGTTGGCTCACAACCACAAACAACAAAAATGAGCCCTAGCCCCTCCCAATAGTCATCACCAAAAGAAACAACTCTAGCGAAGATAGCTCTGCCTTGGACCAAACCCGAGGGAAGATGCCACCCTAGGTTCCTCCTCTTTGCGTCTAGCACCCATTCAAATTGAAGCATTGAATTCAAATGTGCCATGTTTCAAAATAGTTCAAGAAATCACAAGTATAAAAGAATTGAGGATGTAATAGTTGATCATCCTTTGGATGCCTTACAACAACTAGATAGATCATTGATGGAAATGCAATTTGTAAAGATTGCAAAGTTAGTAGACACTTGTACCAAATTTGAGGAAGAGAATGCAATCCTCAAATAACATCTCACAAAGTCACAAACAACACTTCCAAAATCCCAACACCAGAGTGATGCAACTGAAGCTTTACAGGTGGTTGTCATGAGTTTGGAGAACGCAATAGCAAAGAAGAAATGAGAAGTCTCAAAGAAAGATGGTGTGCTCCTTACACAAAGACTCGAGTTGACAATCTCATCACATGCATGCAACGACTCAAAGAAGCAACATCACCATATGAAGTTTAGTGCTTCAAAAAACTCATTGACAACATGCTCGAAGCCTGAGAGTTCCAGAGATATGAGAAAAGGTGATAAGAGTGATAGAAACATGTGATACTCCCTCTACCCTTGCCATTACATTCGACAAACACCACGCAAACCTAAAGAAGCAGATGGATGACCTTCAACATTGCCTGCCCTACTCCCCAAAATGAAATGCCACTCCAATAAACTGAATCATTGTCTCTCTAGTACTGAATACAATTGATGAAAGGAGGAAGAATGGATGAAGAATGTGTCAATTTTCACATGCAACTCTATGTGACTAATTTCAAATCTGATAATTACTTCATAGTGATCCAACGGTAAACCCTAGCTGTTATCACTGAACAATTTTTCACTGAAATTATGACAGAAAAATACAACAGCGGAAATAACAAGATTTGAGAGAAATCATCCATGCATTTGAGACACTTTTATGTTATGTACAATTGTCAAATTCAAAAAGTCTGAGGGAAAAAACAACCCTCCCAGCTGTCACAATTTACACCAAATCTGAGGACAAACTTGTCCTTTGAAAAAACAAAAATCAGCAAACCTAACCTCAACAAAATCTGGGACAAATTCCCAATCACCAAATCTCCTGCAGTTGCCACCTGTGCGGCCTGTTGACGTCAATTGTACGGACCTATTGCTCTGTCCAACAACATGCACGTGCGGACTGTTCTGCCTCTCCCACACGTGTGACTGTACAGAATCTCCATACAATTCTGCTCACAAGTGCGAGTTGTCTCCCTCACACATGCAGCTCATAATCGCCAAATCCAGGACAAATTCCCAATCACCAAAACTATTGTATCTGCCACCTGTGCGGCCTGCTGACGTCAATAGTACGGACGTGCTGCTCTGCCCAACAACACGCACGTGTGAACTGTTCTGCCTCTCCCACACGTGTGATTGTACAAACTCTCCATATAGTTATGCTCACATGTGTGAGTTGTCTCCCTCACACATGCGGCTCATCTCTCCTCTTCACACGTGCGGCTCAGCTCCTCCTTCCTCACACGTGTGCCCTCTCTTAGCTGGAAAAGAAGTCTTCCTTGGTTGAAACAGAAACGGAAAATCCTCCAAGAACCCTAGGCCAGATATGTCATAATTGCAAAATTTCCCTTGCTGAAATTTCCAAGCTCCTAGAACAAGTGCACTATCACTTATGATAACTCCATAATGACACAATGAGATTTGTCACAATCTCTCCTCTCCTCTCCTTATATAGGAGTCCTATGAGTGAGTTTAGGAACTCCTTTTAAACTCAACAATTAATTAGAATATATTACTCCTCTTTGTGGGTGTGACACCCCCACACAAGCCTACAAAACCCATCACCAAGCTCATGAAGCCCTAGCTTCATCCCAAGGGAGTTTTCACAAAACGAAAGAGCAATCTAGTGCCGACGAAGATTCCCACATGCCTGACACCATGGCCTCTTGTGGGAATACCTCCCGAAGCTACAAAAGCTTCAACACTCCCTCTTAGCGAGGGAGGTATTCCATCCTCCAACATCTGGATGTACCTATGTCTCCCACACTAAAAGTGACTCTGTCTCTTGTACTAAATCTACTAACACAGCTGCACTCCAATCTTCCTGACTAGCAGCTCCCTCTGTCACCGAGACAAAACCTATTGAAAGGAATGGATCCTCCTGGGAAGACATGTAGCGCCTAGAAGCCTCCTGCTTGGCCTCCTTGACCCATGACACCTTCTTGTTAGTCTTGGAAGATGCCTCTCTCCCACTTGATCCTGAGGGGGAACTCTCTCTCCGAGCCCTCTGACTCCCTCTAAGATCGAATTCACTCTGAGTCTACATACTCCCTTTAGCATATGACTTCCTCCTAACAATCTTGGGAGGCTTCTCCTTCCCACCAAATCTTGAGGGTTGACTCCCTCTAAGCTTTGGCTCCCTCTGAGCCCATACCACTGGTGGAGCTACCTGCTCCTCCTGAACCTGCACCCCTGGTGGACCTACCTGCTCCCCATCTATCTCTCTACTAATGTTGGCCAGAGCTCGCATAGGTTGGCCCCTTAGCCTATATAGGTTGCCCTCTCTAACTCCAAGAACCATTGTTGATCTGAAGCTAGATCCTCTGGGCACAAATAACACTTTCTCGTCTCGAAACAATAAATGGTAGCCCTTCTTCTCAATCTCTGAGACCGAGAGTACACTCTTGAGTTATGGCACCCATAACACATTTGACACCCTCAACACTTCTCCTGACTCCAACCAGAACGATATTGTACTAGATCCTCGTACTGCATGCTTGGTCCCCATACCAAGCTCCACACACAAGTCTAAGCCAGTCTCAGTGAAGTTGTCAAACAACTCTCATGCACTTGTCATATGGCATGAGGCTTCGCTATCCACCAACCAAGTCCCACTACTAGAAACTATACCTGAAAGGGCGGAGACCAACAATATCTCCCTTGGAAACTTGTCTACAACCTCATCAACCTCTAGTATCGATGCTTGCTGTCTTCTTGCCTTTCCCTTCCAGCATGGACACTATTGGTTCTCGAGATGCTTCTTCCGTATTGGTTCTCGAGATGCTTCTCTTTCCGGAGAACTCCTTCTACCTGGAGAACCTCTTCTGCCCTTCCTAGTGCGGGCTGCTAGGGCCTGGTTCTCGTCACTGCTACTCTTCACCAACCCATCCAACCCATCCTTGGACTCTAATCGAGTCTCCTCCTGGATACAACCCTGGAAACGTCTCTCGTGCACAGATCCCCTGCACAAATGCTTCCCAAGACCTGGAAGACCTCTCAACGCTACCTTCACCAACTTAGCATCCTCAACCTTCTCACTAATGGCCACACGCTGGTTACGAATCTGAATAATCCCCATCAAATAGCTAACAACTGTGTCTGAATTGGACATCTTAACAATTTGAATCTAGTGCTTCAAATGTAACTTCCTACCCGTATTTCCATTTTGGTATAGACCTACCAAAGCATCAAACATTTCCTTGGCAGATGTCTTCTCAGCAATGTGAGGAATCATGTGGTCCTTCACGGATTCTAGCAACACCTGCTTGGCCTTCACCTCCTTATGAGCTGTCAATTCCTGTGGATCAGTAGGACTTGGAACCACACCCTCAACTTTGTCTTTGAGGTCATTCTCTTCCAACAAAAGAAGAACCCTAGCCTTCCAAGCCCAGAAGTTAGTTTCCCCTTCCAACCTGTCCTCAATCTTCCAAGTGTTCACCATGTTGACCTACCCAAAACAAAACAAAAATCTACAACCTATTGTACTTGCAACGACAAGTGTGTCTCACTAGATGACTCCCTCTCTTCCTTCAAAGCCTCAACTATGATACCATGTCAATTTTCACATGCAACTCAATGTGACTAATTTCATATCTGAAAATTACTTCCTAATGATCCAACAGTAAACCCTAGTTGTTATCATTGAACAAGTTTACACTAAAATTATGACAGAAAATTACAGCAATGAAAACAACAAGATCTGAGATAAATCACCCATGCATTTGATACACAAAATTTTTTGTTCTGTACAATTGTCAAATACCAGCCCTCCTAGCTGTCACAATTTACACCAAATCTAAGGACAAACTTGTCCTCTGAAAAACCAAAAATCAGCAAACCTAACCTCAGCAAATCTGGGACAAATTCTCAATCACCAACTCTGCTGCAGCTGCCACCTGTACGACATGCTGACATCAGCCATACGGCTGCTGACATCAGTTGTACAGACCTGCTGCTCTGCCCAATAACTCGCACATGCAGATTGTTCTGCCTCTCCCACGTGTGTGACTCTACGAACTCTCCGTACAATTCTGCCTACACATGCGAGCAGTCTCCCTCACACGTGTGGCCCATTTCACACGTGCAGCTCAGCTCTCCTCTTCACACGTGCGGCTCAACTCCTCCTTCCTCACATGTGTTGCCTTCTTTTGGCTAGAAAAGAATCCTTCATTGGCTGAAACAGAAACAGAAAATCCTCCAAGAAACCCTAGGCCAGATTTGTCATAATTGCAAAATTTCCCTTGTTGAAATTTCCAAGCTCTTAGAACAAGTGCACTCACTTACTAACTCCATAATGACACAATGAGATTTGTCATAATCTCTCCTCTCCTTATATAGGAGTCTTATGAGTGAGTCTAGGAACCCCTTCTAATCTCAACAATTAATTAGAATATTTTGTTCCTCTTTGTGGGTGTGACACCCCCACATAAGACCACAAAGCCCATCACCAAGCCCATGAAGCCCTAGCTTCATCCCAAGGGCGTTTTCACCAAAACAATAGAGTAATCTGGTGCCAACGAAGATTCCCACATGCCTGACACCATGGCATCTTGTGGGAATAACTCCTGAAGCTACAAAAGCTTCAACAGAATGCATAAAGCATATCCAAAGATTCTTGTCGCATCCACCAACACCTCTACATACCTACCACCAATCACCAATGCAGTTTTGTCAGTGAAATTACCACTTCCACACTCAATCAATTGTAGTGGCTAACAAAGTTTATTTAGCAATGCTCCAACCTAGTCGCATCCACAATCAAGCTTCAACAACAATGCCCCTGTATATTTAAGTTGGAAATGCAAAAAGAGCTCCCCATAGAGTTTGTTTAGCGACAACATGCCTTAGACTCGACTACACCCAATAGCAGTGAGCAATAAAATTATTATGTATTCTAGTAAATTCACAGTTGACCACACATGCCCCACTAAAAGTTCCAAATGACGAAGATAGCAGTGAGCAATAAAATGATTATGTATTCTAGTAACTTCATAGTTGACCACAGATGCCCCACTAAAAGTTCCAAATGATGAAGATAGCATGTTAGATGAAGTTCATTTTCAAAAGTCAGCTTTGATATAGAAGATGCCTTCTTTCACGCCCTTTCAATACAACTTTCTCACTCAATGTGAATGCAAATTGAAATGGCCTTGTCAAATTCCAATGCCAACATTGCATTGTACATGACTAAGTACTTTGCACGTGTATATCTTCTTTTGTGCCCTTTCAATACAACTTTGTAGCTCAATGTGAATGAAAATTCAATTGGCCTAGTCACATTCTAGTGCCAACTTTGCATTTGTACATGACTAAGTAGTTTGCATCTGTATATCTTCTTTTGTGCCCTTTAAATACAACTTTGATAGCACAATGGGTTTCAATTTTAATACAACACGCCAATGCCTAGCAATGCATATTGATATGTACAGTTCACAATTTCTTCTGCACCAGTCCTGCAATATAGCTTTCAGATGTTTGACGATTGGTTCTTAGCTTCTAGTTGATCATGCAAGCTTCTCCAAATACATAGTTTCAATGTTCAACTTTGAAAGTGTTCAAAAACTCATCTCCATTTGGAAACGGAAACAATTTCCCTAATTCATGTCACTTTGTTTTAAATTTATTTTGGAACATTTCAGACAGTACTCAATTTTGAGTTATCAAACTCAAAATATGTTTATTTTTGTAATAAACAAGTAAGTCAAATAATGACTGTTGTAGAGCTTGTTATCTGTGATGGATTTAATCCTCACACATGAAGGCAACATTTTCATAAATCTCACCTAAACATCTAAGTACCTACATAGTGAAGCATATCAAATATGGGTACAATAAATTCAACAAATTTTACATCAGCTCAAAAATGATCATCTGAAATCATACATGTCACCTCAATGGTTGTCTGATGAAAATCTCCATGATTCCCACATATCATTAACAACTATGGTAGAGAAATCACCCTTCAGCTCCCATAGTCCTTGAAGAAGAATGTAGTATATGGTGAATCTAGTATCAATGAGTTTAAGCATCCCACCTTAGCAAACTTCAAATAACTGGAATGTGACTAGTGACAGTTACGTATGAAAATCTAAATTTTCTGCCCATTTTAAGTCAACAACAAATTTTAAATTTTTCAAATTACCCTAGGTAAAACATCATGCCCACCAAATCGTTCAGTCTTCCAATTTGCATGTATGATCTACTCTCAATGTAGCGACTCTCCCTCTCTTCTAGGCAATTCCACCCAATGATATTGTTTTTAATGTCTTGTAAACCCAATGTCTGCTGATGCTCTATAGATTTCTACCACATCTGCTCTTCCACCTCTAGGGAAAAATAGATCTGGTTTCACACTACAAAATCTTATTCATGGGTCTACAAAAAAATGTCTTCTACAAAATGACCAGTATTTCTTCCACAGTTCACCATGTCACCATTTTTCATTGCGTTGGCATCTACAAACAAAGTTCGCTTAGCCACAGTTCTGCCAATAGATCAAAGAACCTTCTCTAACAAGAACGTGGTGGTTGTCAAATCCCACTAGCGCGATTGGACTTCGAGGGTTTCATTCTGCAAGGCAGCCAAGGTTTGAAACTCACGGTAGTTGAGAGGAGACACCCAAAAAAAATACATCCATGTTAAGGGTTGGTCTGGCCCAGGCCGAGTGCTATCCCCAGGTGATTTTGACGGCTTAGATGCCCCTGGGTTGTGGTTTCTTAGACCACAAGCTAGTCCCACAAGTAACGAACACACTAGGAAACAAAAAAATAAAACAAGAACGTGGTGGTTTTATCCTACAAAACATGGATACTCTCCAACAAAATGTGTTGGATTTGTCATCCAAAATACGGATCTTCACCAACAAAAATGAGACAGTGTTGTCATGCAATCAATGGGCCTTGTTGCTCCACTTGTGCCCTACAAATCTCAAAAAATTTGTAGGTCTATTTGTTGCTTTGCAAGTTTCCTACAAATCTCAAAAACTTTGTAGGTCTATTTGTTGCTCAGTGGGTGCCCTACAAATCTCAAAAACGATTCTTAGGTCTATTCCTTCACATAATGAAAATTGACAGAAGGAATAATTCAATGATTCAAATTTCAATACTCCAGTCATAATTTTAAACTTATAAAAAAGTACATAGCATACTCAATGGCATTCACTCATGAGACATAAATCATTGGCAATTGGTCACTAACTAGTAATGCCAACAATCAAGTATTCTTCATGTTTTGTATCCTCTAGATCCTAAGTCAAGATGCTTTGCAGGTATTCATCACTCTAAAGTAGTGGCTTATCTTCTAAGTTTGTAACTATAGGCAACTCCAATGGCCATCTCATCGAACCACATCATCCACACATATAGTGTAATAACCCTAGGCCGAACCCCAATTGTAAATGTACATATGCTTTATAGGTTGGTGAGCCGAAATGTTTTGGGCCAAAGTGCCTTTGTATATATGTTTTGAGGCCAAAGTGCCTGTGTGATTTAGGCCAGGGAGCCTATGAGCTGAAAGGCCAACAAGCCTACTCGATTATATTAATAAAATACATCATTGTTGCAGACCATATCAGACAAAAAGAGCATGGGGGGGGCTAGGACTCCACGAGAGGGAAAGGATGCTAAGGGCTTAAGGAAGAGGGGCTAAGTCAAGGGAGCTTAAGCCAAGAGAATACAACAATATTATTCCAAAAGTCAAAAGTCATGTGATATAATTTTTATCCTAAGTTCCTAAAGGTTGGGAACGAGTCACCAAGTTCATAAGGTGACAAGTGTCAAGTTAAGAGCATGCAAATATATTGTTGGGAATTAGTGTAATTCCATCATTCACACTATCATTCAATCATTTGTACCTTTATGGCGAGAGTGGGAAGTTGACTGTTACTCTATAAATCCTTGGCGATTTGGGTTGAAGAAACAAGTTGTCGGGCCTGTAGATCATTCTCTTTAGGGGAGAGAATTGTTGGGCCAATGGGTGTTGAGCTCTTAGAGCAGCCTTGTGTTCCAGGTGCTACAGAGTTCTAAGACTTCTGGTTGGCTTGTTGCTAAAGCCCTGGAAGGGAAGTGGAACAGTCGAAGGATTGTTGAGCAGAGAAGGGTACACTTCTTGGGGTGGGATAGGCTGTGGGGAATGAGAGGTTGTGAACTGGGAACTATTGTTGGAGTTGGCACCTTGGCCTGAGTTTCATTGTGTTTCCTGTTAGACCATAGTTTGGCTTAGGAATTTTTTGCCCTAGTGGAGTCATAAACCTGGATCGAGGGTGACATGTTGTTGATAGTTTATGAGCAGCAAAGTCTATGGCTGGGAGGAACGTCTGAGGTCTGCAACTAGTCGGTGACTTAATTAAAAGATAAGTGTCTTATGTGTTTTTTATGCTTACTATGTGTTTAATTATATTATGCAGTAATTGTACATATTTATGCATAAATTGTGTGTTGTTAGAACTACGTATTTATTGCATATGCAGGGAATATTTAGTTATTAAATGGTATCAGAGTCGTAATGGGAAGAATTCAAAGAAATTCGAATATTCAATTGTAACAGAAGTTAGGTTTTTGTGTGGCATGGCTCAGCCTGGATGGTTGGGGATGTTACATATAGAATCATTTATGAATTCTATATGAGACATCATTTTAAACTTCTAAAAAAGTACACAACATACTCAATGTTATTCACTCATGAGACAAATCATTGGCAATTGGTCACTAACTAGTAATGCCAACAATCAAGTATTCTTCATGTTTTGTATCCTCTAGATCCCAAGTCAAGATTCTCTGTAAGTATTCGTTGCTAGTAGTGGCTCATCTACTAAGTTTGTAACCGTAGGCAACTCCGAAAGGCCATCTCATCAAACCTCATCATCCACACATATAGAACCATTTATGAATTCTATATGAGACATAATTTTAAACTTACAAAAAAGTACACAACATACTCGATGGCATTCACTCATGAGACAAATCATTGGCGATTGGTCACTAACTAGTAATGCCAACAACCAAGTATTCTTCATGTTTTGTATTCTCTAGATCCTAAGTCAAGATGCTCTGCAGGTACTCGTTGCTCTCAAGTAGTGGCTCATATGCTAAGTTTGTAACTATAGGCAACTCCAAAAGGCCATCTCATCGAACCCCACCATCCACACATATAGAATCATTTATGAATTGATCCACTTTATTAGACAAACATTCCTATACATTGGGTCTTTCTAAGCAATACAATATAGGGTATTATGAATGTAACTACGTGAATCCGTGATTAGTTATAGGCAAAGATATTTGTATCTAAACATGATAACTCGTCACACCCTCTTACAAGGTTGCCCCATGTAGTTACAAGATCTCTATGCCTTATTATGTGGGCCAAAAACCCCATAAAGAACTAGGGGCATCCTTATCATAATGAACACAATAGACATACCCTGAGAGGTTGAGGTGTGTCATCCTACACCTAGCACAAGGGCGTCCATATGCAAAGTACATTCATGTAAGCTAGTTACTAAGATTTTAATCAATAACCATTGATCATGTTGTTAAGATGTCCAAATGTGATATCATTTGTTCCATGGATTATTGGGTGAGCTCCTGAGCAAAAGCATCATCATCTACAAGATATACATGAGAAATTGTTCTCCATCAAAAGGGAAATTACTCAAATTTGTTCTTGCAATCGCACAATGTTTAGAAGATATTCTAAAGCATCCATAGCAGCAACATAGAAAGAAGGGGCCAAGAAACCCCTTAATAGACCACCTTAGGCACAAAACTAGAACTTGTTAACACAAACTCTACTCAATGCAATAGAGTTGAGTGTCAAAACCCAATTAAAAAATCTCTCAATCCTAGCTAAGATAGTAATATAAAATGAAGCCCCACTTAACTAAATCATAAGCCTTGTCCAATTCAATCTCTAGAAAAGCACCCTTTGACTAGTATGCATTGCCTATTCATTGTTTTCCCACACTGTAATAAGGTTGTCTAATAGGAAGTGATCCTTAATAAACCTTGTTTTGCATAGGATTTCGTCATTGTGTATAGGACTTTAACTAACACCTTTGAGAATGTATTAAGTAAGGTGATTGGTCTCCATGCTCCCACCATGTCTCCTCTTGTTGTCCCCTTAGAAAGAAGTTACTCAAGCTTGCATACGTGTGCTCTTCTATATGATCCATATCTCCCTAAGACTTCATGAATATATCATCACTATTAGAACATATGTTATAATGGTCATATCTTGTAGTTACGAAGTTTTAAGTTGGAAGTACTTTATGTTTTAATAAATTCATGATGTGGCAAAGTAATACTATAAATTTAAGTTGTCGTGACTTAATATTAATTAAGTCATAATCAATAAATAGATGTTGAGGATGTGAAATGAACATCCACTCTTGTTGAGGCCAAGTAAAACACTCTTTGGAATGCAATAATTAGATGTTGATAATGTAAAATGAATAGCCACTCTTACTAAGGCTATGTAAAGGACACTTATATCCATTAAATATCCAATTTGTTGTTATGTGATTATTGCTATTGTGTATGCAAACTTTGATATGGAATGGGAACCACCATTAAGCCAATGAGAAGGTAATCCAAGAGATACAATGTATAAGAGGCAAAGAATTGTGTGTGCAAAACACAAAACAAGCGTAGGAAGCTTGGCACACGTTGGAGCAGATTTTCAGCAAAGGAAAAATTGCATGGTAAAGACATACAAGTTTACATGCACAAAATTCAAGCAAAATAGTTGTAAAGAATTTCAAAGCGTTGGAACTTGGCAGAAACAAAATTCGAAGAGGAATGAGCACAAGCTTTAAGAATTAGTCAACAAAGAATTTGAAAAAGCAACACACATAGAAGTTAAGGAGAATGCACAAAATTCAAGAAAAACCCACAATACTCTAAGAGACTATGGACAAAATTCAAGGATAGTAAAAAAATTGAAGAGACAATGCATAAAATATGATAAAAACACACCAATCCACAAGCAAAGAGTGCATAGATAGTGCACACTTTTCTAGGTTATATGAACAAAACTAAGCACAAATATTTTCTAACATGTACAACATCAATACGTTGAGGTGCACATCAGTGGATACAAAATTAAAGACACAGCATTGTAAGTTTCAAATTTTTGCACAAGTTTTTTGAAAACCTATTCCAAAATTATTAATTAAATTTTTCACAAAAATCCATTTCTACTATAGACTAGTTTGGCATTATAGTGGTGTGATAGTATCGAGTAGTACAACACTATAAAGTTGGGAGGCAAATTATATTTCTTTAAGGTTAGTTGAATTGTTTCATTGGTGCTTAAAATTTATTTATGGTGTAAAAATGCCAAGTCTCTAGAATAAAATGTTCGACCCCACTCAAAGTTTAATGGTCACAATTTTAATTTCTAGAAGCAACACATGAATGCCATATTCTAGTACAAGAGTTTGTTAGTGGACATCACCATTGAGGATGGGAGAGACCCTGATGATAAGGATAAGCAAAACGTCTTTGACTCCAAGAATAGAGAAGCAATGATGCTAAGTAATAGGGTTCACCAAAATTGAACCTTTAAGTTTGAAATTCAACGAACTTCAATAAAAAAATGTGACATCCTTGAACCCTATAGTATGGCTTTGAAGAGCAAAAGTTTTTTTATTTTGGTTTTTCCCCATTATTAAAAAAAGAAATGAAAACACCACCAATTCTTTCCTCGAATTGTGATCTATCTCAATGTGTTTTTATTATGGTTTTTCCCCATTATTAAAAAAAGAAATGAAAACACCACCAATTCTTTCCTCGACTTGCAATCTAGCTCAATGTGTGACCACTCGCAAATTGCACCATCAGAGTTTTTCCCTCCCAACAGTCTGCTAGCTCTGCCTATGCATTTCTCTCCCTCCTGATGACTTGCTAGCTCACCACAACATTTGCATTTCATGTCTTCTTTTCCATGTCGAAGGCAACAGGCAGATGATGGTCATCTATGGTTGTGTTGTGGAGCGAATGTTTCCTTCACTCACGACGAAAATGGTCCTTTAATTTTTTTAATGTGATTATTTAGATAGTATGGCTCCCACAATAGGTATACAGTGTGTGTGTGTGTGTGTGTGTGTGTGTGTGTGTGTGTGTGTATATTGTATGTTATACTCATCTACATCTCATCGAGAAATTCAAACCTGAACCAAATTTCATTCTTGCCGAACTCAATTTCGAACCTGAACCATGTGACTTTGGTGATGTTGATAACATTGTCCATAACATAGAATATGTTGCTACAAGTGCAAGATGCGACATATGCTTTCACGATGTCGAAAAGGTCGAGAGAGATGCATGAGGGTTTTTTACCTTAAGATTTTATAGTCTTGACTCAAGATGCAAGAGGGAGATTCAATTTCAAACCACTTGTTGAAATTGAAAGACATCCATGATCAATTGTTAGCAATTTGCAGAGAAGTAGATGAGGAAGATTTGGTAGTGATTACCTTAAAGACCTCGCCTCCTTTTGAAAATTTTGTTAAAATTTTGATGTCACTTCAAAGTCAATGAAAATCACATTTGAAAGGTTAAACAATCAATTATTATAGGACATATGGAAAAAGCAATTCAGAAGCAAAATAGTGGAGCATCCAAGACTCAAGAGTACCTTTGCAACAAAGAGTAGGGACAAAGGAAAGTGGAAGAAAGAGGGAGGCAAAAGCAACGATGGCAAGCCTATATAGGTTCAAGTAAATTTGCTAAGAATTTGAAATGTTTTTGTTGTTGAAAATATGATCACATGAAAAAGGACAACAAGAAGAGGTTGTGGTATGAGCAACACAACCATGGGTAGTCTAGAAAGAAACAGAGTAATGTTGTGGAGCATGAATTAGAATAATTTTATGATTTTGTGGCTTCTCACAAGAATAGTTTTTTAATCATGAAGCATCTAAGCATATGACTAGTAGAGTGACTACTTTTGTTTAGTTTGTGGAAGACAAAACCAAGTCCAAAATAGTAATTTTAGGTGACAGGAGAGAGCAATTTGTAGAAATTCCTTTCAAAGGCCTACTTCTATCTGAAGTATTGGAATTTGGAAGTACATCTGTATGGCATCTTCCCCATGTTTATCCCAACTTATATTCACTCTTATTGTAGCACCTTTAGCTATATATTCTTCAAAACCTTGAAGGAGATGATCCAAGGTTCCAATTCGGTGTGGCAACAACACGATAAGCACGAAAATGGGCAATCATTAGAGATCTTAAAGTAGTCATTCGAGATTCCCCTCCCCAAGGAGGACCCAACCATAGTTTTTAAAACTGGAACCGAACAATCAACTTGGTCACACCTATCAACTCGAACATCGACTCGGACCAGTTTGATTTCAACAACTCAATTCAATAAAAAATACATTAAATAATTAAATTTTAATGAAAATTTTTATTTTAATGCTTTCAAACCATGATTCCAAACCATTAGAGACAAAATATGCAAAGTTTTTTATCTATATACCATGCAAGGGTGTATGTATCAAAATGGCACCAAGTGCAATACATATCAAGCGAAATACATAATCACTCCATAAAACATGTTAATTCTACCATCAAGAACTTCAAAAACGTGCATCCTGCTATGGGATAGGCTATGCTTTTAAACAGTTGTATCTAGGCCCTTAATTGTTGTTTTTAAGCATGATTGTGTTTCACAATTTGGTAATCCAATAGAAACATCCATGTCAATCACTTTTGAACCCTAACAGTAGAAAAATCTTAGCTAAGGTTGGTGGATAATTCCCAGGGTATTATCTACAAGTATTTATGTATATTTCAATTATGAATACCTACTGACTAAAGCTCTACAAAGGAAAGAAGATATGGGGTGATTCTTTTGATATAAAATCAAGAACCATGGCTTTTCCATTGATGTTGTTTTGTTTTATGTCTAAATTATCTTATCTCTAAGAGATATAAGCCATTTTTCTTTATGTTTGGAAACAACTTAGCTACAATAATTATCAACCCTTACATTTATAAGGAAAAGATAAACCTTTTATGCCTTGCAAGCCACCTAAGAGAGAACATTTGTATATTGTCCTTGAGAAAATCCATCAATACAGCAACCATCAACTTTGTGGGTTTGGCATCCAACCTGACGAGCAGGCACGGAACCAGTTGATTCAACAGGTTTGGTATCGAGTCAGTTGGCTTCGACTCAGTCGGTTTGATACCAAACTGGTCACTTGAGCCAAGTTGAAGGTCGGTTCGACTCAACCAGCCATCCACTCGACCGGTTGGGCGGTCTGATAACGAATCGTTCCAGTTTTAAAAACTAGGGACCCAACTTAGGCTCCCTAAATGATGGGCCAAGGGGGTGAAGCGTGGGGTCTCAAGGATTACAGTGGGCTATTGGAATCACAATGGAGCCTTTTGGTCTTCCCCAAGAGAAGTTTACAATGCACTCAAATCATCAAATATTCTCTTCATGACTAAGACCCATGCAAGTGTTAGAAATAATAGATGTGCTCGTTTAACCATAGACAATATAGCAATATTGTCACCCAACCATAGGCCGAAGCCACCCCCGAGCACCTTAACCTTGACAGAGAATGATTCTGGAAGCAAACCATAGGCCTAATGGCCAATCAATGTGGCGTACCTCTCTCCAAAGCAAGCATACAAGGCAGAAAGTCCAAACCATAACCAATAGAAAGTCCAAGCCTAAACCGAGAATACAGATTGCAGTAGCTAAAGTTGCAGCTACTCTCCAGACTTGCACACTTACCCAGTTTTTGCAATGCGCACTTGTACATTTCTACAATTGCGAGCTGTGTGTACCAAATGAGATCTGGCTTCCTGTATTTATACTGTTTTTCCTAAGCTGTTTGGGCCGACTTCTCATTATGGAGGCTAAACACTTAATATTAAATATTTCCTTGAGCCGACTTGTCTTCTAGGGTTATGTTCAATGCTTTAGGGTTTCTTCTTGCTTCTCGGAATATTCTATTCTCGTCAGAGTTACACGTGGAGGTAAATGCCTCTCGCAGCTACCATAATATCAACAACAAGCCCCATCAAAACTATCCCAAAATATCTAGGGTAATAGTGCTTATCTATCGTAGACTAGAGACTCAAAGCTCGGGAGGGGTCCAAGGATCGGGAGGAGTGGCTCGTTTGTATTTGGATTCCCTTCAACACAGAGTTATAGTGGTCACTAAAGATGACTTTGGCAAATTCATGTGGGTCAATGTTAGCAACATGTCCCCGCTTCCACAAGACATTTTCTTTGCAGTGTGTTACTTTCCTCCCACGTCCTCAAGTTTTTCCCTCCATTTAGATAGGGGCCCTTACAAGTCTTGTACGTCGACATCATCTGGTATTCAGCATTAAGGGAGGTCATACTCTTGGGGGATTTCAATGATCATACCAAAACTTGACATATTCCTTTACATCATGGGTCAAAGGATGTTTTTTCACTCCAAGAGATCGAGTCATCCTCAATGGGTTACACAAGATATCTAATGATGCCATGAGACCCCTCTCTGCTTATGGAAGACACCTCCTACAGCTCGAAAATTCCCATGACTTACTAATCCTAAATGGTATGCACAGCTACCCAGACCCCAACAATTTCTCATGTTTTCCCCATGCAAGGGGGGATAGTCTAGTAGACTACATTCTAGCCAACCAAGAAATGCTCCCTTTTATTCAATAGTTCTCCATCACCTGAATAACTACAGCTGACTACACCTTCTGTTTCCTTTTCCCCTCGTGCCAAACCTCCGTGCATCCCCACCCCTCCTTGTCCAAGGCCTCCTTGAACCACTATATTCTTCGAGGATGGAAACCAAGATGCTTATTCTACTTGCCTTCACCAGTTAGTCCCCCCCCCACCCAACAACAATTTCTCGTGTTTATACCTTCTTTCACAACCCCACCTCCTACCCATCGATATGGAAATCTTATTAGTCCTTCCTCCACCACAAGAAACGCATATTGACTCTTCACAACACAAAGAAGACAAGAATTGTGTCTCACTACTCACTTCACCACTCCCAAAAAGTTTTATGGCCCACCATTTACCCGGACCCCAACAAATTCACATGTTTTCCCCATGCAAGGGGGGCTAGTCTAGTAGACTACATTCTAGCCAACCAAGATATGCTCCCTTTTATTCAACAATTCTTCGTTACTCCAATACCTACAGCCGACCACACCCTCCTCTCCTTTTCCCTTCATGCCTCCATCCCCACTTCTCCTCATCCAAGGCTTCCCTAAACCACTATATTCTTCGAGAATGGAAAGACCAAGATGCTTATTTCACTTGCCTTCACCAATCACTGCCCCCCCCCCCCACAACTTCTTGTGCCTCATGTCTACCTCCTCTAAATACAATTGTTTCTCCTCGGCAATCCTATCAAAAGCATCTCCATTACACCTTTCACAACCCCAACTCCGTATGGAAATCTCATCGGTCCTTCCTCCACCACAAGAAACATGTCATGACTCTTCATAGCACAAAAGGAGATGTGAATGATGTGTCTCATTGCTCACTTCACCACTCCCCAAAAGCTTTTTGGCCCACCATTTTCCCCTATCACTCCAATCGACCTACTCTTCACCCTCAATCCATGTTCACCCACACTACTACCCTTTATGATGTTCTTGGTGTTCCTTGACAACCGCTGCCCTAGTCACCTCCCCCCCCCATCCTCTTGCCACATGTTCTACTTAGTGTTGTAAATATCAGCGATATATCGCCAACATCACAATATATTTTGATTCTCTCACCTTGGTGATATTATCGCTAGAAAAATTCACAATTTATTCAAATTATGAATATATTGCAACATTGCGATATATTGGCAATATATCAAAAAAATGGAAAATATTTGCTAAGTTGAGATCTTTGGATTTTTTTTCTCACTTTGAAGAGGGAAAGCAAGAGATTACAAAGGGGTTAGAGGGAGGTGTTTCTTTAGATGTTAGAAAAAAAGAACATTTTTGTATTTTTTAAGTTTGCCAATATTTTCCGATATTTTCCCCTAGTACGGTGCACCCCTGAAAAATGAAAGTTCATTTTGCATTTTCCCCTAGTATGGTCTTTCCATCCCCACTTCTCCTCATCCAAGGCTTCCCTAAACCACTATATTCTTCGAGAATGTAAAGACCAAGATGCTTATTTCATTGCCTTTACCAATCACTGCCATGGAAAATATCTGCTAAGTTGAGATTTTTGGATTTTTTTCTCACTTTGAAGAGGGAAAGCAAGGGATTACAAAGGGGTTAGAGGGAGGTGTTGCTTTAGATGTTAGAAAAAAAAAAGAATATTTTTGTATTTTTTAAGTTTGCCAATATTTTCCGATATTTTCCCCTAGTATGGTGCACCCCTGAAAAATGCAAGCTCATTTTGCATTTTCCCCTAGTATGGTCTTTCCATCCCCACTTCTCCTCATCCAAGGCTTCCCTAAACCACTATATTCTTCAAGAACGTAAAGACCAAGATGCTTATTTCACTTGCTTTCACCAATCACTGCCCCCCCCCACAACTTCTTGTGCCTCGTGTCTACCTCCTCCAAATACAATTGTTTCTCCTCGGCAATCCTATCAAAAGCATCTCCATTACACCTTTCACAACCCCAACTCCTACCCACCAGTATGGAAATCTTATCGGTCCTTCCTCCACCACAAGAAACATGTCTTGACTCTTCATAGCACAAAAGGAGATGTGAATGATGTGTCTCACTGCTCACTTCACCACTCCCCAAAAGCTTTTTGGCCCACCATTTTCCCCTATCACTCCAATTGACCTACTCTTCACCCTCAATCCATGTTCACCCACACTACTACCCTTTACGATGTTCTTGGTGTTCCTTGACAACCGCTACCCTAGTCACCGCCCCCCCCCCCCCATCCTCTTGCCACATGTTCTACTTAGTGTTGTAAATATCAGCGATATATCGCCAACATCACAATATATTTTGATTCTCTCACGTTGGTGATATTATCGCTAGAAAAATTCACAATTTATTCAAATTATGAATATATCGCAACATTGCGATATATTGGCAATATATCAAAAAAATGGAAAATATCTGCTAAGTTGAGATTTTTGGATTTTTTTCACTTTGAAGAGGGAAAGCAAGGGATTACAAAGGGGTTAGAGGGAGGTGTTGCTTTAGATGTTAGAAAAAAAGAATATTTTTGTATTTTTTAAGTTTGCCAATATTTTCCGATATTTTCCCCTAGTACGGTGCACCCCTGAAAAATGCAAGCTCATTTTGCATTTTCAAGGTGTTCCTTTCAGCAGCACTATACAAGGAGATAGGAACTTTGGTATTTTGCAATTGTAAAGAAGGATTCCACTACAGACGATGGTTGGGCACAGGAAAATATTTACGAGGAGGTCTTCAATCAGGTTGAAGGTGTTAGCTGCCTGGACATTCTGGAATTTATGGAATAAATTGGCCTGGACAGATTAATCATTATAGTAATGGAAGCATGCTCTGATCATAGTATTACATGTATCCCTCTCTATGATATAATTGGAGAAATGCTATTGAGTTCACCTTAAAGCATGCTGAGATCAACATTATATTTGTTCAAATCTGTACAAAAGGGTCCTGGATCAGTCAAGGCTTTAGTCTATTTTTCAAGTATTACTGGTAACCAAGAGAAAGAAACTGACAGGAACCAAAGGGGGTTATCCTGACTAATGAGACACTAACGTGGAATATAGCAGGAACTGAACCTGTCTTTGAAATGGTTGAAGAAAAGATTGTGTTCACTGAATTATTTGTATAAGAATTATGAATGATGCTGAAATAGATTTCCTGTAGATGAAAAATGATGATGTTTATCCGTCTTTCCTCCCAAATGGTTCACATCTTTGAAGTTCTCTTTTCCATCAGGGTACTTCAGTAGGCTAGTGACAAAGGGATACTAAATCAAGGCACCATGAGGAGGTCACAGATGAAGCAGCAGGTTTCAAATCAGCAATCAAAGTACCAGTCCAGATCATCTATTTGCCAACAGCAGCTACAGACTCTTAAAATCTGAAATGAATGGCAAAGAAGACATCTCTGTACGATGACCCCGCCAGGAATTTACTGCTGCTGTTAAAAGTCTCCAACAGCTACAAAAAACAGCAAGAAATTGCTGAAGTTATCAGAGCATTGAAAGATTTCTCAGACTTGCAAGTTAACAGTGACTGCTCCATGGATAAGGCTATTCATCTCAATTGCAGATTGCTAGAACAGATCATGTACCCAAAGGTAGTGATCAAGGATATAAGCTCCCAGTGGACCCAAAACATCATCAAATAGCGGAGTGATTAAATATTTGTTATCTATGTTGACATGGTCATAAGGATGCAGCACTCAAGCCGAATGAATCAAAGGAGTTAGAAGTGGACCCAACAGATTACATTTTAATGGTTGGTAGTGGTCCACATAGTAGTAAATTCGTTGTTGACTTAGTCATGATGATAAGAGGATGACAAGTTGCATAGTGAAACCACTTCGCACTTTTCAAAGAGCAGAAAAATATTATTTAAAGCTTGGCACATGGTAAAACGGACCACTTAAAGTCATGACTTAGTCAAAGAAGTTAAAGAAGGCCAGTGCTCCACCGTTTTGGGATTTCTATTGCTATTTATGGGGAAAAAATCTATCTTGGAGAGCACTACAAATAGGAGTATGACATGTGGCATGACAAACCCTAAGACCAAGTCAAAGGAAGGTAGTTGGAGGGGAGATCTGTAAAAGGATAAGTACCTTTCATTTGCAAAATGGATTTGAGCAGAAAACCCCCATAGGCCAAATACAGTTTTATGATAGATTCATGCTTCCATCATCTTCTTTTATGTAGGCTGGATTAATGTGCGGGGCTTCCACTATAAATCTGCTGGTGTAGTCTTCTTTTCCAGAGGTATTTCACCCATTTTTGGGGTTTGTTTTTGGTTAAAGAAGATGGCTTTAGCTGTGATCAATTTGATCCTCTTATGCTGTTATGTAATCAGATCCGTTAATGAAGTATTGGCTTTTCAAACTTCATTCATCTTTGAAGGTTGTCCTAAAGTTTTCTCTGCTTTGATGATTACCAGGTGCATTGATAGATGTCATGTGGATGATGAATATTTATTTAAATGAACATTTCACTAAGTTTTGCACACTTATTTGGCTGATATGATTAGTAGGTTTTATTGCTAAATGTCCTTGCTGATTTCTCTGCTCCGAGGCTGATTTGTCATCTTGCTGCCCCAACTCCATAGCCTATTAGGACAAGGCATTGTCCTCTTCAATTCCATCAAATTTATTTTGTGAAATCATAAAACAAACCAAATCGCTAAACTGATTTTCGAATCTTCATTAATAGGACAAATTAGTAATTTGGTCTTAGGGAATCCCCCGTTGTGCCAGAGGAGAGCCGGCCTAAAGTGAGGAGGACGACCATCGAGATGACAGTGTGTGGTGTCTTCAAGTTCCCATGGGTTTGTACTTGGATGATTGGACTTATCTTTTGATATGCAGATCTTGAAGGTAACATTCCCCAATGTTGTCGATTAGTTGCTTTCTAGACACTCGACGATATATTCGCCGACACAATGTTTGCAACAATGGATCTTCTACTACACTACATACATCAGGAGAGCAATCTACGAGATGAACGTTATCAAGGCGGCAGATGAGGAGGGGTTCCAGGCAGATATCTTCAAACATGGTCATGCTCAATGGTACATCACATGGTTGATTTCGTTTAACCATGTTGTACACTTGGGGTATCATGATTGGGTCCCACCATCCCAATTCATAAATCAAGGTCTAATGTGGATCCGAACAATTTCGGAGGCTTAGGGAGATTAGTATCTCAGAGATACTCATCACTACTATTATGTGCCTCTATGAGGTCGTCTTCAGACGCCTCCGTACAACACATTAATTGTCAGACTTCATGGGGAGTACCATTGGGGTGACACATGTGTGCCTCCTCTCGCCCACCTTATTTGGGAACTACATAGACAAGTTGGAGTCATTCTTGCACGAGCACTTCCAGCTAGGCCATGATTGTCTCCTCCACCATGTCCCAACTCCATACTCCTTTTTGTTGATGGTGTAGTCATTTTAGCCTCCACACATGAGTGTCTACAAAGACAGTTGGGTGTCTTTCAAGATTCTATGACCTTTGGCAATTGACAATGAACCTTGGGAAAACCAAGGTTATCATCTTCACAATTGCTCGATGAAGACCCTTCCATATTTTCATTTCTATTTCAGGGGGTAGGAGGTTGAGATTACCACTACATACACCTATCTAGGGGTTCACTTTTCAGGGCCCAAGTTCAGTTTGAGGTAGGATCTCTAACCTTGGGTCAATAAGGGGCATGGATCCCTCTCCCTTAGAGAGAGACAGTGTTTCCAACACCACTTTAAGGACATTTTATCCAAACTAGAAAAGTTGGAGTGATTCTTGCACAAGCACATACAGCTAGGCGATGATTGTCTCCTCAACCATGTCCCAATCTCCATATTCCATTTTGTTGACAATGTAGTCATTTTAGCCTCCACACATGAGGGTCTACAGAGACAGTTGGGTGTTCTTTCGAGATTCTATGACCTTTGGCAATTGACAATGAACATTGGGAAAACCAAGGTTATGATCTCCAATTGCTCAATGAATACCCTTTCAGATTTTCACTTCTATTTCAAGGGGGGGAGGTTGAGATTATCTAGGGGTTCATTTTTCATGGCCCAAGTTCAGTTTGAGGTAGGATCTCTAACCTTGGGTCAATAAGGGGTATTGATCTCTCTCCCTTAGAGAGAGACAGCGTTTCCAACACCACTTTCAGGACAATTTGTCAAAACTAGACCTCATGAACTCCATCATCAAACCCATTGTTTTGTATGATTCAAAGGTGTGGGGTCCTAGCCTACTCATGTTGGATTAGGCCAATACCAAGAAGTTCGAACACTCTTGCTTTGTCGCATTACCAGATGCAAGAGGCCAATTCTCTAGCCCATTGTTCAAGTAGTGATTAGGCACACCCTTTTCAAAGTGAGATCATCTTCAAACTAGAAAAGTTGTTGCATCATCACTAGAGATTTGTTGACTCGACAATCAACAAGAACCGATACCCATATCTTTCCTACAACTCTTTGGAGGCCATTGCCCAGTCTGCCCATGCCCCCTCAAGGAGACTCTGAAGTTGGTTCTCAAAGGGATCATGTTTCCTATAGTCAGTTGGCATATCCATGGACCACCTTCCTCGTTCTAGTACTCTTTAGATGCTCCTAACCACATCTGCCTCATAAGCAAGAGAAGCACAAGATTATTAGGGAGAATATTTATAGGCAATATATCCAAGTCACTTGGATAGCCGCCCCAGGGGGTTGACACCCAAGATGACCTTTTATGTAAAGCACTTTATGGAGCTAAGGTATGGCCTCATACTTCGCCCCCCTTACACACTTTAGCATTGTATCCATGTTCTTAGGATACCCTTATGTTGGTTCTCACAAGTATCATGTTTCCTATAGTCAATCGGTATATCAATGGACCACCTTCCCTCGTTCTAGTACTCTTTGGATGCTCTTTGCCACATTTTGCCTCATAAGCAAGAGATGAACAAGATTATCCAGGAGGATATTTATAAGCAGTACATCCAAGTCACTAAGATAGCCCCCCAAGGGAGTTGACACCCAAGATGACCTTTTATGCAAAGCACTTTATGGAGCTAAGGTATGGCCTTATACTTCGGCCCCCTTACACACTTCAGGATTTTATCCTTGCGCTTAGGATCCCCTTAGGCCAATTCAAAGGGGATTGTCATCAACTTTGAGCAAAAGTGGTGCACCAGATTCCATGGGAGGAGAGACCATGCCTATTCTACCATAGGCAAGAGAGGAAGAGAAAGGATCACCTTATATTCATATGCTCCCGATATTATGAGATACATAGTTGGATCAAAGGGTCTCATAATTCCATCTCCACTTTTTTTGGTATCCAGAACAACGATGCATGTCATTATATCGAGGAGAGGCCCTCAAACTTAGATCTAACATCCTTCAAACACCCCCTCAAGTTGAACACTTCACATCTTTCTTCTCGATGCTCCCAATGGACATGGGCAAAAAGTGGCAAGTAGAGAGCACCAACATTTTAATCCAGGAAATCCAACATGTGGTAGTGAGACCCTTGCAAAGTTGTTGGCTTAGATGTTGGGGCAGTTTATTCCAAACTTGCAAGCAACCTTCCTCCATACCTAGCAATAGGCCACCTCTTCTAAACAAAGAGACATCTCCCAAGCCAGATTCAACTCTTCCAATCAGTCCTCTATCTAGAGATTATTTTGTTCAACCTCAAATAGTAGGAGTTGCACATTCAACTATGGATACTTCAGGAGGAAAGCAACCCCTCTCCTTCTACAACACGCACGTGGACCTTGTGGACGTTTCATTGTACCCTCTCCCATAGCATTGTATTTCACTTATGTATTGAGCAGTGTCTTATGTATTGAGCAATGTCATTAACCTCCTTTTGGTCATTTGTTGGACATTAATAAACTTATCTTATCTTAATAAGTTGATAAGATTTTCCCAAGGGTCCCTTATTTCTTCAAAATCACCAATTAGATGTTTCGTTTTCTATTTTTGTTGCAAAGTAATCGTTTGCTCGCACCTTCGCAAACTATTATTTTTTTCTCTTTTCTATCAATGAGTTTTACATGCATGACGAATTATATTAACTTTGGATAGATACTTTGTCGCATATTTTGTTCCAAGAGATATATTAGTCAAGGATGACTATCTTCTAACACTATCTTCAAGAGGTTGTATTCCTACCACACTACAGTACGTCCTTGATTAATTCAAGTTACTACTCCAAAGGAGCCAAAAACAAAAGAGAAATTATTTATTGCCTCCTCTAGGAAATGTCATACAAGAGTTTTCACATCATGAGGATGCAATTTGACATGCAGCAACAGCTTTCATAGGATAAGAGTAGTTATTTAATGGGGTATAGACATCCACAAACATTCCTAGTCTAACAACACTTCATAAGTACATGATCAAGGAATGAAGTACAGATTGAAATCTATGGAAGATTTAGCCCCAAGGGTTCGCTCAATCAATGACCCATCCACCAAAGTCAGTTTGTCGACGGGAAGGCCATATGTCACAAGTTCAAATCTGATCGAGTCCCTCAAGTTTACCAATGGTTATTGTGACTAGCAGTAGAGCCACCCTCCATCTAGATATTCCGAGGAAGAGGGATGGATCCTACAAGGTTTTTCTTGGAAAAAAAACTATGGAAAATTTATGTATACTATCCCATAATTATTTTACTCCACATTTCAAATTAAAAAAAAAAAAAATTAGACCCTTTGTAGATTAGAAACTATTTATTAGGAGAGCCATCAACAAAGACAAGCATTGCTTTAGTATCATACATTGTTCTTAAGCTTTTTACTAGTATACTTACTAAGATCCTAATGGAATCATACCTTGATGTGAGACCCTTGGATTTTTAGCCTCTCCTTATTGTGGCAACCATCGATTCGTAACATTTTCATTATTTAAGTTTCTCAATACAAATGACCTTGACCACCACTTACACATATTCTCTTCTTTGAAGGAGAAAATGTCAAATCCTAATGCTAATTAACAAGCCTAGATTCTTGAGAAGAAAAAGAAATAAACTTAAAATGTAAGCATCCTATAACAATGCATGTGCATCATATACACATTATGCTTCATAAGGGTCCTATAACAACGCATGTGCACTATATATAACCTCTCAATGTGCCATTATGAACATCACATAAGCTTAATTTCCAATTGCCAAAAGTTCAAACCTAAAATCATCATTAAGACATAATCCCCATGAGAAAGACTATTGAGAGTGGGTATGTTTTACTTGCCAACTCCTTGGGTTCTCCTAGATTCTTGAGAAGAAAGAGAAATAAACTTTAAACGTAAGGATCCTATAACAATGCCAAATCCTAATGCTAATTAACAAGCTTAGATTCTTGAGAAGAAAAAGAAATAAACCTAAAACGTAAGCATCCTATAACAATGCACGTATATCATATACACATTATGCTTCAGAAGGGTCCTATAACAAGGCACGTGCACTATATAATATTGTGTTTCATCACCTCTCAATAGGCAGTGCCATTATGAACATCACATAAGCTTAATTTCCAATTGCCATTATGAGCATCACATATGCAAAGTTTCCAATACCCAAGAGTTCGACATAAAATCATCATTAAGACAATCCACATGAGAAAGACTATCAAGAGTAGGTATGTTTTACCTGCCAGCTCCTTGGGCTCTCCTTTCAGCAATCTTCCCTTTGGGTGCTGATGATAACTGTCACGATTTCAAAACCAAAGTATCAACATAGGTATTAAACATGCATGAAACTAATAAAACAAAACCTCAATCAAATATCAATTTCAGAGAGAGTATCATGCTGTGGAAGGAAAAGAGAAACAACCTGGGAAGCAATATCTATTCCAATTTCATCTAGCACCTGAAATGAGGTAAAACAATCAAAGTATAAGTATTGTAATACCCTATAATCAGAAAATAAAGTATCACACTTGTGAGAACACAAAAACCAAAGACATGCCTGGTTAGTAAGCTCCTCTGTTTCCTCTTCAGCCTCGTCATTATCTAGAGCATCATCGATGGAACCTGATATCATCTCAGTCTGCACATAAGCGACCCAGATCAGGCATATTATAATTAAGAATATAATAATCTCCTAATAAAATATCTTCTAATTGCCTCTATGCCTCTTCTTATTACTGTAGGATAGAATTATATCTGACAAAATTTACAAGTATTAATAAAGACATTAGTCTGAATAGAAAGGGATATAATTGATCTTGAGAAAGGAGAATGAACTATTTTACTACAAGAAGCAAAGAAAGAACTACCAATACACCATATTTGACAGGTTCTTAAGCAAATTAAAATGTTGTCAATTCAACAAAATTGTGTATTGCAAGAAATCACAACCATTAGTGAAGGCAATTTCACAGATGTTTATTAACTAAGCAAAATATCAGCTGTTCAATAAAATAAGATTTGTACAGATATAATCCAATAGACATGCACTTTACTTCAAACTATGGCAAAGTAAAACTATTGAAGATCCAGCTAAACAAAGCATTATCGATCTTGTTTTTGTAGCTATTAATGCAAGGAAAAATAATCACGAAGACACAAAAAACCAAAATGTAGTGACGAGACAAAAGAAAAAACAAATCATGCAAGTGACTTCTGAAATATGGCTAGCATCATAAAAAGTCTTGGCAAAGAAGATGGCATATCAAGAGAACTCCCATTTTAAAACATGCTAGTATTCAATCAATGGCCCTCAAATGAATAGTAACCACTAATGAGACAGGGAAGGAGGACTATATAGTACAGTTTGACAACCACAACAAAACTTTGAAATAAGAAAAGATATTTGGGTTCCAGTTGTGCAGAGTGTAAAGATGCAACCAAAAATAGCATATATTGACAAACAAATAAATGAACACAATTTAATGGTTGTCTTTGCACTACAAACTAAAACTTCAGTCTCCACCAAGTTGTTGGAGCATTCTCCCAAATAAGTGTAATAAAAAGAAATTCCTCCTCTTAAACCCCTTTACACACATTTGCAACTAACCCTCTGTTGGATCCTTGGATGCTCCATCAAATTTAAAGTTTAAAATGCCTTCCTATGGGAAACAGCATGTTACCATCACTTTCTTAATTGTATTTATGTCCTAGTTCCTTTTAAATTGAACTCCCTCTAATGCCAATTGCTGGGACGTTTAACAAATTCCTTCTCCCCATCTTCTAGGATTTCCATATTCTCTTCCATTTATGTTGACATAAGTCGGTCTCCTTTGCTATTGTCACAATTCTAAAACCATAGTTGGCATAACATTCTAGACTAACTTTTAAAGAAAGTTTGTCATTAACATATCACAATAACCTTTCATTACTTCCAAAGTACGAACATGTTCTAGTTTATCTTAATTTGATAGTTGTGGTCTTGCATAACTTCTTATGTAGTTGCTGCATAAATTGCAACAAAAACGCCATCTTAGTGAATTCTTCCTTATCAGAATTTTTGCTAGAAAACACACAAGTTGGTTAATTCTGCATCAACTATCACAGAAATTAAGAAACCACTTGTTATGGCTACAGTAAAGGGATTTTTACTTGGAAATATGAGCATCTTTTCGTATTCACTATGAATGATTGTCTTAATAAAGAATCTAGATAGCCCCAAGGGTTAGCTCAATTAGTTGGTGCCACTGTTGCCAAGATGTTGCCAGTAATCCAGCACACTATGAATGTCCCCAGTTCGATTCCCAAGGGGTCAGAGACACTAAGTCTACACCGCATGCCATCCTCAACAATTGTGGGATGATCTCAACAATTGATTAGGGAAGGCTTGGGATGATCCTAGCCATCCACATTTAGGTTTCTGTATGGATTTCTCGAGGGTGCAAAGGGCCAAGAGAGGCTCATTCACTCTTATGTTCACTTGGAGAGTTTGAGAGGGAGCATGAGGATGAGGTTGGAAGCATTAGTTGAGGGAAGCTTGGGCGCCTCCTTCCATGGAGGGCTCGTGGAGGCTTAGACCCTCACTTATTTGTGGTGGAGCTTCTTGCTTGGAGGAGGGCGCACTATAGGAGGAGGGTGCACTCATAGCAGGCACAAGCTACGGTTGGACGATCGCAGATCCATCAGTTTCAGTGGAGAGGTAACACACAAGAGCATCTTCGTGTGCAAGGGAATCTTCTTCAGAGCTACAGGGATCAAGGGCACATCGTTTCAGTGGATAGAGTAACAAAGGGAGAGGGCGCATACCTCCTTGGATCCTTTGGCAAGGCTTGAGAGGAGCTTGCTTTGTATACAGGTTCCATCATAATATATTTCTTGTTGTATCTCATGCTTTAGACACCACTTATATATACTTCCAGTCCAAAGAGGTTTTCCCCGAGGGGGTTTTATTCAGGGTCATGCTGACCAAAAATACATGTGTCCTATTTTCATGCATGCTTAGAGTGTAGATCAGCTTATTTGTGTTTTAAAGATCTAGAGGAGTGTTACTTGTTTTGAGATATATTGCATGTGCTAACCTTTGGTTCAAAAACACTTGCAAGGGCACCTCAAAGAACAATTAACCAATAAAAACTATGGGAAGAAAGTTACTAAACTGTTTGTTGTCCTCAAACACAGCAAAGGACAGTTTTGGAGATTGAAACTTAGAGCTAAATTTTGGTCAAAGACAGATCAAATTTGGCAGCCTCATAGTACCTCAGTTTTCTTCATGGTATAAGAGCATTTTATGGGCAATTTTGAGACAGCTCAATTGGCAGATTTTGGACAGCTTGTTGGCATAGTTAGTGGACAGCTTGTGGGAAGATTTGTTGGACAGTTGTAGGACTGTTTTGTGGACACGTTTGGACAGCCTTACTTTTGCTCATGTGCCAAGTGGTGACGCTGAGTTCTTTTGCAATTTTTGCATCGGTATGAGCATCAATGTGAGCTTTAGTGGACAACCATGTCAGTGTCCCAGATGCGGGCAGAGGATAGTCTAGACGGAGCTAGCAACCGGTCCCCTTGGAAGACCAGGATCACATTCGTCTTGGAGGATCTTGAACTATGGGATATAGTTCAAGCTCCCGTGGTGATTCTTCCTGCACCTACTCCTTCACCATTGTTGGATGCATATTTCAAAAAGAAAAACACCAAGGCGAAGAGGACTAATTGTGATGCAGTGAGGGACCACATCATACCCCATCTAATTGGTAAAGACTATGCATTTGAGATATGGGCATCCTTGTGCAAGCTTTACCAGAGTCCAAACTAGAACCTAAAGATGGTTCTGCAGGACAAGCTCAGGAGCATTCAGATGCTCGATTTTGAGACGGTCACATCATACCTAGGCAGATTCACTAAGATCATAAATGAGTTAGCAGCAGTCAGAGTCTAGAGAGATTGTAGATCCAGACTTTATGGGGTTCATTTGTACGAGGCATTGTTGCCCGAGAGGTCATGCCTACTTGGGAGAGACTTTGGGACGACTTTGTACAAGAGGAGCTAAGATGCAGCTCTGGATCTTCAGGACAGCAGCTTACACCTGAGGGGGATGAGGATCTTGTTCTTTGGTCAAAGGACAAGAAGAAGATCGGTGAAGGTGCGAGATAGAGTCCCAAGGGAGGGACCCGACCAAAGGAGAATGGTAGTCGGCAGAAGGACATAAGCAAAGTGAGATGCTTTGCTTGTGGTGAGATGGGGCACTATGTTGGACAGTGTCCCAAGAGGAAGAAGAAGAAACACGATGGTACGGAAACAACAGCAGAGGAGCGAGAGTTCATTACTCAGTTTGAGAGGGAGTGTGCTTTTGTTAGTTGTTGTTTGTTAGTTGATACACCATTCAATGGCAGGTGGGGAGACAAAGTTGAGGAGGACCTATTGACTCAGAGTATTGATTGAGAGGGAGCTCAAACTCAATTTTCGAGGACACCATCTTCAGGGGTGACTGGTCCACCCGGAACAGCTTCAGTTTCGGAGTTGTCGAGACAGAGATTTGGTGCAGGGGCTTTAGAGCATCAAAGATTGATGAGGAAGAGCAGGGCACCACAGAGGCTTGAGCCTCACTTGGCTATGGAGACGGGCAGATCAGGTTCAGGTTCCACTTCAGGTAGAAGTCACTTGGTGAGAGGCCAAGTTGAGAATCTTGATGAGATGCCAAGATCTAGATACTCTTGGTGAGATGCCAAGAGAGAGACTCTTGGTGAGATGCCAAGAGTAGTGACTGTTGGCGAGATGCCGGGAGGTAGAAATCCTTGGTGAGAGACCAAGGTTGAGGATCTTGGTGAGATGCCAAGACCTAGAGACTCTTGGTGAAATACCAAGAGATGTGACTCATTTGCATGCCATGTGTATTGGACCTTGGTGGGAGACCAAGGAGAGGATCTTGGTTAGATGCCAAGACCTAGAGACCTTTGGTGAGATGTTGAGGGAGATATCTTTGGTGAGATGCCAAGATCTAGGTGATCTCGAGTAGGTGGAGATGGACTTCAATATAGAGATCAGGCAGGTCGACAGATCAATGTCAGGGAAGGTTGAGCAGATCAATGTCAGAGCAGGTTGAGCAGATCAATGTCAGGACAGGTCGAGCAGATCAGAGACAGAGGCCACTTTGATGAGAGGGTACAACCATACTCACCTAGACCTTGCTAGGAGGCAAGGAAGTCCACAGCTGGGACGAGATCGATTGATGAGAAACACTTTCCTCGATAAGAGGGAGTGTTGAGTTTTGGTGTACCTCGAGAAGTGGTTCCCTTGTAGTTTTGTGCCTCTAACCACAAGAGGAAGATGTTGTACCTTTGTACCTTGTACTTTATGTCTAATTTCACTTTGACTTAGGAGATTTAAGTCAAAAGTGAAATTTGGTCATTTTAGCCTAAGATGACTATTAATTCACTTTATGGGTGAATTAGGAGACATTAAGTGCACTTAGGGAACTTAGCCCAAAGTAGGTTTGTGAGTGAGATTATTGTGGGATGATCTCAACCATTGATTAGGGATGGCTTGGGATAATCCTAGCTATCCACATTTAGGTTTCCTTATGGATTGCTCAAGGAGGGCGCAAGGGGCCAAGAGAGGCTCACTCACTCTTATGTTCACTTGGAGAATTTGAGAGGGAGCATGAGGATGAGGTTGGAAGCATTAGTTGAGGGAAGCTTGGGTGCCTCCTTCCATGGAGGGCTCATGGAGGCTTAGACCCTCATTTATTTGTGGTGGAGCTTCTTGCTTGGAGGAGGGTGCACTCATAGCAGGCACAAGCTACGGTTGGACAATCACAGATCCGTCAGTTTCAATGAAGAGGTAGCACACAAGAGCATCTTCAGAGCTACAGGGATCAAGGGCACATTGTTTCAGTGGATAGAGCAACAAAGGGAGAGGGCGCACTAAGATTGGGCACATATCTCCTTGGATCCTTTGACAAGGCTCGAGAGGAGCTTGCTTTGTATCATACAGGTTCCATCGTATTGTATTTCTTGTTGTATCTCATGCTTTAGACACCACTTATATATACTTCCATTCCAAACTAGTTTTCCCCGAGGGGGTTTTATCTAGGGTCATGTTGACCAAAAATACTTGTGTGCTATTTTCATGCATGCTTAGAGTGTAGATCAGCTTATTTGTGTTGTAAAGATCTAGAGGAGTGTTACTTGTTTTGAGATATGTTGCATGTGCTAACCTTTGGTTTGAAAACACTTGCAAGGGCACCTCGAAGAACACTTAACCAATAAAAACTATGGACAGAAAGTTACTAAACTGTTTGCTGTCCTAAATCACAGCAAAGGACAGTTTTGGAGATTGAAACTTAGAGCTAAATTCTGGTCAAAGACAGACCGAATTTGGCAGCCTCATAGTACCTCAGTTTTCTTCAGAAGTGCCCAGAAGTTTCCCGGGTATTTATTCCAAGGAAAACAAAATAAAGAATCCAGATGCAACCACATCCTTCTTGATTAATATAATCAACATCTGTATGAAAAATATTAACAGTATTAAACTAGACTGTCCACAGGACAACTTTTGATATTCATTCACTACCTTGAAGATGAATCGGAAAGCACAAATACCGATAAAGAAACTATGGCAAAATGAAAGACATGAAAACAGAAAAGCAAATGAAGACTTTAAACAAGATATTATGAATGGACAGGTAAAAAAGGTTAAAGAATCATGTCAATCATCAAACAAGCAAAACTTTTGTATTCAAATTATCATTAGCTTTCAGAGAGAAACTACTATAAATAAATCAAATAGGACACTGAAATATAATTTCAAGAAACTAGTAGCAAATAATTTACGATAAGACATTACCGTCATATCCATTTGTGCTGTCTGCCTTTGAAATTCTTGCATCACCTTAGCCTGCTTCGCTGGCTCCATTTGCTGTCCAGCCAATAAATTTACAGAAAATGAATTACTCCATGTTTGATCATAGAAATTATTCAGAGCCATCAGAAATGAGAAAAAAAGAAAGATTATATTGATGTCTAGAGGTAGCCAAAACTGGCTAATGGGAATGTGAAAGTACATCATAGTATTTCATCTGCATAGGCACCGACAGGACGGGACCCTATGCACCATCTAAGAAATTGAAACTAAGGACTAAGTGGAAAGAAAAGTAAGAAAGGAGTGATTGTGTAAAAAACAAATAGAGCCTAAATACATACACTGAATGAAATTACATCATAATATTTCATCTGCATTGGCACTAAAAGAACAGGACCCCGAGCCCCATCTAAGAAATTGAAACCAGGAGATAACTAAGTAGAAAGAAAAGTAAGGAAAGTGATCACGTGAGACCAAATAGAGACTGAATGCATGAACTAATTGAAATAATATAATGAATCTATGTGAGGTTACTACTTCCGTAGCTGGAAATCTGGCAAGAATAGCAAGAATGCTATTTTAAGGTGTGTTTCTTCTTCATTTGATATTTACCATTACATAGAAGGCAAAAAAATAACTAAAACTTTAGAAAAGGGGGCTGTAAAACAGATCCTTAGCTTTATTTTGTATTTCTGTTCAAATCAGTTTAATAATATCTTTTCTTTTGCAGGGAACATTGGCTCACCACAGATAAAGTGGGGCCTAAACATCCAAAAACTCATCCATACCTTATTCATGGCTGCCATTGCCTTACTGGCACCTTTCATCCCTGTAGCAACAGAGGTGTTTGCATACATAGCCTGTGGGAATAATCCACACTCTGTCAAGCAATCACTTTCAAAGAAAAAAAGAAATGCCATCATATGTATTAAAATATAAACAGCAAGTCCCAGTTTTCAGAATTTGCACCTGTGTATGTGTTGCCACTCCCCGCACTTGGGCACGGCTACCTTGCAGATTAGCTATTTGTTGTCTTAACCTAATAAGTTGGCGAGCTAAAATTTTTGTGGCAGCCTTTGCATGCATAAATCAAGTTTTAAGTGAAACAGAAAATTAGAACTATGAACTTATTGACTTAGTAATGATAACATCATGCAAAATATATAGCCCCCTCACCTCATTGCCAGTTTTTGCAGTCTTTTTTATCTCAGCAACAAGTTTTTTCTCCTGCCATCAAGGATTCAAACCATAAACAAAGCTTAGGAACACTCTCGCACGGGAAATGTGGCTTATTTTGAAATTACCCTTCTCTGCCAGTCACTAGTCTTAGAAACAGAAACTTATGCTTTCCTACAAACCTCTAATTGCAGTGACGTTATCTCTCGTTCAATACCTGAAACATTCAAGAAATATTGTTATAAAGAAGCCAGCCTGACAATTACTAGGAGATTAAGTGCTTCAAGCATCAGAATCAATAGGTCCTTAGTTAGTGAGAACATTTTAACTCCTTCCAGAATGGTCGGTAATCTTCTGAATCTCTAACATGAACAAAATCTGCAGTATAGTCATGCTACACATGCTTGTAAGATAAGCGGGGGAAATCTTGTGAGTACATTCAATACTATGATTTATTGAGGCCTTTTTAAAGTTGCCTCGGTGGTACAGTTTGAAAGAGTTTCTCTTAGAGTTTTATCTCGCGACACCCATCTTATACCACGGTGCAAAGCAAGAAAACTTGCCATATTTTACGTTACAACCTTTCATTTTAGTCCCTTTTCTCTTCATAATAGAGCTGTGCAAAGCAGCACGTAATAATTTATGGGGCAGGTGGCCGAATGCACTATTACTATTTTAACATGACATCAAGTGGAATGCAGCCTGAGTGCTGCTTCACACTACACAGTCCGTTTCTGAAGGTTGATTGAAATATTATGACTTTGATGAGATATGTTATTAGAAGATTTTAAGACATACAAATTTCAATCAAAAGTGTCCAAGGCTTAACAGAAACCTTAGCATGAGGCCTCGTAGAGTCAGCACCTAAGATCTTATCTTAATCAAGAAGCCCTGGGTCAAAATTAATGTCGAAACAACACTCGATCTATGCAAGTGACCAGCTAAAATATGCATTCTATGATTTAATCCTTTTTTTTCCAGATACATGTCGAAGGCTACTCAAATAAACAAATATCTCCGCATACGTTGACAGAGAAATTTTATTGCGGTACGTTTCTCAAATTCCCAACAAAATACGAAGAAAAAAACAGAATTTGCGTTGTCGATTCTTAGCAAATACCTCTTGTTGCAACTTGCATCTCCCGCTTGCTCGTCCGCAGGGCATCTGCAGTCCAAAAACCCGACCAAAATGTTTACAACGATTTCCACTCGATCAAATAAACATTGCACTTTGAAATGGCATTCGACAAAATCATCGTTGAATTTGATTTTAATTCTGGAAAACAGCTCAGGGGAACCGCAAAAGAAACTACAGGGTCCAAACTACCAGGATATTGAAGAACAATGCTCAATGAAATGAAATAAGCAAAGACGTACCTTTGGCCGTGGTTTTTTTCTTGAAAATGTTCATGGTTGCACCGATTCCTTCTCCAGAAAGGGAGGTTTCTCTGAGAAGTAGAACAAGACTTCACAACTGTGTGCCAAACCCTCGAAAAGCAGCTCAAACCCTTTGGAATAAGCTGTAGACCACGATTTCCTGAGCCGTTCTGGAATCTGATAATTTTTCGCAGTGGCTACTCGTCGGCCGATCCACGGATCTAAGCTGATGGTCCTTCACTGGTATCTCTTCAATGGCATAGAATTCGGTGGGACGAGAAGCTTAGTGCAGGCGCTCCACCTCCGTGACCGTTAGTAGGGATAGATCATTTATCAGCCGTGCAGTGCCGGTTTACCTCCACTAGCATGCAATCTTTGGGGCCGGTTTACCTCCACTAGCATGCAATCTTTGGGGTTTTCTATTTAAGAGCACAAGTTTTAACATTTTTTAATTTTTATTCTGTATCTTCCTCAGGTTTTTATCATTTTTTTTACGGTTTTTATCATTTTTTTACATTTTGAATGAGATATTAGAAAGTTTATAAAACTTTTCAATGTTTTGAATCAGATGGAAGTTAGGAGGAAGTATACAAGTTTTAATTAATTAATATTATATATATATATTATTTTGGTTTCCGGGTTTTAAGGCGTTACAAATTCAAATATCTCATACTTGGTCCACTCACTTTCCATTGAAATTAATCTTAGTTTGACACATTGTTTTGTCAATTAACTTAATTAAGTTAAGTAGCATGGGACAATTACATGGAAGGTATCCAATGTGTTGGATGTTTACATTTGAGGGTTCACCCTTTCTTTGTATGAGTCTTGTAATTTCACTTGAATTTTCTTGTTCTTTTTATTAGCATAATTATATGGGTTTGAGTAATAAAAAATGTTGATTGGTTGAGGATAAATGTTGTTGGGTGAGATTAAGGGGTTAATGCAATTGATTGTTATTATTGTTGTTGGATATTTGTCTAGTTCAAAGCTAGTAGTTGTCTTGTTTGAATCTCCTTGACTGAGGTGATCTAATCTACGTTGATGGGTTACTAGGGATGTTATCCACGAATGTAGGGAAACATCCCTTAAGTTTCCCCCTGAGATTTTACTCGGATTAAAAAGGATATTACTCGGTACAACATGAACTTTCGTTTGATTTATCTTTGTAGTGTGTGATTGCGCTTTTCAAAGATATGCAATGGGACTCACATGGTAAGTCAATGGAGTAAGTTAATAAGTGAACAAACTCACCTCCATTCTGGTGGAAAATTTCCTCTAAATTCGATAGGATTTTTGTCGAAAGTCGTGGTTCCAACTAACTTATGGGACTTTGACCATGGAACTTTGTCTATAGAGGTTTTGACCTATCTTAAGATGACCAAGATTGTTTGAATTTAGAAAGGATGAGAGGATCATGGTGGAACTTTACCTCTTCGGAAAAATAATAAATAAAATTGGAAGGGGTTATTTTTCCCACTTATAATTAACTCACTTAGTTAGTGAAAGTAACGTGATCGGTATGGGCAGGTTTTACATAGTGTTTCGAACCTTTGATTTGTGGTGCACACGGAGAAAAAGCCACATATTAGTCGTAACCATCATAGGCCCAACTTCATGGTTACACCCAACAATCGATATCCTCACCTGTTCATAGCCTACTTCCATTGCACTAAGAGAAGCAAGGGGCCCTTTACAGCGTAGTGTGGATTAGATGTGTAACATAACATGATGCTAATAAACTAAAATAAAGAAAAGTTGAGGTCCATGAGGTTAAAAAATACATCGATCATTATATCCATCATAGATCCATCTTAACCCCAGATATATTGAGCATAAGAAGGATAAAAAAAGAGCAAAGCACAAACTTATTATGGGTTAAAAGATTTGGGTTAAGATAGATCTATGCTAATTAATTTTATTATTATACACTTTCATTATTATTATTGTTTTTTTTATATTTTTATGGATGTCAATGTTTTTTCAATTTAATTTATTATTGTTACAGACGTGACACATATATCTAGCCTGTAAATCTGCCTCATTGCTCTCGATGCAATAAAGAATAATATAATAATAAAACAACATGGAATAAAACAATAAACCAATATAAATCCTGTTGATTTTTCAATAGGCTAGGTTAAGCATGAAGTTCATTCCATTTTAGTATTTGTCTTAACCATAAACAATAATGTTGCAGCAACCAAGATCACAAGAAGAAACACCATGCATAAGAATGAAATATCCCTGATCCCGCTGATCAAGATATTTGCTACTGATCTAATGTTATGTCTTGCAGATCTAATACACTGGGGGGTTTATGGATGCATTTCAGTTGTATGTTTGAGATCTTGATGGTTATTGCATGTGCATGTGGGTTATTGCATGTCCATGTTGGTTATTGCATGTGCATGTTGTGTATTTATGGTTTAAACAACATATAAAGGATGCATGCGGAAGTAAAGAACATCAATTGCTCAATAACATGTATTATACGACTCAAACATGGAAATACAATAGCATACTGGAAATATAGAATATAATCGTCAGCTAGATTTCATGGATCGTCACTGGAATACAAGCAAATAACATCAAAATACCTGTGATCAAAAGATAATAGCAGATCTGATGCATGCACGGATAAATCGGCAAAAATATGTGATTCTGGAGAAATACGGTAACCGCTACCAGCTGGAAAACTCGTCCAGAAGAATTGACCATTGGAATGCGCTGGAAACTGCTCCAATAGAAGCGCCCTAGCATCTAGATTGAAATGGATGAGTGTCGGATCTCGGATATGGTCTCTGAGGCACTAGATCTGGACCCCTAAGGGGTTTGCGCACCTCTTGGGACACTGGATGTGCCCCAAAGGATTCCACCAACAGAATCTGCTGATATAGGGCTCAAAACGATCGTCTCACCAAATGCAGAACTGGGTCGAAAGGGTTTCCCCATATATGCTCTGATACTCTGCATGCAACCCCAAATGTCTATCCGGAAGAGTTGCGCCCTAAATGGCTAGATGGTGCACTCTAAATGATTCCACTGTCGAAATCTGATGGGAAGTAACTCAATCTAAGCACCTTGGTTGGATCTCAACTAGGTCGGAAGGAAAATGTATCTCAACTAGGTCGGAAGGAAAATGTATCTCAACTAGGTCGGAAGGAAAATGTAATCAAAGCTCTGTCCTCGTGCAGCTCCACAAACCCTCAATCTGACTTGCGCCCTCACTGGTTGAGTTGCGCCCCCTATAACTGGATGCTCCTGAATGTCACGGTGAAATACCTGGATCGTATCTCTGATGAGCTAGGGTGTGTCTCTCAACACCAAAATCGATCAATGGTGGTGGTTTCCTCCAGAAATCCACAAAACAGTAAAGTCGAATCCTCTCCTCCTTTGGGAACTCTCAACATCAAATCATAACAATGCATAATGAGGAATTAAGTCAAATTCCTCCCTTTATATCATTCCCAACCTAATTCACCATTGACCTCACTTAAGCTAGGCGTTTTTCCTCCTAAGGTGAATAATTAATTAATTAAGTCCCCCTTTAGCACCTTTTCATTCTAATTCTTCGTTGACTTAGGCTTAAGTGACTTTTCCTAAGTATGTTGGCTTAATTCATCGTTTAGCCATCAATTCACCCTTATTTCTCCATCTTGTTCCCTGTTTGTGCCTAACTATAGTCTACGGGAACACATAGTCTACTAAGTCACTCCCTGTTGGCCTACTATAGGGAACGGGACATCATAGTCCTCCCTTCCCGAGATTGTGTGTCCTCAAGCAACATCAATCCTAGGTGTTGTAAGATATGCTCTCCCTCCCATGTGGCATCCTCCATTGGAAGACCCCTTCATCTAACCAAGCACTCCCTGATGATCCTGCTCCTCAATCTGCGCTCTCTCTGCTCTAGTACCTCCTCCGGCACTAGCTCCAACTGACCCTCCTCATCCAAGGGTGGCAACTCCTCTGAAATGCTAACCTGTTGTCCCACTGGCTTTTTAAGGAAAGAATCGTGAAAGACGTTATGAATCTTACTACCTTCTGGTAGCTCTAGCTTGTATGCCACCTTGCCTATCCTCCTAATGACTCTGTATGGCCCGTAGAACTTCAGCTTCAACTTTTTTGCTCCGCTCCTCTTCAAGGAGGACTGTCTGTATGGCTGTAATCGCAGAAAAACCAAATCCCCTACCTCAAAACTGCGCTCAACCCTGTGTTGGTTTGCATATATCTTCTGTTGGTTCTGAGCAGACTACAAATTCTCCCTCATTGATTGAAGAATTATCTGACTCTCCTCCACCCAGTCCTTTGCCCCCAGGACCCTGTTGTCCCCAAACACAGTGTCCATAAAGGAGGGTGCATCGTATCCATACAATGCCCTAAACGATGACATCCTGATAGACATATGATAAGTTGTGTTGTAGTAATACTCACCCATATGTAACCATCTCACCCAAGTGTGTTGTTAACCCCCCACATAGTTCCTCAGATACCCCTCCACCCATTTGTTGATGATCTATGTTTGCCCATATGTTTGTGGGTGGTAGTTGGTACTAGTGGCTAGCTCCATGCCTATCAACCTGAAAAGCTCCTGCCAAAATGCGCTAATGAAGCGCCCATCTCTATCACTGACTATCTACCTGGGTGACCCGTGCAACTGGCATACCTCCCTAAAGAACAACTCTACTACCTGTATGGCCTTGTAGTCTGTGGGTATGACGAAGAAATGTGCAAATTTGGTCAGTCTGTTGACCACCACAAATATGCAGTCCTTGCCCTGCACTCTAGGAAGGCCTGTAATGAAATCCACGGAAATACTCTCCCATTTCTGCTCTGGAATGGGTAGAGGTTGTAGTAGCCCTGCGGGGTGTGTCTGCTCGAACTTGTTCTACTGACAAGTCATGCACTCTCGTATGTGTTTCAGCACATCATCCTTGAGACCCTTCCATGAGAATCTCTCCCTGATTTGCCTATATGTTTTGAAGTACCCCTGATGTCCTGTTGTAGGCGAATCATGACATACCTTCATAATTTTCCCCTTCAGAGTGGATTCTGGAACCAAGTAGATCCGGTCCTTGTAGAAAATGACATCATCAAGAACCCGGTATCTATCATCAATCACTTGTCCGTCCATCACCTCACAAGAAAAATTGTTTTTGGATTATTCCACCAACAAATGAGCTTTCCAATCTGTACAAATGTCCATCATCAAACATCATGTTGGCCTCCTGGACAAGGCATCTGCCATGATATTCCTTTTTCCCTTGACATACTCAATGTCAAAGTCAGAGGCTTGGATCTTTGAGACCCAATTATGTTGCCTCTCATTGAGGTCTTTCTGATCAAGGAAATACTTGAGACTGTTATGATCAATCTTGACTACAAACCTGCTGCCAACCAGATACTGCCTGAATTTGGTTAAGCCATGCATGATCTCTAGCATCTCCTTATCATAAATAGGATAGAGTCTCTCCGACTCGTTGAGTTTTCTGCTCTCAAACACGATGGGGTGGCCCCCTTGCATCAAAACTGCTCCAATCCCCAGCCCTGATGCGTCGCACTCTAAGACAAACGGTTGCGAGAAGTCTGGAAGGGCTAGAACAAGGCATGTGCTCATAACCTCCTTCATTTTGTCGAATGTCTATTATGACTCCTCTATCTAATGAAAAGCACCCTTCTTGGTCAAGTCTGTGAGTGGTGCTCCCAACTGTGAAAAACCCTTGACGAACCGCCTGTAGTAACTGCATAACCCAAAGAATCCTCTCGGCTCCGTGAGATTCTTGGGCATTGGCCAATCCAAAATGGCCCTGATCTTTTCCTGATGAACCTGTACTCCCTGGCCACTGATGATATGCCCCAAGTACAGTAGTTCTCTCATGCCAAATTCACATTTGGATTCCTTGGCAATAAAGACTGTGCCTGCATAATACCCAAGACCTCCCACAAATGTGCTAGATGCTCATCCCATGTCTTGTTGTAGATCAATATGTCGTCGAAGAATACCAGGATGTACTTCCTCAACTGTCCTCTAAAGATATGATTCATGCAAGACTGGAAAGTTGTTGGTGCGTTGGTCAATCCAAACGGCATGACCAAGAACTCAAAGTGCCTGAAATGGCACCAGAACGTTGTCTTCTCAATGTCCTACTCTCTGATGTTGATCTAATGGTATCTTGAGCGTAGATCAATCTTAGTGAAGAAGACCGTCCCATGTGACTCATCCATCAGCTCATCTATGCGTGGAATAGGGTACCGATTCTTGATCATTTTTTTGTTGAGTGCTCTTTAATCGATGCACATCCGTAATGTGCCATCCTTCTTCAGTATCAGGATGACTGAAGATGTAAAGGGACTCATGTTGGGCCTTATGTGCCCCATAGCGAGCAATTCTTTGATTGCTTTCTCAATCTCGTCCTTAAATTTCTTAGGGTGTCTATAGGGTGTTGTAATCACCAGTGTAGCCCTTACCTCTAACTCAATCATGTGCTCAAAACCCCTGTCTGGCGGTCTCCCTGGTGGTATCGGTCCAAATACTGGCTCATACTAATCCAGAAGCTCCCTGATCTGTGGATGGTACTGCTCCCTACCCTCTGAGTCCTTTCGCATGGTGATCAAACACTCTGTTTTGTAAGCCACATCACCGTGATGAAAGATCCTCTCCATCCTCTTTGCCGATATTGATCGAGGTGCCCCTGTAGACGTGCCTCTCAGCACGACTCTCGACCCACTGGCATCTCTAAAGCTCATGGTCAACGTCTCATAGTTGAACCCAATCTCCCCCAATGAATACAACCATTGTACCCCTAGCACGACATCAGTATCTGATAGCTCAACTACATAGAATGTGTATGTCAAGGTGTAGTTGCCTAGTTTGACCTCTGAGTCAGGGATCATGTCCAAGCAAGTCATTGTGTATCCATCTGCCACTGCTACATGGAATCCCTCAAACTCCTTCGTGCGTAACCCCCTCCTGGCTACTAAGGATGCATCTATGAAGTTGTGGGTGGCCCCACCATCAACTAACGATGTCATGTGTTGCCCCTGTATAAGGCCCTTGAGCCTGAGAGTGTTGTACTTGGGTACTCCTGAAAGGCTGGCTATGGTTCCCCCTTTCACCTCTCTACGAGGTTTTGCCTTCTCCTTGGGTTGTGCCCTTGCCAGTATTTGAGGTTTCTTCGGTTGCTCCTCTGGCTCATGAATGGTCTCAGCCTCTGAATCACTGTCTGTCAGTGCCTCAGTATCCTCATCCTCCTCCTCGTTGCCCGATTCCACTTCAATGTAGTGGATTTGTCCCTTTCCCATGCATCTATGCCTTGGGACCCATGGGTCTCTATACGAGAAGAAAAGTTTTTTCCTCATCAATTCCTGTCTCGTATCATCATCTAACTTAGGCTTGCCCTTCCATTCCCTCTGTGGATTCTTCTTATCCCTGTCTCTCTGTGGTACAAAGGGTTTGGTAAATGGTTTAATTTTTGGCACAGAGTCCACCAAGTCTTTAGTGCGTCTAATGGCATCCTACAAGGTATGAGGCCGGTAGGCCTTCACCCATCCTCTCAAGGGTTCTGTCAGCCCTTCTGTGAATAGCATGACCAATCGGGGCTCGGATATGTCTGTCACTGCCACTGCTACCCTCTGAAACTCTGAGATGAATGCCTCTGATGTGCCAGTTTGTCTCAACTGGACTAGATCTCTGAAATGGATCTCTGGATCCCTCCTGTCAAATTTGTCCACGAGTCTCTCTGTGAACTCTCGGTAGGAGGTGATACGACTGTGGCCCAATGTCACTAATCCATGATACCACCACTCTTGTGCTTCACCCTTTAAGTGTAAGGTGGCGAAACTAATGGCCTCTGTCTCTGTCATCTGGTTGAGCTTGTAGTAGGTGTCAAGCTTCTGTACCCAAGCTCTAGCGGTGCATTTGGACGATTTGTCAAAAGAAGGTATAGTGACTTTACCAACTTTTCGGATAAAGTCAATGTTATGCCCCTGCTGTTGTTGCAACCCTCCTCTTTGTGGCTCTCTGGGGCGATTCCTGATTCTAAGTCGACAATACTCGATCAGGGTCATATCCTGAAAGAAGTCACGGCCCAATGCTGCATACTCTCTCCGATACTCTACAATGTCCTCTGCATGAGTGGGCGGTCTCTGTGCTATCGGTGTCTGTGTTGCTACCTAGGGTGCCCTCTGGAAAGTGGGAAACAACGGACGTGGAATCCTACTCACAAGGGTGTATGTGTGAGTGGGTGACTAGGGTCTACTGCCTACTCCTGAGTTCCCCTATGTTGCATGTGGAGCTTGTGTGCCCTGGATGTCTTCCATAGCCAATCTATCAGCTACCTAAGCCAAGGACTATGACATGGTCCGCTGACTAGCTAACATATCACTGATAACCTGCATGAAGGCTACATCTGGATCCATGGGGGCTTTACCACTGCCCTCTGGTTGCTCATATCTATCACCTAGCCTCCTCTTTGCTTCGTGCTTGGCCTCGTGCTCTACTCTTCTCTGTGCTTCTCTGTGTGCCTCTTCCTCTTCCTTTGAATTGGGAGGGAAAGGAGGAAAGTTAGGCCTAGACCTTCTTTCCTTGCGCCTGCTATAAGTGACATATTCGTCACCTACGTGCTCACGACCATTTGGTTCTTCTGCTGTACTCATTGTCTTTAGTCACAGGTTGGCTGGACTAAAGGTTTGATACTACTGAAATATCCCTGATCCCGTTGATCAAGATATTTGATACTGATCTAATGTTTTGTCTTACAGATCTGATACACTCGGGGGTTTCTAGATGCGTTTCAGTTGTATGTTTGAGATCTTGATGGTTATTGCATGTGCATGTGGGTTATTGCATGTGCATTTTGCATATTGCATGTGCATGTTGAGTATTTATGGTTTAAACAACATATAAAGGATGCATGCGAAGTAAAGAACATCAATTGTTCAATAACATGTATTATACGACTCAAGCATGGAAATACAATAGCATACTAGAAATATAGAATATAATCGTCAGCTAGATCTCATGGATCGTCACTGGAATACAAGCAAATAACATCAAAATACCCGTGATCAAAAGATAATAGCAGATCTGATGCATGCATGGATAGATCGGCAAAAATATGTGACTCTGGAGAAGTACGGTAACCACTACCAGCTAGAAAACTCGTCTGGAAGAATAGATCATCAGAATGTACCAGAAACTGCTCCAATAGAAGCGCCATGGCCTCTAGACTAAAATGGATGAGTGTCAGATCTCGGATCTAGTCTCTGAGGCACTGGATATGGACCGCTAGGGGGCTTACGCAGCTCCTGGGACACTAGATGCTCCCCAAAGGATTCCACCAACGGAAACTGTTGCTATAGGGCTCAAAACGATTGTCTTGCCAAATGCAGAACTGGGTCAGAAGGGTTTCCCCAAATCCGCTCTGATACTCTGCATGCAACCCCGAATGTCTGTCTGGAAGAGCTGCGCCCTAAATGGTTGGATGGTGCACTCTTAATGAATCCACCGTCGGAATCTGATGGGAAGTAGCTCAATCTAAGCGCCCTGGTTGTATCTCAACTGGGTCGAAAGGAAAATGTAATCAGATCTTTGTCCTCGTGCAGCTCCACAAACCCTCAATCTGGCTTGCGCCCTCACTGGTTGAGTTGTGCCCCCTATAACTAGATGCTCCTGAATGTCACGATGAAATACCTGTATGGTATCTCTGATGGGCTAGAGTGTGTCTCTCAACACCGAAACCGATCAATGGTGGTGGTTTCCTCCAGAAATCCACAAAACAGTAAAGTTGAATCCTCTCCTCCTCTGGGAACTCTCAACATCAAATCATAACAATGCATAATGAGGAATTAGGTCAAATTCCTTCCTTTGTATCATTCCCAACCTAATTCGTCATTGGCCTCACTCAAGTTAGGTGCTTTTCCTCCTAAGGTGAATAATTAATTAATTAAGTCCTCCTTTAGCACCTTTTCATTCTAATTCTTCGTTGACTTAGGCTTAAGTGACTTTTCCTAAGTATTTTGGCTTAATTCATCGTTTAGCCATCAATTCACCCTTATTTATCCATCTTGTTCCCTGTTTGTGCCTAACTATAGTCTACGAGAACACATAGACTACTAAGTCACTCCATGTTGGCCTACTCTAGGGAACGTGACATCACAAAGAACACAAGAAGTATCCTGGGAAACCCTTCTCAACAAGGGAAGAAAACCCAGCCAAATCCTTTGCTATATTCTTCAAGATAAAGACCTTCACCACCAATAAGACCTAGCACACAAGAGGGTGCTCAAACCCTAGAAGACTATCGCCCAAGAGAGGTGTGCACTTTTCCCAAGAAGATGTACTTGCTGAAATTTCCAAACTCACATGAAAGATATGATTCCACAATGGGGGATCTACATTTACTTATATTAGACTTGACCTATCAACATAAGTGTCTATTGGCACAACATGGTCGACCTCTATAAGTCACATTATAATTGATATTAACCAAATTAATTATCTTTTACATTTATTATTAATCACATTAAGGTGGGGCCGACCTGTACCCTTTACATTACAATTATGGTTACATGCAGGTATGCCTCTTGAACAATATAGCAAGGGATATTGTACACCCACTAGTGCTCATCCACTAGGGGCACATCCATAGGGATGTCCATATCTCTCGCTCACTGCATTACACAGAAGAACAACTTCTTCACTAGTGCTCAGCCACTAGGATCACGTTCACGTGTGCTCGTTCACAGGCACGTCCACTCAACAGATCTTCTTTCCCACTGCATTACACAAGAGAGTCATCTGGAGTTTCTCATTAACTCTTCTACTAAGAGGAGGCTAATACATCATCTTCATTTATGTTCTCATGACTATGCACCCAACACTTTGGGATTTCACGCGTTCACCTTGTGCTCAGCCACAAGCACGTCCAACTCAGCAGATCTCCTTTCTCACTGCGTTACCCAGGAGAATCATCTGGAGTTCTTCTCAACTCTCTATAAGGAGGAGGCCATCTCTACGTTCCAACTCTGTCTCAGATAGGAACCACACACCCCTCTCAGGGGCTTTCTCTCAGGTTTGTAAGCTGGAGAATGTCTCACATAGCTGCAATCATCAACATCTCTCAGGTTTGTAAGCTGGAGAATGTATCACATAGATGCAATCATCAACACTCCCTCTCAGCTAGGGAGGCATTCTTCATCATGCCAAGTCTCACATGGATGTACTTTGAACTTTGTCTTGGTTGTAGTCATCAACACTCCCTCTCAAATAGGGAGGCATTCTTCACCAAGTTAGTTTGGTGAAGATGTATGCAATATGCTCATGTGTAGGAAGGTACTACATATGTACGATTTTCCTCTGCGTCATATCTTTGATATAAGGTTATTTCATCTCATTGTGTTTCGATCCATCATGAAACACTGGGTTCTCAAGGAGCTTTACACACGGCTCTTGGTTATCATCATAGGATCCATCTCATGGTCAAGTAAATCTGTCGTAAGCTTGTGAAGCCATATGGCTTCGCACACTCGATGTTATATACTCTGCTTCCATGGTACTCAAGGCCATAGAGTTTTGTTTCATATTGCATCAGGAAATCATGGCAAACTTCACAGTAAGACAACAACCAGATGTGTTATTTCGGTCCACTGTACTCTCTGCTCAATATGTATCGACATATCCTGCAAACTCAAGTTCACACTAGAGGCATATCTCAGGCCATATCCAATTATGCCTCGTATATATATATATCTCAATACATGATTTACTGCTATCTAGTGAGTCTGTCTTGACTGACTCATGGATTGACTAAGCACATTCACTGCATGGCATGAATTAGGTTTGGTGTTAACCATATACATCAATGATCCAATCAATTGTGGATCAATCTCGTCTGAATAATCATCATTTTCTTCAAATCCATCATGGTGGTTTTGCATTCTGGCATACTAAACTTCTTTTAATATCCATGTTGTATGTTTTCCTTGACTTAGGAAAAATCTCATTGGTCCTCTGTCATACTTCTTGTCTCAAGAAGTGGTGCATCATACTCATATCCTTCATCTCGAAATTAGAAGCCAAGGCTTGCTTGTATCTAACAATAAGGCTTTCTGAATAAGTCATCAAAATCAGGCTCTCATCACCAACATTGTAATAATATAGGTTTGGATCAACAACACTCTTGCTGAAACCCAAACTCATCAAGAATCCATCCATCTGATATAGTTTCCAACTCATGGATGATAATATGGATGGAAGTGTATCGGGTTTACTGGATCAAATGTATCATCATAGAGAACTCCCTCTGTTTGTGATTGGTTATAGATATCACTTTGTATTTCTCGACACTTCTATCTGTTGCATGCTTGATCTTATAGATCCACTTGGAAGTCACCACAGAATTTCCTTTTGGTCTCTGAACAATATCGTATACATCATTATTTTAAGATATACTAATATTTTTCTATTATGGCATCTTTCCATACCTGTTCTCATGTTGCTTCTCTATGACAAGAAGGCTTAGAATCAATGATGTGGCTCATGGCTGAAGAGTAAATCGAAAAATCTCTTTGTTCTCTCGGGATGTGCCTTGAGAGGCTTGTATGTTTCTCTGGCTTCTGCAGAGTGAGCCTAGGTAGACCTTTTATGCCCTACTACAATATCTCTGAACATATCAACTGGAACAACTGGATTAGCTGGAATAGTGTTTGACTCCCTCTGAATTGTTGAAGGGGGAGAAGGCATTGTCTCACTATCAATCTCCATCTGAGATTTTCTGGATCTTTGAAAAGCTATCTCTTCTTCAAGGACAACATCTTTGCTTGTCTCAATATGTCTCTAACCAGGGATGTCGATCTAGAATTTCTTCGAAGATTCACTGTTATCACATAAACGTATCCTTTCTCCCTGAAGGGTCTGGCTTGGACTTCTTCTCTTTGGGTACATGAAAATACACTGAGCACCCAAATACGCTGAAGTGTTCAATATCAGGCTTCACTCCGGTGAAGGCTTCTTCGAGAGTTATGTTTTTCAAAGTATGGTGAAGACTCTTGTTTTGAACATATAATGTGTCATGCATGCTTCTGCCCATGGAATCATAGAAAGATTATGATCATTTATTATTGCATTGGTTTCCCCGATGATGGTTCTATCCTGCCTCTTTCTCAAATAATTGTGACTCCCTCTGAGTCAAGTGGCTCCCTCTGAAGGATACACATCTTCCTTTGTTGTTAACTTGTCTGGAACAAGAAAAACAAGAGGAAACAAAACAAGAATATCTCCTAAAGGAGAATAATGAGTGCATCTCTAGAATCAAAACAATATAAGGATTGTTGTCACAGCTACAACACCTACTTGTAATGTAGCAAACATTAGAAATATAGGTTAGAGGAATGACAATTACAACAATCAAACCTGGAGTCTTCACTTTGAGTGTGTTGTTCCTTTGAATGTACTGAGATCCCCTTGGATCCATGACTTCAGCAAAAAGTTTCTTCCTCCTGCAATTTCCCTCATGACAATGATACAAATAATATATGTACAAGTGCATACCCGAGGGTGTTGATATGATTTCTCCAATGGCTCCTGGCTGATCTTTGTCCTCTTGACATCTTCATGAAGGAGGTATGTCACAGTGACACCTTTTTGTATCACCCACAATAAGTCTTCATTTGAAGTCTTGTCTTCCAGAAACTTGAAGTTGCCTGATCCATCAAGCTTAACTTCCATCATAGTTTTGTTTATCATAATTTTAGATTCTTCACTACCTTTTGTCAACTGTGCTAGAAAACCTAACGGCTAGGTTAGGCTAGCACTTTTAGGTTTTGTTGGACTTATGACTACCAACAATAAGCCTTTGAAAGATACGAGAACACTGGAGAGTTGAAGAGCTCCTTCAATGAGTTGCAGAAACCCTAATACTGAAATTTCTGTAGAAATTAGCGAAACCCTAGAAACCTTAGGGCCAAAATTTCAAAATGATCGGAATTTTGATTTGAAGCTTGTTGGAGGTGTGTTGAAGGAGGCGATACACTCCTATGCCCTTTTTAGCCCCAACATCCAAGTGCCAAGTACTGAAAACCTCTAAAAGAGCAGGCCGTACGGATTTTCTGGGAACCCTAGGAGGGTCGTATGGTTTCTGCAAAAGAGAGAGAGAGGATGGTTGAAAGTTGTTTGTGCAGTGGGTTCTTCAAGACGTATGCTCTGATACCATGTTGATTTTTCAATAGGCTAGGTTAAGCATGAAGTTCATTCCATTTTAGCATTTGTCTTAACCATAAACAATAATGTTGCAGCAACCAAGATCACAAGAAGAAACACCATGCATAAGAACACAAGAAGTATTTCCTCCTGCAATTTCCCTCATGACAATGATACAAATAATATATGTACAAGTGCATACCTGAGGCTGCTAATACGATTTCTCCAATGGCTCCTAACTGATCTTTGTCCTCTTGACATCTTCATGAAGGAGGTATGTCACAGTGACACCTTTTTGTATCACCCACAATAAGTCTTCATTTGAAGTCTTGTCTTCCAGAAACTTGAAGTTGCTTGATCCATCAAGCTTAACTTCCATCAAAGTTTTGTTTATCATAATTTTAGATTCTTCACAACCTTTTGTCAACTGTGCTAGAAAACCTAACGGCTAGGCTAGGCTAGCACTTTTAGGTTTTGTTGGACTTATGACTACCAACAATAAGCCTTTGAAAGATAGGAGAACACTGGAGAGTTGAATAGCTCCTTCAATGAGTTGTAGAAACCCTAATACTGAAATTTCTGCCGAAATTAGCGAAACCCTAGAAACCCTAGGGCCAAATTTTCAAAATGCTCATAATTTTGATTTGAAGCTTGTTGGAGGTGTGCTGAAGGAGGCCGTACACTCCTATGCCCTTTTTAGCCCCAACATCCAAGTGCCAAGTACTGAAAACCTCCAAAAGAGCAGGCCGTACGGATTTTCTGGGAACCCTAGGAGGGTCGTAGGGTTTCTGCAGAAGAGAGAGAGAGGATGGTTGAAAGTTGTTTGTGCAGTGGGTTCTTCAATATGTATGCTCTAATACCATGTTGATTTTTCAATAGGCTAGGTTAAGCATGAAGTTCATTCTATTTTAGCATTTGTCTTAACCATAAACAATAATGTTGCAGCAACCAAGATCACAAGAAGAAACACCATGCATAAGAACACAAGAAGTATCCTAGGAAACCCTTCTCAACAAGGCAAGAAAACCCAACCAAATCCTTTGCTATATTTTCAAGAGAAATACCTTCACCACCAATAAGACCTAGCACACAAGAGGGTGCTCAAACCCTAGAAGATTAGCGCCCAAGAGAGGTGAGCACTTTTCCCAAGAAGATGTACTTGCTGAAATTTCCAAACTCACATGAAAGATATGATTCCATAATGGGGAATCTACCTTTACTTATATTAGACTTGACCTATCAACAAAAGTGTTTATTAGCACAACAAGGCCGACCTCTCTAAGTCACATTATAATTAATATTAACCAGATTAACCAGATTAAGGTGGGGCCGACCTATACCCTTTACATTATAATTAGGGTTACAGGCAGGTCTGACTCTTGAACAATATAGCAAGGGATATTGTACACCCACTAGTGCTCATCCACTAGGGGCACATCCATAAGGATGTACATATCTCTAGCTCACTGCATTACACAAAAGAACCACTTCTTCACTAGTGTTCAGCCACTAGGATCACGTTCACCTATGCTCATCCACATGCACGTCCACTCAACAGATCTTCTTTCCCATTGCATTACACAGGAGAGTCCTATGGAGTTTCTCATCAACTCTTTTGCTCATAGGAGGTTAATACATCATCTTCCTTTATGTTCTCATGACGATGCACCTAACACTTTGGGATTTCACATGTTCACCTTGTGCTCAGCCACAAGCACGTCCAACTCAACAGATCTCCTTTCTAACTGTGTTACATAGGAGAATCATCTGGAGTTCTTCTCAACTCTTTGTAAGAAGGAGGCCATCTCTACGTTCAAGCTCTGTCTCAGATAGGAACCACACACCCCTCTCATCGGCTTTCTCTCAGGTTTGTAAGTTGGAGAATGTCTCACATAGCTGCAATCATCAACATCTCTCAGGTTTGTAAGCTGGAGAATGTCTCACATAGCTGCAATCATCAATAAATACATCTTAACCATGGATCATTTAGGCACTAAAAAGTTTGCACCTTGATTTCTTTTGAAGCCCTCTTGGTGTTTAATCAATTTTGAGTTAAGATGGATCGATGTTGATTACTAGATTTTATTATAAGATTGGGTTTTCTAACCTCGTAATTGATGAAGTGAAATTTTTTGGCTTATATTGAGCTTTACTCAAATATTTTATGTTTCTCTTGTTAGTTGTAATCAAGCAAGTGATCCATAATCGATTAGCCTAAGTCCAACTCAATTCACCAACACAAACCCATTAATTAATTAGTTCTTGCTCTCTATGTTTTACTACCATTATGTAAATAACCATTGTTGTTTATTCAAAACAAAGAATTCAATGCAAGAAATCCATAATCATGCACACAATCAAACACAAAGTTTTATCTTGAAGAAATGTAGCTTGGGAAAACTCTAGCTTGAAGTGGCTTGCTCGATGCTTTATCACTCTCAAGGCGAAATTAAAAAGACAAAAGACTCTAATTGAGCTTTTAATCATGTGCCAATAACTCAATAATTATAAGAGTGAATACATCCTTTGTGTCACTTCACCATGCTCCATGACCAATCTATTGCTCGTGTTTGTCTCTACAGATCTGTCCCTCTTTGAAATTACGGGTGCTTGAATCAACCAATGAGCAATTAGCCTTCCCCAATACAAGACCATGAAATCCTTGAGCCAATCCTAATATGTCAAACCTTTCGTTCATCCAAACATGTGTCAAACCAACCCCTAATTATTCATTCATTGGTCTATTTATCTCCTTCCCTCTAAAAGGCTAAAAGGCCCAATAATTGATTACGAGAGTTGAAAGGTTGTAATTTCCCATACTCGGGTGGAGCTAATGTATACACTATGAAGTTGTGCAAGATTAATATAGGCAACGAGGAACACCCCAAAATTGCCTCAATGGGTTATTATTGGGATGAGAAAACCATGTTGGAAGTTGTAGCACTATTGAAGGACCTATTTTCACAAAAAATTGTTAAACTATGAACTTGATTTCTTATGCAGATTAATTATTTTATTTTCTTCAATACTTTGATTCCAACTTAATACACTTCAAGAATGCCAAATCATAACCGAATAACAATAACTATGTAGATAAGTAAGCATGCACATCAACAACACATATTCCCTGGGGAAACCCTGTACAGGGAGAAAAACCCCAACTAACGATATTCCTTTATTGCACTAATAATGTAAGATCACTTACAAATATCCACAATGAATGTTCTGCTCTTAAAGAGCTTGCCAAGATGACTCTGACCTAACAAAGACCTAAGAGACCTTGCTGAAATACACCTCTGATATGTTGCTTCTATTGTTGATATACAACACTGATATGATGTTGATATCAGTTAAGTTCTAAAACTTCAGAACTTAAGACTTCAGTTACAACTCAACATTACATTTTAGTTCTAAAATAGAACTAGCCTCAAGACTTCAGTTGCAACTCAACATTACGTGACTTTAGTTCTAAAATAGAACTAGACTTAAGACTTCAGTTACAACTCGACTCTTTACAAGGCAATTCAAAATTCTCTTCATGGTTGATAATGTTACACTTGCCAACGCACTAGATCAATACATTTATATCGTTTGCAATATTAGGAATATCGTTTGTTTCTAGCTCATAGGAATTTTATATTCAACCTAACTTTTGCTAGATGCCTTTACTTTTGCTCATGGCTCACAAGGCTTGACTAGGCTCGTAGAGGTTGTATGTTCCCCTTGAATTTTGCACTAGTTTGTCTATGCTCACAGAGGTTGTACGTTCCCCCTGACTTTTGCACTAGACTGTCTATGCTCACAGAGGTTGTGCGTTCCCCCTGACTTTTGCATTAGACTTACATAACATCTTGTTCGTCCTGACTTTTGGTTTGACTCACAGAGGTTGTACGTTCCCCCTAGCTTTTGTCAATAGCTCACAAGACTGGTTGATTCTCCAAATCTCCCTAGCTAGCCTCAGGGTGGCCCGTATGGCCTCTCATTGGAGAATGATTGTCGATGTTGCCAAATTTAACACTCCCTCTCAACGTGGGAGTCATTCTTAGCCACACCAAGCTTGCCTCTTAGCTGCACAAACTGTCTCGAGGTCAGAGGCATGGTCAGGATATCAGTTACCTGCTCGCTCATGGCTATGTACTGTAACTTTACAGTTTTTCTCTGGAACAAGTCTCAGATGTAGCGATACCTCATGTCAAAATGTTTTGACATGTCGTGAAATACCGGGTTCTCTGTCAATTTTATGCAACTTTGATTATCACAGTGAACCACCGTCGTCTCGAGCTTGTCACCAAACAACCCAGAAACCAATTTTCTGAGCCATACTGCTTCCTTGCTAGCATCACTTGTTGCAATGTACTCAGCCTCTGTTGTACTCTGTGCAATGGATCCCTGCTTCCAGCTTGACCAAGAGGTCACATCGAATCCTAAACTGAAGCAGTATCTGGAAGTACTCCTCCGATCCACTGGGATTCCTGCCCAGTCAACATATGCATACCCATGCAGAAATAAACCACCACTGGATGTATATCACAAACCATAAGTAATGGTCCCTCTGAGATATCTCAAGATGTGCTTTGTTGCCACCCAATGTCTCTATCTTGGTTCAGTCATGGAATGACTCATTGCAATCACTGCATAGCATATATCTGGCCTAGTGTGGATCATGTACATCAATGATCCAATCAACTGCCTATACATGGTGGGATCAACCAAATCTGAACCTGTATCAGAATCATGCAGCTTCCTCAGGTTGGTAACCATTGGACTAGACATGGATTTGAAATCCATCATACCAAACCTCTTTAGTACATACACTGTGTATTTTCCTTGTGCCAGAAATATCTCGCCCTATCTTTGCCACACTTCCAATCCTAGGAAGTAATGCATCAAGCCTAAGCCTTTCATCTTGAATTATGGGGTTAGCTCCCTCTTACACCAGGATATTAGCCCTTCATCTCTTGTTAGAAAGAGATCATCAACATACATGAGTAGTATAAAAGGTTGGTTACCTCTTACCTTGAAGTATAGATTTGCATCAACATCACTTTCTGAAAGCCCAAGCTTTTAAGAAAGCCATCAATTCTGTCATACCAAACTATGGGAGCCTGCTTAAGACCATACAAGGCCTTCCTTAGCTTGCATACATGAGTGCCTTTGTTAAGCAGTACAAAACCATCTGGTTGTTCCACAAAGACCTCCTGTTCAATCTTTCCATTCAAGAATGTTGTTTTTACATCCATCTGATGTAGCTTCCAACCAAGAACGGGAGCTAAAGCAATAATAGTGCGAATGGAGGTATACCTGGCTATAGGGGCAAAAGTATCTTCGTAGTCGATTCCTTCTTTATGAGTGAAGCCTTTGGCTACAAATATTGCTTTGAACTTTTCCACACTTCCATCAACTGCATGTTTGATCTTATAGATCCATTTGGAAGAAACCATTGATTTGTCTTTTGGCCTTGGCACAATGTCCCAAACATTGTTCTTTATAATAGACCTGTATTCCTCGAGCATGTCATCCTTCCATACTTGTAATTTATTTGCTTCTTCAAATGAAGAATGTTCAGCATCACTAATGCTGCTCATCAGTGCAACATAGCCTCCAAACCTATGAGGCCTCTTCCTTTCCCTGAAAGTTCCTTTGGGAGCAGTTATCCTTTCTGCTTCCTGCATTATTTCTTTAAGCCACCCTGGCTTCCTTTTGGCTGTAGGTTCTTCAATATTTATTTCTAACACTTCAACAGGTTCTAGGGGCTCATTACTTGGCCCTTCACGAGGTTCCTCCCTCTGATCATCCGACTCTTCATTTTCAGAAGAGGGTGAAGTTGGTTGAACTGCTTCTGATTCCTGCTGAAGTTCTCTGGATTTCTTAAATGTGGCTTCCTCATGGAAAGTCACATCTCTGCTTACCTCTATTTGCCTCTGACCTGGTACATAAATCCTGTAAGCCTTGGATTTCTCATTGTACCCCACAAAAACCCCTTTCTTGCATGAGGGTTCCATCTTTGTCCTCTTCTCCTTAGGGACATGAATGTACACACACCCAAATATCCTTAGATGCCCTACTTTAGGTTTGATCCCTGAGAAGACTTCTTCAGGAGTCTTGCCCTTCAAGATAGCATGTGGACACCTATTCTGAATATACACGGCAGTGGAGGTAGCTTCTGCCCATAAAGAATTTGGCAGATCCTAGTCAAACATCATTGTTTTCGTTGCCTCACAAATTGTCCTGTTTTTTCTCTCAGCAACTCCATTTTGCTGAGGGTTATATGGCACAGTTAACTGTCTCTTGATTCCTACTGACTTGCATAAATCCTCAAACTAGAGAGATTCAAACTCTCCTCCATTTTCTATTCTAAGGATTCTGATGTGTTTCCCTGTCTGCTTTTCAACAAGGGCTTTATACTCTTTGAATTTATCAAATGTGTCACTTTTAGCTTTAAGGAAATATATCCAACATTTTCTTTAGTAATCATCAATAAAAATGACATAATACAAACAACCATTGAGTGAGGGAGATGACATGGGACGACATACATCAGAATGAACCAAATCTAAGATGCCCTCAGCTCTGTTGTCACTACTTGGAAATGCTTTCTTTATATTTTTACCTAGCATGCACCCCTTACAAATTTCATTTTTACTAAGAGAAATAGAGGGCATGCCACATACCATGTTCTGTAGATTTGGAAGAGCTTTGTAATGAAAATGTCCAAGTCTTTTGTGCCACAACTCGCTGGGGCTAGTTGCATCATGAGCCAATGCGTGAACTGACTGTCCTGACACGATGTACAGTCCTCCACTGTGAGTTCCAATGGGTTCTGATGTACTTAAGTGGCTACCTTTAGCCCATAGTAATGCCTTCATGTTCTTGAAGATCACCCAATATCCCTTGTCCTCAAGGGTTGCAACTGATAGTAGATTCTTCTTGAGCCCTATAACATATAATACTCCATCAACATGAAGTCTAGCCCCAGATTCCAATCTGAAGGAGATAGAGCCTACTCCCTTTATCTTGTAACATTTTTCATCCCCAAGATCGACCTGCTCTGCAAAAGATTTTGTCTTGAAATCCTAGAGGATCTCCTTGAACCCTATCATGTGCTTTGATGCACCACTGTCTACTAACCAAGTTTTCAGCCCCGTGAAAACTGAACTGGATAAGGCAGAAACCAAGTAATATTCTTTTCTATTTTCTTTCTCATTAGAAGGACTTTTCTGATTTCTCATGGATTCATCATGCTCAGCAGTTGAGGCATGATGTTTCCCTTTCCTAGGATATTTCTTTATAAACAAACAATCTTTAGCAAAATGACCCAACTTATTACAACTAAATCATTTAATCTTAGATGTATCAATATTCTTTCCTTTGAATGTACCTTTGGTGTTTGGCTTCCTCTGAGAGCCTTTCTGGAAAGTGCCTTTCTTCTTTCCCTTGAATATTGATGCTAACGTTGAGTGCTCTTCTTTCATTGGCTCGCTCTTGGTAGCTGTGCGACTCTCCTCCTGAAGGTAATCATGCCATAACCTCTCAAATGTGGGCCGAATCTCTCTCCCACTTACATTGGATAAGAAGGTCTCCCATGAAGAAGGAAGACCGTAAAAAATGGCCTGCACTAAATCATCATCGTCCACTGTCACCCCTATGACCAAAAGTTGATCTCTGATCTGGGCTATCCTAGAACTGAAAGATGCCACTGATTCACCTTTCTCCATCTTCAAATACTTAAGCTTGTGCTTAAGTGTCCTCTTCTGACTTGGAGCCTGTTTCTCATACAGATTCACCAAGGTATCCATACAGTCCTTGGCAGTCATTAACGAAGTCATTGCAAGCATTATACTATATTTGAATGAGTCAAAGATGATTCGCTTGGCCTTTGCTTGACTCTTCTTGAAGGTCGCTCTTCCTGCATTATTCGTGGGTTCCTCCACCATTGTGGTCACATACTACTCAAGATCATGCTCCTGTAAGATATTTGTTATCCATAGATTCCACACATTGAAGTTGGCAGCTCCTTCAAGTCTATCCTTAGCCCTGACTGAAATGGAGGATGTCATGGACCTCATAATGGAAACTTAATCAAGCTAGCATGGATCCGTGTTTACTTGTTGTTGCACTTCAAGACGTTTAACACACCCTAAGCTCTGATACCATGTTAAATTATGAGCTTGATTTCTTATGCAGATTAATTCTTTTATTTTCTTCAATACTTTGATTCCAACTTAATACACTTCAACAATACCAAATCATAACCGGATAACAATAACTATGTAGATAAGTAAGCATGCACATCAACAACACATATACCCTGGGGAAACCTTGTACAGGGAGAAAAACCCCAGCAAACAATATTCCTTTATTGCATTAATAATGTAAGATCACTTACAAATATCCACCATGAAGGTTTTTCTCTTAAAGAGCTTGCCACGATGACTCTGACTTGACAAAGACCTAAGAGACCTTGCTGAAATACACCTCTGATATGTTGCTTCTATTGTTGATATACAACATTGATATGTTGTTGATATACGCCTCTGATATGCAACCTCTATTGCTGATATACAACAGTGATATGCTTCTTTGGTATGCTGCCTCTTTATCATTGATATGCTCCTCTATTGCTTCACCCTTAACCTGCATATCAAAACTGTGTTGAAGAGAGGGTTTGACCTTTGCTTATATAGGCTGAAGAGGGGAAGAGGAGAGGCTCGAAATTGTAACCTGTTTGCATTCTTTAATCATAACTCAACTTCATACTTTAGTTCGAACTTAGAACTAGACTTGAGACTGGTATACTCTAGTTCGAAAATAGAACTAGACTTGAGAATTCAGTTACAACTCAACATTACACTTTAGTTCAAAAATAAAACTAGACTTAAGACTTTAGTTGCAACTCAACATTACACTTTAGTTCTAAACTAGAACTAGACTTAAGACTTCAGTTACAACTCAACATTACACTTTAGTTCTAAAATAGAACTAGACTTAAGACTTCAGTAGCAACTCAACATTACGTGACTTTAGTTCTAAAATAGAACTAGACTTAAGACTTCAGTTACAACTCGACTCTTTACAAGGCAATTCAAAATTCTCTTCATGGTGGATAATGTTACACGTGCCAATGCACTAGATCAATACATTTATATCATTTGCAATATTAGGAGTATCATTTGTTTCTAGCTCATAGGAATTTTATATTCAACCTAACTTTTGCTATATGCCTTGACTTTTGCTCATGGCTCACAAGGCTTGACTAGGCTCATAGAGGTTGTACGTTCCCCCTGACTTTTGCACTAGTCTGTCTATGCTCACAGAGGTTGTACGTTCCCCCTGACTTTTTCACTAGACTGTCTATGCTCACAGAGGTTGTACGTTCCCCATGACTTTTGCATTAGACTTACATAGCATCTCGTTTGTCCTGACTTTTGGTTTGACTCACAGAGCTTGTACGTTCCCCTGGCTTTTGTCAATACCTCACAAGACTGGTTGATTCTCCAAATCTCCTTAGCTAGCCTCAGGGTGGCCCATATGGCCTCTCATTGGAGAATGACTATTGATGCTGCCAATTTTAACAAATTTTACATAGTGTCTCTCAGAGTAAAGGTATAAAAGGGGAATATGTTAGATTAATACTGAGTTGTGGTGAGATGCAAAACCTATTAAAGAACATTATTACCACCTCAACCCAAGGGTCAAGGAAAAGTGACGAAGGAGTTTGACCTCATGCTAGTTATGGGTTTGATTTTCCATGTTGATGAATCTAGTGACATCAGTGTTATCATGATTTAGAGTAAAAAATACATTGAGGATATCATAGCCTATGTTGATTTCCAAGGCCTTAATGAAACATGTGTACATGACCCATTTCTAACTCCTTTCAGTGATGAGGTGTGAGATCGCAAGTAAGGAATATTATTATATTACTAATGACTTCTCATATTACCACAAGGTTTAGATCGTATAATAAGAAAAGAACAAGACCACTTAACTCACTATAAAATAGGTATCCTTTGCTTGTGATGCCATTCAGTTTGAAGGATGTTCCTATTGTATTTTCCCACATAGTTATCACAACATTCCGAGATTATATTCACAAGTTTCTAGAAGTCTATTTGGATGCTTGGATAGTTGATGGGATACTAAAGGAACATATAGACATGTTGTGACTAATGTTTGACTATTGCACATTGTTAGAGATATCATCGAGCATGAAGAAGTGTGTCATCGACACGCCATTTGGTACATTACTTGGTCAAAGGGAAGAATAAGAAGGGCAAGGATAAGAAAGGAGGTGGAAGTAATAATAAAAACCCAAAAAGCGATGTGAATGTTGGAGGGGCCAAAAAGGAGAAGAGGAAGGTGAAATTCCCTTGCAAGTTTTGCAGTGAAGATCACTTTACTCATTAGTGCCCAAAGTCGGAAGAAGCTCGATGCCTGCAAGCGTAGCAAAAGCCAGTTGTGCTGAAGAACCCGTTTCCACATGAACAAAATTTGCAGTTGAGCTTTTCTAGTGGAAATCCGCAAGGGGGCACCCAAAATGCACCCTCGTCGGATGGATCAATGTTGTTCATCAACATGGTGAACCATTAGAAGGAAGAGGAAGTGTATTTGTCGACCAGAACTCGTGATTATGATAATCCTAAGTCGACATCCAAAGGAAAAGAAACTTCAAATACTTAGAATTCTCTCCATATAGAGAAACCTGAGAAGGTAATAATGCCATGCATACTGAAAGGTGTGTATAAGCGTGTGTCACATAACCCCAATGCTCGAGTCGCGCCCAACTATTCCATTGTTGAGGACTTGGGTCAGACGCCATGTGTGATGTCTGGCTTAGAAGTGCTACAAAGTTTCCCAACGAAACAAGTTGCATTGTTGTCCATGAACGGGGCTGCTGACTCTTCGAGCCAGCTTGTTATGAAGTTTGACGCCATAGATGCTAAGCCTCGTTTTCCTTATCACGTAGCCTTCCAAATCAATATCGTGTACACAAAGCACATTATTCGAAGGATTGTCATTGACGAAGGTGCTTCGACATGTGTTATGTCAATATCTTGTTGGAAATCCATTTGCTCTCTTGATTTAACCCCCTCTCCTACCTTGTTAATTGCGTTCAATGGACGATTGTTTAGATCACACTGTCTCATTTCCTCTTTTTCGGTCCAGTTAGGAGGGAAGACCGTTTTCATGGAAGTTGAAGTATTCGATGCCCTGCTCGACCATAACCTTTTGTTAGGAAGGAGTTGGACCTATGCGATGACGATTATCGTCTCATCGGTTTTCGAGTTTTGTGCTTCCCTCATGAAGGGAAGATAGTAATGATAGACCAATTGTCATTCAATCGCTCTGACTCCGTGACAAATATGGGATCTACGGTCCCATTGATTGAAAACTCTCATATGACAAATGAGAGCATTGGTGTTGGAGTGTATCCTTCGCTTATGGAAACTTTCAATCTCTCAACACCAATTTTGTACATTCACGCTACCCCAATCAGCTTTCAAAAATCAAACCCCTCGATCCCCATTACACAGGTAGGTTCATTTAGAACTTTGTATTTTGAAGATCCGTGGGTTTTACCCTCACCGTGTGAATTGGTTGAAGGTCTTGCGCCTATCGAGATGGCCATGCCACTGTCTACAACAAAGATCGCTTATCAAGCTATCCAACAAGCTACTGCAGGCTCTGATTAGATTTCTTCATGGAAAAAGAAGACGATCAGTTTTCAGAGCCTATTTGGGCTTAGAATTCTTCGATTGCCTTGACACTTTTTTCCTTATGACGAAGCCATTATAGAGGCAATAATAGGGCCAGAACGACCATAGGAAGATATGCATCATCGATCATATTTCCTTCCTGAGCTCAGTCGAGTCGAAAGCGGAGAGTTTTGATCAACTATGAGTGGATGTGTCAATTAGTTTGTGAACCACTTAGCAAAGCATGGTGTTTATGCTGAAGGGAACATGGCTAATTTATCAAAAAGCATTCTGATCAACATATCTAAAACCCTTGGTGTCGTTGAAAACGTTTTTATGGGTGCAAATTGTTCTCCCGAAGAGATCTGTACATATACCTTTTTATTTAAAGAGTTTCACGACATTTTTGCCTAGTCATATGAGGAAATGATAGGCATATAACTCCACATTATCGAACACAAGATTTGTACTTACAAAAACGTTAAGCAATTTCGGAAAATTTTATGATTGGTAAATCCAAAGAAGGCGACAGTTATAAAGGTTGAAGTAGAAAAGCTACTTAAGGCAGGTTTTATTTACCCGATTCCTCTTACTGAATGGGTGTCAAACCCCATTCTGGTAGATAAAAAGCAAGGAACCATACACGTTTGTATGGATTTCCCTGATCTGAATAAAGATTATTAGAAGGACAACTTTCCCATGCCTTTTATTGACCAGATTATCGATGAATGTGCGGAAAGCGAAATCTTTTCCTTCATGGATGGATTTTCTGGATACAACCAGATTCAGATCTAGCCCAAGGATCAGCATAAGACAATGTTCATATGTCCTTGGGGGACTTTCGCTTATAAAAAGATGCATTTTAGCCTAAAAAATGTTGGAGCTACGTTTCAGCAGGCCATGTCTTTCGCTTTCCACGATTTGAAGCACATTGGTGAAGCATACCTGGATGATCTCGATGCTTGCTCTCGCAAGAGGGTGGATCATCCAATGCATCTTAGGCTCATCTTTGAAAGTTGTCGTTACTATCATATTCAGTTAAATATGAACAAATGCATCTTTTGTGTCACTTTGGGTCGTATGTTGGGTTTTATCATATCCAACAAGGGGATCATGGTCGATCCATTCAAAGTGGAGGCAATAGTTCAGTTGCCTCCCCTGCACAATATTCGTCAGTTACAGAATTGTTGACGCAGGCAAAATTCCCTTTGTCAACAACAGGGGTTACCTCCGATAAGAAGTCCCAATTAGACTTTTCACCATTTGGAATAGGGAACCCATATGGATTCTTGCTCGACAACCATTTCTAGTTGAGGTTTTACCGGTTGTGGCTCGGTCCATCGATGAAGGTTTTCTAAGCTAAAGATTGAGATGCAACTAATCTAAGATGCATGCGTTCGAAAGAAACTAAGGTAACCAAAAAGCAAACATAGAACCAACCATTCTCCTGTCAAAGGCTCAGGAAATAGTCCACATAGAGCATAGATAACAATATGAATAAACAATTGCAAATACATAATAGTCTAGCATTTAAACAATCATTTACGGTTCTATGCCCACAAATTTTGACAAACATTCTTCGAAGAACATAAATAAGAATGCAACCATCATACATAAGATTAGTCTACAATATGAAGTACATCCGTACACAACCTGAGTGTTGAGTAAAACACAAATGAATAGTCCATAGTACATCAAACATGAGAATCAAAACTCTTCAGAAAATAGCTTGGCCAAACCAGCTTCTCTTCATTAAAAGATCATGTACACGAAAGCTCCAAGGATGGCTTCTCAATTTTAGTTAACACATTAATCTTTCACGAAATAGTTAATGAATCTTGCAATGCTTGAAGAGCCAAAAAACCCCTTTCTTGGATACAATTCTCGTATTTATTTAAGTTCTATTTGACACTTGGCCTTCTGCCTTCCTCCCATGACCCTTCATTTGCCAACATTTGTCCTTATCCTATTTGTAATAATGAGAGAGCAGTTACATTTCGAATTTGTCTTTCAGCATTGGTGGGCCATCATAGATTTCGGCTATAGTGAACCTCACCCATCGTAATGAATGGCTTGGAAATTGCAAGATTCGATCATTATAGGGTTCAGACTCCCTCTTCAGTCATTTGAGTTTGATTCGCTTCGCTGCTCCCCTTCGTTGTGACAATTGTTGTTGTTATTATTCTATCATCCTTGGTTGTAGATTGTATTACGAGGATATTGAGTACGACCTCCCTTTGGCATTTGTACTTGACACCATTCAACATATGAGTAACCTCAGAGTAACCTCACAATAAACTATTAAAACCAAGCATTCAAACCCATAGAACTGAAACATTAATTAATTGAAAATTTGTATAAACTTCATTCTGAGATAAATCGTCCTGAAATTGTCAACATAACACCTCAAAGAAGTTTATACAATAAATCGTCCTGAAATCGTGGAATAGGCTGAGATGAATTCAGTCTTCTGTCATTTACAAACAAACTGTCTCGGATTTTGTCCAATAAACCCTTTTTATGGTCTTTCTTTTGCAGCACTAACTCTTTTGCGTTGAACCGTCGATTTTCTCCTCCAACAATTTGGGAATCAGTCCTTGTATCTATAACCTCGTTGTAAGAACTTGTGAATTCAATTCGAGTTGCAACATGCTTTGAAATAAACTATAACATGAACTTCTCCTTGATGCATTCACATTGCTTCATCGGAAAATTTTCTCTCAGTGTCCTGAGATCTGAATACTCACCCACTCCTTAGATTGTTATTTCTCCTGTAGCTGAAGGCAATCATCGGAGTAGTTCCTCTCATTAGCTTCAGGTAGGAACCCGAGTAGTTTACATCATGTTCGTCGGTGAGTTGGCGCCCATCCAAACATCATCTCCGATTAAGTTCTGGCGAGTTTCTTTCATGGTCGCTTGTAACATTGGACAAGTTCCTTGCATGATCGTCGGTAACATCAGACGAGTTCCTCTCAATGTTGCTGGTATGACAGGATCTCTTAGAACAATATTGTTGACAAAATATTCAATCGACCTGATGGTTTCTGCTTTTTCTTATTTTTTTTCAGGAGACGAGTTTCTCATATGCTCCGATTACGTTCAACCAAGTTTCTTACAACTGCTATCGGTGTATCGGCTCTATTTCTCTCACTGTTGCATATATGGACTGGATATCTTCCTCACAACTACTCCGGTCTCACCAATAATCTTCCTCTCAAGTGCTCTGGTATCACCAGCGATATTCCTCCCAACTGCTCTGGTCGAGTCGGAGTACTTCCTCTCAACTGCTCCCGTTCAGTCGGAGCACTTCCAAGCAATATCTCTGGGTTGCCTACATGCCGAGTTCTACACATCTCTTCCGAATCGAATCCACGCAACTTGACTCCAAAATTTATTCTTTGCTATGTTTGGGAAAAATAACTTTTCTTGGTATTAATGTTTCTCCTCCTCGAAAAACTCTCAAGATGCCACATATCATTCCAATATTTGATTAAAATTCTCCCCTTTCATATGGCTTGCTTCCCTTTTTATTCGTATTTTCTTTTGCAAATATTAAATTTAAATTTTAAATTAAATCGAAATCATTTAAATTTAATATATCAAACTTTAAAATAGCTTGTATAAAACAAATCTTTTACCCAAAGCAGCTTTGCCCGCACGCGAGAACCCAAGAATGTAAACTTTATGCTAACGTCATTGGAGGAGATTTAAAAGACTCATATCTTGCTTAGACGACTTCTGATTGGAGTGTCATCTTATGTGACGCAAAGAGCACGGGGAGACACTTTTGACAAGATAACTTAACGTGATATTCAAACATCCCATCAGTGTGATGATTGACGAGGCTAACTTGGGCTAGGAATCCCTGACGATAGTTATGTTACTTCCGAGTTTTGGATTTCAATTTTGTTAGTTGAGTTGGAATTGTAATCGTTTAATTCATACATTTGGTTTGCTTTGGTGATGAAAAATACATTTTGACAAACATCGAAAAATTGTGCTCAAAAGCATTTTTTAATGGAATTTTGGGTCATGTTTTTGTCGCTGCTTTGCCTGAATCCAATTCCATCGGTTCCTGTGCCATCTGCACTGTATAGGATCTTGGTTCATCCATTGGAGTTGAGGTAATGTGTTAGTATCACATAAATATAAATCTGCAAAAACAATCAACTGATGTTCAGAGTGCTTGACACTGTTTAGGAGTCTGGAAGACCGATTTTCTTCTCAGATGCATTTCAGAGTAGCACAAGACCTACAAATTTTGTAGTTAACTATTGGGTGCAGGCCTATTTTGAGAAGGAAGTTTATTTTGGGCACATGCCTATTTTGAGAAGGAAGTCTATTTTGGGCGCAGACCTATTTTTGGAGAAAGTTTTGTTTTGGGGAAAGACCTAACTTTGGAAAGGAAGACCTAATTATGGAGCATGCGCAAGAAGTGGCAAGAAAACAACATGCAATAGGAAAAACAACGTGGCACGTAGGTAGGAAAGCCTAACCATGATAGGGTTAGGGTTTTTGATAAAGATTGTAATGACTATAAGCCATAAAGTAGTATAAATAAGGACCTTGGAAGTCTAGGAGAAGGGGATTTTTTAGGGAATGATTTTAAAAGGGATGCCAGTTAAGAACATAGAGAGTTGATTATTGCAATGTTGTAAGATGTTGAGGATAATAAGTGTTGTAGAAGAGTTGAGTAAGGTAGTATTTGAGGGTTAGGTCACATGCTGAGGAGCCTGGTGTGATCTAGTCCGCCTCACATAGGGTTCTTACCCTCATCTTAATTGTATTATTGAAGATGTAATGCGTACAACGCAAGATTTTTCAGCAGAATAAATAAAAGACCAGAGAGCCAAATCTTTGTGGATATAGTCCTAGGAGGAGGTGAACCATGGTAAACCTTGTGCTATGTGTGATTATTCATAAATGATTACTTTCTATTGATCCTTAGCTTATGAATGAATGGTTAAACTAGAAATGTCAACATGCATGGATATGTTTAAAGATGAATAAATCAGAGAAGTACTTGAATAATTAACAAGGATAATGCATGAGGAAGGAAGAACACAATCCCAGATCCCCACTCTTTCCTAGACTGAAAACACCTGAGTATTACAGTCACCCATAAAAGTTATCTCGGGTGAGACTATGTTGTGCATCCTGTGCGCATCGTTTCCTTCTAGGTTACAAGAAGGGACGATAGTTTTGAGGGTTTTGTTGGAAACCTGTTGAGATCCGAACCTAGGTCAGCCCAAGAAGAAGAGAGAGAATAACTAACAAATGGTTATGTTTCCAGCTGGAACTGCATAGGATTGAGTGGACGGGATTTGTGGAAGAAACGCGCGGAGAATGAAAGTATAGAAGACAATGTTTGGGCCATGGAATCCAACGAAGATGGCTGAAAACAAAGGAGCTTGAGTTTGCACAGAAGGACAATAGAAACCTTAAGCTAACACTGAGAAAATATCTTGACAAATACGTGTTTAGCGAATTGCATGAGACATTTTATGTGATTTTTTGCATTTGTTGCAGGACTGGTTATTGAGGTTAAAGGACAACCACCCTACAAATCGAATCAAACAGTTGGAGTGGAATCCCGTGGAAATTGCGCAATTACAACAAGTTAATAACAAATTTACGGGCGTAGTAGATTTTTGGTTAGATAGTATTGTTGCAGGGTTTATCACCGAATTTGTAGTAGATACCGCAAAGTCCTACACCGCAACAGAGCAATATTTTCTAAAGGGACCCAGAGGTAGGTGCATCATATTCAATCAAGACTTTATTGTATGAAAACAATGTGATTACCATGGAGTCAGACAACTAAACTTCCCTGCGTGCATGGGGGAAGGGGGGAAGCACTGACAAAAGGTTGAGATATGGAAGAGGAGATGGATAAGGGAAAGAAGAAGGAGGCCATGGACCTGATCATGATGGAAGAATACTAGATAAAGCAGATAATGACAAAAGCTGCAAAAGACGCGCAGTGGAGTACCCTACCAATATAAAATGAATAACAAGAAGAGAGACATAGCCGATAGAGAGGGCTTGGAAAGCGATGAAGAAGAGGTAGAGGATCTCCGGGTTATGGAGCAGATTGAGGAAATCATATGCGCAACATATGAAAGGAAAACATGAGGTCCAAGGTCAGGGACATAAGACAAAACTCCAATCCAGATCACCGTCAGTGTGGAACCTATTATCACATAAGGTTGTCAAGGGTCGTAGGTGTGTGTCAATATACCTGAATCTATAGTCTTGCCCTGTCTCTATCCTTTTCAAATACCAAATCTTAAGCTTTCCCCCCCTTCGGCTTGTAAATCATTCTCTGTTTTCCCTTGTTCATTTGTGCACCCTGGTTTTCCTTAAATATCTTACCCGAGTGAAATCTTGGCCCCAAGCTCCTCCATTTTTCTCCAAGGATGAGCACTTGTCTCCTTTTTCAGTCATTGGTCTCCCTATTTTCCCAGCCCACAGCCAGTCGCCCAAATCCTTGTTCACGCAGGCCGCATCCATGGACACAAAGGGTGACATTTAAAGCAACCCATTTCGGGCTTAAAAGCAGCATGTAGTTGTAATCCTTCAGCGGCGGAGATTCCAGGAATAGTCCAAATCAGCGGCCCATGGGCGTTCGGAAGTCCAAAGTTGCGCAAAGTATAGCGCCAAATCAATAGTTCTGAAGTCCCCAAAGTCCCAAAGTGAATCCGGACCATCCGTCAGCAAGGACACGCGACAACCAATCTCTTATTTCAGAAGTTTTCCTCCGAGAAACTCTTCATGTTTCACATTCAAAAGTGTCGAAGTCTCGAAGTCCCGAAGAAGATCTTGGCCAATCAAATCCAGACTGCCATGTGTCATTAGATCTGTCACTACGAGAGTTTTACTTCGAGAGTTTTGAAATGAGAAACGCACCAAATTCCCGAAGAGCCAAAGCCCGAAGCCCCGAAATGCCAAAGGCCCGAAGTAAATCTGGACCATCCATTAGAGGGGACATGCAGCAGAGATCCATGAGCTTCATGGGAAAGATAAGTTTGAAATTTATTTTTTCCAGAGCCCGGAGTCCTGAAGTGGATCTCGGGTCCAAATCCAGAATGCCACGTGTCATCAGATATGTCACTTTGGGAGTTTTACTTCAGGAGTTTTAAAATGAGAAAAGCACCTAAGTCCCTAAGGCCAGAAGTCCCGAAGGTCCGAAGTCTCGAAGACCCAAAGCGCTGAAGTCCCGAAGACCTGAAGCGCCAAAGACCCAAATCACATGACACACTTTCATCAGGCATGACACATGGCACTCTTTCCAGGTCATTCGGTCATGGCCATGTCACCCTCCTTATCATGACACATCAATAGATGTGACATCATATGACATCATCTAGACCACCCATCAGTGGGACATGTGGCATAAATCCATGAGCTCCGACTAAAGGCTCGAAGGAATCCTCGATCGTTGGATTCATGAGGACACACATCAATATATCGCCAGCTTCAGGTAAAAGCTTTTGGGAGCCCAGGTTTGAGATTTGATTCTCCCGAAGCCTAGAGACACGAAGGGATTTCATTTGTCGATCTCTAGAGGGCCATGCGTGATCAAATCCCTAGCTCTGGAAAATTTGCTTGGAGCAAATAAAGTTTGACTATTGAAAGGCTCGAGTCGTGAAGCAGATCTCGACCATCGATTTGAAAAGGGAAGATCCGATCCATCAATCTAAAAGCCACCAGAGCTGGGCCGTTGATCAGGAAGCCTCATCTCAGATCACAAGATCAATGGTCTCGCTCCATTACGGGGTCGGAAGGTACGCACGTTTTAAAATTTCAAGGCCGGGCCGCAATTAGAACTGTTGTTTTTAGAAAGGGACGCATGGCAGTTCATGGTGAATTGCAGGGACAAAAGCGGTTTGCTTTCAAACCACCCTTGGTCGTGCCCGCAATCGTGCGATTGTGTAGGGTCATGGCCCTAGGTCACATTGAAGAAGGAGCAGGGGAACATGATCTATCCCCCAAGCCTTGGAGAGCCAAATGCGTGGCAGCCATCAACACAGACAGGTGGCACCCTTATGGTCCTGGCACGTGGCCGCTCCCTGAGCATTAACTCTCGTTCAATCTCTGAGGAAAGGCAGTTAATGAAAGTAGAGCTAGTGGTTGAAACCTCAGCTCACTCCATAAATGGAAGGCATGGAAGGCCCGACTGTGGGGACTGAATAGTCAACCCATGGTACCCCTGTGGGAAAATTTTCCTCCAAAACCCATGCCGATCTGAGCTCACGTCTGACAAAGGGGTGCATGTTCAGTTTGACTGAAGAACTCGTCAATGCAAAGCTTTGATTGTAGTGACCAGGTCACACTCTTGGTAGTGGCATATTGTTCTGAGTATAAATAGATAGTTTTAATATTTTGTTAAGGTGGTCAACTGCTCGAGCATAGCTCCCTATTTTGTAATGTTTTGATGCAAGAACTGTTCACTGGTTATGTATCAAATTAGAGACTTTCATGTTAATAGAAGTCAACTTCTTTTCATCTCTGTAAAATCTGTGTTAAAACACTCGGGCATGGAGGATCCAGTCGAGGGTTGTTATGATATTGTAATGTAGGTTTGATTACAGTGGTATTGTGACCAGTTTTAGTCAGCTCCCTTGTTATCTTTCTCCCTCTTACATTGAATGGCTCGGGCATGGAGGATCAAGTCGAGTTGTTGTAGCTGCATTGTGATGTAGGTTTGATGATTGTGTTGTTGTGACTATGTTGTTTGGACATATTTCAGTGTCTGAAGCTTGAGCTCAAGAGTGATATTGAGTCTGAGTTTTTCTTCTCCAAGTTGCTTGAAAGCCTGATGCTCATAGAAGTCTTGTTCACCTTTCTCACTAAGTCTTCCCTCTACTCACACTTAAACTCAATTCATTGACTGAAGTTAATGTGGTCCTCACTTCCCTGTGCATTTCTTGTCCAAGTTCTGTGTTGAACATCATTCATATATTAAGTTTTGACCATTGACCTCCACTCATATCAAACCAACATCCACCAAAAAACTTTGATGGGTACTGGTCTTATCATCCCACAATCTGAGGGTGACTCTCAATGCTAACATTCTTGGCGCCATTGGCGGGGACGAATTAAAGAAATTTCCTTGGGTAAGAACGACAAAGAAATTCTGATTCTGAAGGTGCATCAGAAACCAATGCCTCGAAGATTGCAACTTGCACCTGACGACTCCACTATTGCAGTTGTGGCTCCTAAAAGCAGACACACAAGGTCTACTTCGCAGCTGCCTCTAGCTACACCTGAAGTTGACCCAAAGAATATTATCAAGAAAGGAAAGCTTTCTCGAGAAGGCTTTTGTTACACATTATTTTGGTCACCCTAATGATGATTACATAAACATGTGTTCAGGTTCCCAATATAATCTTCTGCCTGAGAAAAGCAACCTCTTTCCACCCTTGTAAGATGTATTTTTGGAAGGCCGCCGCAAGCAACTTCCTTTACACAGTGCGGAAATCCCTAATTTCCGCATGTTGTACTATAGCCAGTCCGCGGGATTTCTGCAGGCTGATATATCGTCAGGTCGCGGCAACACTTTAAAACTAAGAGAGGAAATAAGTTCTAGTAGCTTCTATAAGTGGAATCTTCTGGAAGTATGAAGTGGCGTCTGTGTGGTTATGATCCTACTGACTTCTCTGATTTGATGGGATCATCCTCATCTCTTTAACCACTTTAGCTTCTCCTATATAATGATAGGCTTCTCATGGAAAAGGTTAGAGGTACAAGCATAAAGAAGCATAGAGACTGAAGATAGAATAGATTGAAGTCTGTGTGAAGAATTCTATTTCAAACGATGCTTGAGGTCTCCATTCATCTACCAAGTTTTTGAGAGGAATCTTCCTGCAAATATCAAAGAAAATGTATGTGTGTGTCAGAACAAAGGGCCACTGAAAGGGAACCTGCGACATCAAGGCAATTCGGTTGTATCTTCTACCTTTCATTAATATAATATGGTGGCATGTCTCTTTCCCATAAAATGATTGATATTTTATTACATGACTCCTTGATCACATGTTTAGGTCGTCATTGAATTTCACTATTGCTGCTTTCATGTTTGTTGATTTGTGTTATTACAGATCTGATCTCGCAGGAGCATTGGAGAAAAAAAGGATCAACAAAGACATAAGGAAGCGATTCATAAGGTACGTTGTCTATTCCTCCTTTGGTAATTAAATTCAATGATCGTAATCTAGGGAAAGCATATTGTTTTGTCTTGTTTTGTTTTAGATCCAGGTGGATCTAGGGGGATTAGTTCATGTTCACATCTACCGATTTTCCCGTTAACAAAATTGGCGACTCCACTCGGGAGAGTACAACTTGATTGTGGTTTTTCATTGGCCATTTGCTTATAGCCTATCTTTTACATTCTATTTCAGTCTCTGAGTCTGTGGGAGATCCAATTAGACTCACTGGATTTAAAATTTTCCTGAGACTCTTTGTCTTTTTTCCAAAATTTTCTATTTTATGAAACACGTCCGCATTGCACCCTATTGGTAGCCCGTGAAAACCTTCCATTTCCGCACCCTGGTGGTTTGTTTCAGTGCGGGATTTCTGTGACTTACATGACTATTGGCCTGCGGAAATCACCCATTTTCGCACTGCATTATACTGCCTGCCTGCAATAGCGTTTGAAAACTTTTTGGATTGGGTCTTGACCTTTACTATTGCCCAGTTTTTGCTTCAGTTAGCTGGAATTTTTTTTTTATACCAGTTCTTGAATGCTTCTGATTGATTCAACTTGATCTTGATTTATTTCGGAGATCAAACACCTCTCTTTTGATCTTTTTCCGATCTTTGTTTTTGTCGACAAGGATATAATCTCTGGATTTGAGTTCGAGTGCTTGCTCGATCAAAGCTCTTGTTTTGGGTTTGGATTTATAAGTTGATTACATATTCTGGATCGCTTGACGATTAGAAAAACATTTCTTGTTCATATTTGAAGAGACTTTTTCTTGCAATTTTTATTTTTATCTCCATTGAAAGATCGATTTGGGTGTTTGTTGAGTATTTTATTTTCATTGGTTGCTTTACCCTTTCTTAGTTCCATCCCTATTTTTGGTTTCTAAAAAAAATTAAAGTCTTTTAAGTCTTTTAAGCAATCATTTATTCAGAAAAAAATTGGCGTTGAAATATTGAAAAAGAACGAATAGTGAAATTACATTGTTAATGATTGTTTGGTACTACATTCAAAAAGAGAATTGTACATCATAGTTTGCATTGTTCCAGAAAAACTCTTTCTCCCTACTGCAAATAGAATTCATTGAACAAAAGTTTGCATCATTCATTTCTATTTACACATTATTGGGTCAAATTCTCAAACAACATTGGTTTCATTCCCGTCTCCCTCTTGAGTAACAACAACCTTTAATAATATTGTGAAACTCTAAAATTCAACTAGTAACTTTTTCTAGGGCCCTTTTACACCAACATTAGCTAGGCTAGAGCTTTGGAATATGCAGTGAGACACACTCTCCAAAGCACAAAACACACAATAGTATCTTATGATAGGGAGTGTCAAATTCCATTTGCAACATTTTGTCCTGGGAAGCCCTTCTCACACAAGGGTCAAACTTGAGGTCGCATTGAGATTGACATAGTTACTCACCTTGCTTTGTTGATCTCAGTGTAGATATTGCATGTATTATAGGGGTCGCTTGAAGGTATACCCACAATGATGAGTGGAAGCCTCTCAAGTTGATTTCGGGATAGATACCTTGCCCTTGCGTGTGGATCGGATTGTCGACTATTTCCCCAGGCATCATTGTTGTTTGTGGTAACTTTAGTAGCCTATTTTCTTAGAGTCTTACACAGGGTGACTGTGGATGGGTAAGTCTTCACAGTACCTGGAATCGACGTTGGCCAGACTCACTCAGGCTCCTTGGAGGGTATACCCATGATTATGTGTGGGAGCTTGCACCGGGGTGTAAGTCCGTTAAGCAGGTCGTCAACATAACTTTTCCACCCTAGCCCAGCCCCTTCTTGTCTCGATGTCGCGACATTGGATTTCATCACCAACTAGTGACTTCGGAATAGGAAGGTCTTGTTTGCTTGGTTTTGATTCCTAGATTTTACTAGCGCATGTTGTTTGTTTCCATAAGTTGGCCATTGAGTTTCTTGTGTAAAATTTTTAGCTCCACCAACATTGACCCTCCACGCCACTCACGTAGAATGAAAGGACTACCTCGAGAAGATCTAGGAGGTTCTCAACCCTTGCCTACCAACCCACTGGAGGAATCTCCTCAACAGAGTGAGGTCCAAGACACCGCCACTCTACGAGTGGAAGGTTCTGATTCTCTAGAGACTTCTCGAATTCCTCATGGTTTCAAGAGACGTATTCTTCGGGTAAATTCTTTCGGAGATATTATTGTTGAAACTTCTGGAATACCAAACGGACCGTTCATAGGCCCTGAAGGTCAGGATTCTTTTTGGTCTCCTCACATTTCGAGACGAGATCTTTTCGGCCCCGACACAAGCGTTGATATCTTCGTCGAGTACGAGCTACCCGAAACATCTGATATAGAACGTACTCTCATTACGACTGCCTATTTGTTTGGTGGTTCCGACACCCCATCGGTGGATCCCAACTCGACCATCCCCCTTCAGACGCCCCATTCTACAATGGTCCCAAATACTACGACTATTTCCACCAGGAATACGGTGGCTAGCCAAGCCCCCATTGGCACACTGCGTTCCCCTAGACTCACCCCAACACTTCCTCGGCCCCCTTCCAGAGGGTCTCTTTCATCCCTTATCGGAGGAACCGACCCTAGTGGCACCACCTAGTCTTTCACACCTAACTACTAGATTCCTGTTGGTGGACAATTTCACCCTAGAGGCCAAACACAATCCCCTTTTGGAGGTCAAATCCCAATTGGGATGCAACCCCCGATTGGAGGGAAATCTCCACCTACGCTACCCTATGGACAGAACATACCTGTAGACTTGGCCCAGTATTGGAACTATCTTACCCAAAATAATCCTCAACAGAATGGGGGGCAATAGCCTCAAGCTAGCTCTTTCATACCCCCTAGTACAGACCAACCATATCTAGGTCCGTCCAATCCCATTTGGGGCTCGAACGCTTGACCAAATGTCCTTGCTCAAGGGAATAACCCTAACCAATACAACCCTATAGGTTACATGCCTCCACATCAACAACTGAATCTGCCAGGATATTCACATTATATGCAAACTGCTTACGGTCCTATTGGTATACCTACGAGACTTCCTCCCCAAAGTCACCGGTACCCCCAAGTGAATAAAAAATTGCCCTTTTTAGCCACCCTGGACCTTCTTGATCTGTCTAGAATTTTAAATGATCCTATCAGTCACTCTCCTCAGTGGCCCGTAATACCGGCCAAACTACCATCCGACATTCCTAAGTTTGATGGTAAACCGGGAGAGGACCTGAACAATCATGTAATGACTTTCCACCTTTAGTGTTCATCCAACTCTTTGATGGATGACTCTATTTGATTACATCTTTTTCAGCGAACTCTCACGGGTTTAGCCGTGAAGTGGTATATAGAATTACCATGAGGATTCTTCACTGACTTTAACACCCTTTCCATGGCTTTCCTCACCCACTACCAGTTACCGATCCGTTACGAAACGAGAATCAAAATTTTTAGTTCTTTTAAACAAACTAAAGCCACTCTCTCTGATCACATTCATGAGTGACGTCGGAGACGACGTCTAATCAAACTCAAGCTTCCCGATCAGTTACTGGAAGAGTGGTTCATGAAATCATTCATGAATGACATCGCTCGTGACATCGCCATGGGTGGAGTTGTCACAGAAGAATAGACGATCAGTCGTGCTCAATACCTCGACCTCATTTACTCACAAACGGGTACTCTTTATGAATTAATCCCTGATGCACCTCGTCCTTCTACTACCGATACTTCAACTACTCTTGCTGCTTCTCATGCAACTTGTTATCACACTAAGTTGCCTTGGGTCTCTTAGTTTGTTTTTGTTAAAAAGAAAAATTAAAAAAAGGCCTTATATTCTTATTTTCTCTTTGAAATAAATTTCTCATCCATTAAATGTTATTTATGATAGGACCCCTTAGGATGACTAAACCTTTGAGTCATAGCTCATGTGTTGATCCACAATTCAATTTTTGGTCCTTAAACCCTTATGAGCTCATGGTCTATTCTTTATGTCCCCTCTCATGATTCATCCCTAGGTTGATACCTCACATGACCAGGCTGATGTGACATACCTCTCTCATCACTCATGACCTCGCATGCATACCTCATCATCCCCACTCACATGTCCAATCATTTTTTGATTTGGAGAACACTGCCCACTCAACAGGCATTTTCGTAGCGCCTGTCACGATTATCATGCACCCACTCCAAGTCATGATTGCCACGACTGATACCTTAACCCTTGTTTTCAGTGCTTGAAGTCGGTTGAAATGCTTTCAAAAGATCTTGCATTTATGATCCTTGGTAACGGTTTCTAAATTTGAAAAGTACAACAATGATAAGCTGCGTAAGTTTGTCAGTTCAGATCAGACGATCGCATGTCCAATAAATCCGATGCTGTGAGAGATTTAAGGGTTGAAGTTTCCTCATTCTCATCCTAAGTTCGCACTGAGGAGCTCAATAGTTGTCAACTTCACATGTATCCTGTGCAACCTCCTTCGCATACTAATTTTTATAGGAGATTTGTGCTCGGGTTTCGGTTTGCTAAGCTTGCAGGGTAGTATGGGAGCCATATTTGCATTCATGTAAACATCTTTGCTCATATCCATAGTCTGACTATGGTGGTTAGTCATAGCCTTTGAAAGTCACAGGCTTGAAATAGCCTATCCTCTGTGTATGTGTTGCGCTACACAGAGGCGCTGCTCAAACCTCTCTGATTATCCTTTGCTTCTTTTCATCCTGTACGAAGAGTCATTTCAGAATTACTTCCTCATAGTCTACACCTTGAAAACTTGTATAAGCCTGAAAGTCCATTTCTCATAGCCAAGTTCATTTTCTAAGCACTGTTAATTTGGAGGGCCATCCTTGTGCATTTGAGACTTAAATTGAAGTTTTCTGGTCAATAACATCCCTTACAGCCTCTTAAGAACCCTCTCTCTGAGTCATGGAGACCCCTCAGTCGAAGAAATCACACAAAGGGGGCAAGATAGTTCGAACAGAACCTCTGGACATGTGTGTTTTTGACACAAAACCCATGGCAAGGGAAATGTTTCGAAGAGCAAGATGCCTCTCTTTCTACTAGAACATGCAGAGAGGCCACTCAGAAGTAGCAAAACAATTTGCACTAAATTTTGATGGCAAGAAAACCAAAGTTGGAGATTTGGAATTTGAGGTGACTGAAGCCTCCATCTCAACTGCAACAGGGATTCCCATTTCAGGAGAAAATTGGTTCAAGGCCATGGTATTGACTTCACCTTTTGTTAAAGATCTTTTCAAGCCTGAATACAAAGCCAATTATTTATCTAAGAGTGTGCCAAGGAATCATTTGATTGAACAGTTTGACAGAATGTTGAAAATCATACAGAGATATTTTAGTTGTGAAGGGAGATTTAACACCCTATATCATTACCACATAAGGTTGTTGTTGCATTTTACTGGTAAGGTTCAGATGATTACCTGCTGACAAGTATAGGTAAAATGGAATATAGGGTGCAAGCCAAATCCAAGGATGTGGACTCCAGTCTTTTCCACTTTGGACTTATCAAGATGCTTGTCTCTGAAGAGTTGGGAAAGAAAGAGATCTTCTGGGAGAAGTTTTTTGTCTCTTCTCACTTCAAGATGGACCCAACACCTACCCCCCAATCATAGATTGCAGGCTCTTCATCACCTACCAGTACTAAAACAGGGATCAACAAGAAGAGAAAGGCCAGAGCCCCTATTTCAGAGATCAATAAGCAGGTCAGGGAAGCTGAGGAGGAAGTTTGTCCTTCCCCACACAGAGATTTCTCACCACCACCTCCACCAGGGTTAGAAGAAGTTCCATCTTCTCCCAAGGTGACATCAAAAAAGGGAATAAGCTTCTCTTTCCCTCTCCTCCTCCAGCAGTTGAAATCAAAGGTAAAAGACCTTTCACTAGGTCATCAATTCTTAAGGGGGATTTCAAAGGACATCCTTTACCAGAAACCCCTATACATAAGAAGAAAGGGAAAGGCATTGAAAAAGATGTAGAAGAGAAACAAGAAACCCCTATACATAAAATCAAGGGTAAAGGTACCAAAAGAGCTTTGGAGAGGGAAGATGAAATCCTTGTGAAGGATTGTAAAAAGCCTATGAAGAATAAAGAACAGGCTGTTGTGCAAGAGAAGAAGAATAAAGGAAAAGGTTTTGAGAAGATTGATGAAACATGCAAGGAAACTCCTATACAGATGGAAGAAAAGGACGAGAAGAAGCCTGCTGAGACTGCACATGTCCCCAACCCCCTTGGTAGCCAGACCTACAAAAGACTTATTAAGCAGCTTAGGGATGCAAGGAGAGAAATAGCTCATCTCAAAGCAGAAGACAAGGTCCACTTGGCTCAGATGAATGAGCTCACGATTGGCTACAACCATACCCTAGATTTGGTAAGGTTCGCAGCGAGAAAGGCTCTGCCTCTTCGTAAACAACTGAAGAATCTTTACAGACAGAACACGGGTTTCCAGGCTCAGAACAGGAAGCTAAAGGCAGAACTGAAGCATTTCCAAGATGAAGTAACCCAAAAGAATTTACAGGTGTTGGTTGAGGCTGCCATTGAAGATGACAATCCAGTAGCTAAGGAAAACACAACTATACTGAAGAATCCTACCAGTGCTAAGAAGAAGAAGTCTACTGAGTTAGTTGGAGACATTCTTTCCACCAGAAAGAGTGTGAGGCTAAGTGTTAAAATGACAAAGTAGTTGGTAGTGGTAAACCCCATTTTTGAGAGTTGTTCCTTCTTGGGAAGGTTAACTAATATGCACATACTAAGTTTTACCACCTATACAGGCTTTTATGTGTTTAGCTATATGAATTTTGGAATTTTTGCTAAGTGCTAGCTTCACTCAGTGGTAATCACCTAAGTAAATTGATTTGTCATCATGGAAGGACACAAACAACTCTACACACGTTCAAGAGTCAAAGACGCTGCATTTTTGGCATGGCTACCCAAACCCATATGAAGACACAATGTAGGTGGAGCTGCGTAATACTTTACAGGACGCAGATTTGTGATACAGGCTCTACCCACATGCGTTGCGTAATATCTTACAGAGAGAAGGTTTACACACAGGTGCTACTCAATGTTGCAACATAGGACAAATGTAGCTGCAGATATGCGGCACAAGGGCGCTACCCACATGTACTGTCTTCTCTCCTTGTTCCATTTTAGGGGGCACTACATAGAATTGCTACCCAAGGGAGTAGCCATCAAACACCAGGGATCTCGGAAGACTAAGCCAACAATTTTGGATAAGTTAATAATGAAATAACTGACATAGGTAACAATTGGCATGCAGAGGACAACTACAAGCTCCAAAGGGACACATGGAAAAACAGGAGCTCAGCAGCAAAAGAGGATCAAAGTAGTTAGAAGCATGATTGGGTTTAGTCACCAACACTTCCCTATTTTATAGCATAGGCTGTTATCTTAGTTGTTAGAATAAATAAATGTTCTGAGATTTTTAAGGAAAAGAGGCCAGCTTGTCCCTCCAGTTGTTGCCTCCCTTTCTTGTTATAATTAGATAGTTGAATTGCTTTAATGGGTTCGGATGGTAGAGCAAAGCTCCCAAGAAATTGTAATATTTTAATAAAGTGACTGTGATCTAGTATGTACTAGACTTAAGACTTTTTGACTAATAGAAATTAGTTCCTATTTCAAACTATTTGCTTCTAATGCTAAATGTTCATATTTGAATGCTTCATATGGATGACTGTGGTAGTGATATGAGGGATGTTTGATCATTTTATTGTCATGCTGTTTATTTAGCTCTTTAGTTTCCAATCTCAAGAAGATCTTGTTTTAAGAAACTTTTTTCCTTTGGGCTTTTGTGGACCTGATGTTTGCAGTAGCTCTTATATTCCTCTCGTTTAAGTCTTCTTTCTATCCACATTTACTCCCAAACTACTGGTTGAAATTAGTCAAGACCTTATTTGCTGTTACATGTTAGCCCTGTTTCTGAGTGAGGATATTATCATGTCGAGTTTTTCCATTCGACCTTTCAAAAAACACTCATACTTTTACATATCATCTGATGGGTACTGGGCTTACCTTCCTTGCAATCAGAAGGTGACTCCTAGTGCTAACATTTTTGGCGTCGTTGCCGGAGAACGATTTGAAGACTTTTCCCTGGGATAGAACGACAATGCTTACTAGCTCTCAAGGTGCATTGGGACTTAGTATTTTGAAGATTGCATCTTGCACTTGACAACTCCATTGATTCAGGTCTGGCACCTAAAGGCAAACATATGAGATCAAATCCACAGTTACCTTTGGTTCCACTTGAGGCTGACTCAGAGAAGATAATCAATCAGGGAAAAACTTCTAAAAAAGGTTTTTTTGCTGCTACTACAAGTGCTTCTGGTCAGTTGCCTGATTCCACTCTTGATACTTAAGTTGTTTTATCAAGTAAGCTTCCTTTATCTTCTGCTGAAGTATCTAAAAAGATAGATTTTGAAGAGTTTTCTATTGAATACTCTACCTTTGAAACTGAATTGAAAGAAGAAAACATTGATACATTCTCCTCCCCTGATATTGAGAAGTGTTTCAGTCTTGATAGTTTTGAAGATTTCCCTACGTTAGGTTTTGCTACACCTCTCTCTGTTAAAACTTTAGTTGCCAAAGAAGTAGGAACTTCATCTCCTTCTCAGACCTTACCTTCCTCCTCCAAGACTCCACCTGTTGTTGTGAAGACTGAAATCTCCCCTTTATCCTTTTCTCCTTCTCCTAATCTGCACACAGCCAACTCTCCTTCTCCTGCTTGTTCACCTAGAATCCAAAATCAAATGGCAGTTCTTAACCCCCCTGCAAATAGGATGGATGCCATAGTGGTTGCAAGATATGCTCCTCTAGTCTTGACTCATCTAATGAATGCTCTTCCCCCTAGAGATTGTTTGAAATACATGCCCAAGTTTACTGGAGAAGAAGATATAAGAGTTGAGGAACATCTTGTTCTTTCTATAGCTATGCAGATAACCAAAATATTGAAAGTGGAGATTTTTGGATGAGGGTTTTCGTCCAAATCCTTTTTGGTGAAGTTAGGAAGTGGTTTAGGGGTCTGTCCCCTGGATCCATCATGAGTATTGAGGCATTGGATGAATCCTTCTTGAGGCACTGGGGTGACAAAAATGATTTTCTGTATTATATAACTGAATTTGGATCTTTGAAAAAAGGAAAGAAGGAGAGTCTGTCTCTGACTTTTCTAAAAGGTTTAACAAAATGTACAAGAAGATCCCTGATGAGAACAAACCCACCGAAACCATGGAAAAAATCACTTATGCCAGTGCTTTTGACTCCGAGTTCTGCCTTCTATTGAGAGAGAGAGAAGGTCACCTTCCTTAGTTCAAATGCAGGATGCTGCCTTCGAGGTAGAATCCAACATAATTGCTTCAGATAAGATCAGGGGAAAATCTGACAAAGAGAGGAGGAAAAACAGAGCTGAAGCTTCCACTTATGACTCTCTTGTTATTCATTCACAGGCAGATGAGTTGACCAAATTAGTAAAGTCCCTTTCTACTGAGATCGAGAAGTTAAAATCAGAAGGAAGACAACCATATAGAAATTCTCAAAACACTGAAAATAGAGGTAATTCCAGGAGACACAACAATGCTCCCCAAATTCTTCCTAGAGATCCCAGAAACAGAGAGAGAGATGATCAGAGGATTCCAGCTCCTTTTCAAAATAATCTGGTTGTTGATGAAGAAGAAGAGGAGGTAGAGGTTGATCCTGAGATCCACTATTTAGGTGATTCATCCCCATCCCTACACTTGACTCGATCCTCTTATGAGAAATCTTTATTGGATATTCAAATCAATGAGTTAAGCAAGGGAGAACAAACGAAGGAAAATGCTAGTAGATATAATTTGAGATCTAAGAAGAATGAAGAAAAAAGTGCTGCCCCTAATTAGCCTGTTCAGAAAGAAGATTCTTCCAAGACTGTGACAGTGAGCAGCAAGGAAAAAGATTCTAAAAACCCACAACTTCTGATAAAAAATCCTCCTCCTGAAACCAAAGAGATTTTGAAGCCTTCCCCCTCCTTCAGTTTTGAGAATAAGATCCAGAAAATTAAGATCCTTGTACCATTTTTGGAATTGATAAAAAATGAAGAATTTAAAAAATATCTGACCAAAATGTTACAGCCTGATGCCTGTTCTAATTCCACTGATTCAATAAATTTGCAAGATGAAAAACCAGTTGTGATTTTAGGCCCTTTGATAGAAGACAGAGATGACTCATCCCCTCCCTTCTATACTTCTCTCAATATTCATGACAAGGTGTTGCATAACTGTCTTTTGGATTCAGGGGCCTCCCATAATCTTATGCCAAAATCTGTTATGGATGARCTTGGACTRGAAATCACCAAAACCTATCATGACTTATATTCTTTYGAMTCTAGGAAAGTAAARTGTYTRGGGGTCATTAAGGATATGGTTGTGACTCTATTTCAGCTGCCCATGAAAAGTATACTTATGGATGTTGTGGTGGCTGATGTTCCTCCCAAGTTTGGCATGCTCTTGTCAAGGTCTTGCATAAAAAGACTTGGAGGAACCTTGTAGATGGATCTCTCATATGCAACTATCCCGATGTTTGGTGGGGAGCATAGAAGACTTTACAGAGAAGCCCAACTGGCTTACATTATTAGTGATGAAGCAAACCCTGCTAATCATCATGTTTTTGCTCTTGATACCGATTTGGGGTCCAACATTTTGCAGCTCACTGATGCTCTTCAAGCTCCTCTTAAAATAAGAAAAAAGTTTGCTACCTTGTCTGGAGAACCTCCTCTAACCAATTATGTTTGGAAGATGTTCTTTGATGGAGCCTCTTCTAAGGAAGGTGTCGGTGCAGGAGTGCTCTTTGTCTCACCAACTCAGGAAACCATATCTTTGTCATACAAACTAGAATTTGAAACTACAAACAATGTGGCAGAGTATGAAGCTCTTGTTTTGGGCTTGAGAGCTGCAAAGGATATGGGGATTAAAAAATTGTCAATATTTGGAGATGCTGAATTGATTGTCCATCAGACCAAAAATCTTTGCCAAACTATGCACCCTAGGCTGAGATCTTATAGAAATGAAGTATGGGACCTAGTGGAGAATTTTTTCTCTGAGTATGACATCTCTTTTATTCCACGAGAAGAGAATTCTGTGGCTGATTCTTTGGCTATATCAGCAAGCAATTTCAGGATACCCAAACCGCCAAAACTCAAGTATGATGTAGAAGTCAAATACATGCCTTCTATACTGGACAATGTGAAATATTGGAAGGTGTTTGAAGATGATTTAGAACTTAAAAAATTTCTTGAGTCTGTTGATGAATTTGCTGAATTACACATTGATCAGGATCTGGATTTTGAAATTACTCCACATGCTAATGTTTTCCTTAACATAATTGTTAATCATCATATCGTGTAGCTACCTAGCAATCATATTCCAAAAGGACTAGTTCCTTTGGAAAAATTATTTGATGAAAATGATGTGGTAGTAAAAGGGAAAGTGTCTACTAACGACGCTGATATAACTGAGTGCAATTTGGGAACAAAGAAGGATCCAAAATATGTCAAGTTGTCAAGCAGCCTATCAAGAGAGCAGAGGGCTGAATATGTCAAATTGTTGAAGGAGTTTGTTGATGTATTCACATGGACTTATGAAGATCTCCGAACTTATGACACAAACATTATAGAGCACAAGATTCCATTAAAAGAAGAGACTAAGTCGTTCAAGCAAAAGTTGAGGCAAATCAATCCTATGTTATTGCTTGTCATGGAGAAGGAGGTAAAAAAGCTTTTAGATGCAAAAATTATTGTTCCTTTGAGATATTCCAAATGGGTGGCTAATTTGGTCCCCGTGAGGAAAAATATTGGAGAAATCAGACTCTGTGTTGATTTTCGAAATCTGAACAAAAGCTCTAAAAAGGATAATTACCCTTTGCCCAAGATGGAGCATATATTACAGAGGGTGACAGGTGCAGCCTGGATGTCTATGGTTGATGGTTTTTCTGGCTACAACCAGATTTTTATTTTGCCAGAGGATAGAGAGAAGACGACTTTTACCACTCCTTGGGGTACATTCATGTATGCCAAGATTCCCTTTGGTTTGATGAACGCAGGGGCGACCTTTCAGTGAGCTATGGACATATCATTTATTGGAGAGAAGGACAAGTTTGTTGTTGTCTACTTAGATGACATAACTGTGTTCTCTCAATCTGATGAAGAGCACTGTGATCATTTAAGAAAGGTTTTCTTGAAATGCAGAAAATTTGGCCTCTCTTTGAATCCGAAAAAGTCATTGTTCGCCACGAAAGAAGGAAAATTATTGGGGCATATCGTGTTAGCTAAAGGAGTGAGGATTGATTCCAGCAGGGTTGAAGCTATACTAACCTTAGCACTGCCTAGATCTAAAAATGAGGTTCAATCTTTTCTAGGAAAGGTTAATTTCTTGAGAAGGTTTGTGTCAAATTTTGCTGAGTTGCTTAAGTATATCATAGCCATGTTGAGGAAAGATAATGAAATCAAGTGGACTGATGAGGCTTGTAGTTCTTTTGATCAAATAAAGAAAGCTTTGACAGAAGCCCCGGTCCTAGTCAGCCCAGACTACTCCAAGGACTTTCTTATTTTTTCTTTTGCCTCTTTTGATACAGTAGAAATAGTTTTGTTGCAGAAGAACTTTGAAGGTTTAGAGCAGCCCATTGCCTTTTTCAGTGGGGCTTTGAGAGATGCAGAATGAAAATATGACATTATGGATAAGCAATCCCATGCACTGGTTAAATCTCTTAAGTCCTTCAGAGTTTATGTGTTGCATTCAAGAGTTATTGCTTATGTTCCATCAGTTGTTGTAAAAGAAATTTTTATTCAGCCTGATATTGACAGAAAACACAACAAATGGATTGCTAAGATCCTTGAATTTGATTTAGAAATCAAGCCTACCAAATTGGTCAAGGGCTAGGGTTTAGCCAAGCTTTTGGTTGAATCAAATTGCTCAACGTTGGGAGTAAATTTCATTGGCTCATGTTCAGAAAAGCAGCAGATTGAATTAAACAACAGAGGTGCTAAAGAAGCCCTGCATTGGCAAATTGCAGTTGGTACAAGAACATTATATTTTTCTTGCAGAATCTACAACCTCCAAGTGGTATGGAAAAGAACAGGGGGAAAGCATTAAAACTTAAATCGATAAAGTATTGTTTGGTTGATCAAATTTTGTATTGGAAGGATCCATTGGGAGTGTTGTTGAGATGCCTAGACCTACGAGAGGCCAAAGGATTATGTCTGATTTTCATGACAGTTTGTGTGGGGGGCCATCATTTTTGGAGGACTACTGCCTACAAGATTCTCAGGGCTGGGTATTTTTGGCCTAGTCTGTTCACAGATGTTTGTGCTAAGATCAAAGCATGTGTTAAATGTCAGAATTTTTCTGGAAAGCAACAACTTAAGTCTTTGCCATTAAAGCCCATAGTAGTTTCAGGACCTTTTCAACAATGGGGCTTATATTTTATCGGGGAAATTCATCTTGATTCTAGTGGCCAACATATATGGATCTTGACTGCCACAGATTACTTCATTAAGTGGATAGAGGCTATCCCTACCAGGAATGCTTCCCACAAGGTGATCATTAATTTCCTTGAAGACATTATAGCGAGGTTTGGTTGTCCGAACATAATTGTCACTAACAATGTTGCATCTTTCAAGGCTGAGCCATTGATTCAGTTTTGTGAACAATATGGGATCACATTGATTCATTCAACCCCTTATTACCCACAGGGAAATGGGCTTGAATAATCCTCAAACAAAATCCTTATAAAGATTGTTAAAAAGCTGTTGGAGGATAACAAAACAACATGGGATTCAAAACTCAAGTTTTCTTTATGGGCTGATAGAGTGACAACAAAGAAGGCCTTGGGCCTTTCTCCTTTCCAGTTGGTGTATGGGGTTGAGGCCGTTTTCCCCTCTCAACTCGCCTTGCTTGTGGCAAAATTCTTCCAAGATTATCAAGGGGAGCCGAATGATATGATCAGGAGGATTCAACAGTTGGTTGAAGTGCATAAGACCCGGGAGAAGCTGGTAGATAAAGCATATGATCATCAACTAAAGATCAAGTAGGCATTCGACAAGAAGGTGAAAAAAAAGGATTTCCAATTGAGCGATCTGGTGCTCAAGTGGGATGCACCGAGGCAGGATAAAGGCAAGCATGGTAAATTTGAAGCTTTATGGATCGATCCTTTCAAAATATCTGAGGTATTCCCTAATAACAATTTCAAGTTGCAGAATATGGAGAATGAAGAGGTTTTTGGTGGCCTTGTAAATGGGCATTTCCTGAAAAAGTACTTTGCTTGAGCCTGGATTGGCTCTTTACATCATTGTAAATATCATTTTCTTTTATTTTTGTGTTCCAATAACTGACCCCATAGCCCTAGGATAAGGCACTAAATCTACTCATTCTTGACAGCCTGCAGGGGGCATGCCATCCCCTATGGAGCCAATGTTATCACACTAAGTCACCTTGGGTCTCTTAGTTTGTTTTTGTTAAAAAGAAAAATTAAAAAAAGGCCTTAGATTCTTATTTTCTCTTTGAAATAAATTTCTCATCCATTTAATGTTATTTATGATAGGACCCCTTAGGATGACTAAACCTTTGAGTCATAGCTCATGTGTTGATCCACAATTCAATTTTTGGTCCTTAAATCCTTATGAGCTCATGGTCTATTCTTTATGTCACCTCTCGTGATTCATCCCTAGGTTGATACCTCCCATGACCAGGCTGATGTGACATACCTCTCTCATCACTCATGACCTCGCATGCATACCTCATCATCCCCACTTAGCTGTCCAATCATTTTTTGATTTGAAGAACACTGCCCACTCAGCAAGCATTTCCATAGCACCCGTCACGATTATCATGCACCCACTCCAAGTCATGATTGCCACGATTGATACCTTAACCCTTGTTTTCAGTGTCTGAAGTCGGTTGAAATGCTTTCAAAAGATCTTGCATTTATGATCCTTGGTAACAATTTCTAAATTTGAAAAGTTCAACAGTGATGTGCTGCGTAAGTTTTCCAGTTCAGATTAGATGACCGCATGTCCACTAAATCCGATGCTGTGAGAGATTTCAGGGCCGAAGTTTCCCCATTCTCATCCTAAGTTCACACTGAGGAGCTCAACAGTTGTCGACTTCATAGGTATCCTGTGCAACCTTCTTCGCATATTAATTTTCATAGGAGATTTGTGCTCGGGTTTCGGTTTGCTAAGCTTGCAGGGTAGTATGGGAGCCATATTTGCATTCCTGTAAACATCTTGGCTCGTATCCATAGTTTGATTATGGTTGTTAGTTATAGCCTTTGAAAGTCACAGGCCTGAAATAGCCTATCCTCTGTGTATGTGTTGCGCTATGCAGAGGCGCTGCTCAAACCTCTCTAATTATCCTTTACTTCTTTTCATCCAGTACAAAGAGTCATTTTGAAATTACTTCCTCATAGTCTAAACCCTGAAAACTTGTATAAGCCTAAAAGTCCATTTCTCATAGCCAAGTTCATTTTCTAAGCACTGTTAATTTGGAGGGCCATCCTTGTGCATTTGAGACTTAAATTGAAGTTTTCTAGTCAATAACATCCCTTACAGCCTCTTAAGAACCCTCTCACTGAGTCATGGAGACCCCTCAGTCGAAGAAAACACACAAAGGGGGCAAGATAGTTCAAACAGAACATGTGGACATGCACCTTTTTGACACAGAACCCATGGCAAGGGAAATGTTTCAAAGATCAGGATGCCTCTCTTTCTGCCAGAACATGCATAGAGGCCACTCAGAAGTAGCAAAACAATTTGCACTAAATTTTGATGGCAAGAAAACCAGAGTTGGAGATTTGGAATTTGAGGTGACTGAAGCCTCCATCTCAGCTGCAACAAGGATTCCCATTTCAGGAGAAAATTGGTTCAAGGCCATGGTATTGAGTTCACCTTTCGTTAAAGATCTTTTCAAGCCTGAATACCAATCTTCTCTAAGAGTGTGCCAAGGAATCAGTTGATTGACCAGTTTGAAAGAATGTTGAAAATCATACAGAGATATTTTAGTTGTGAAGGGAGATTTAACATCCTGTATCATTACCACATAAGGTTGTTGTTGCATTTTACTATTAAGGTTTAGATGAATATTCCATATTACCTACTGAGAAGTATAGGTAAAATGGCAGATAGGGTGCAATCCAAATCCAAGGATGTGGACTCTAGTCTTTTCCACTCCAGACTTATCAGGATGCTTGTCTCTGAAGAGTTGGGAAAGAAAGAGATCTTCTGGGAGAAGTTTTTGGTCTCTTCTCACTTAAAGCTGGACCCAACATATTACAGGCTCTTCATCACCTACCAGTACTAAAACAGGGATCAACAAGAAGAGAAAGGGAAGACTTAATAAGCAGGTCAGGGAAGCTGAGGAGGAAGTCTGTCCTTTCCCACACAGAGATTTCTCACCACCACCTCCACCAGGGTTAGAAGAAGTTCCATCTTCTACCAAGGTGACATCAAAAAAAGGGAAGAAGCTTCTCTTTCCCTCTCCTCCTCTAGCAGTTGAAATCAAAGGTAAAATACCTTTCACTAGGTCATCAATTCTTAAGGGGGATTTCAAAGGACATCCTTTACCAGAAACCCCTATACATAAGAAGAAAGGGAAAGGCATTGAAAAAGCTATAGAAGAGACACAAGAAACCCCTGTACAAAAAATCAAGGGTAAAGGTACCAAAAGGCCTTTGGAGAGGGAAGATGAAATCCCTGTGAAGGATTGTAAAAAAACCTATAAAGAATAAAGAACAGGATGTTGTGCAAGAGAAGAAGCATAAAGGAAAAGGTTTTGAGAAGACTGATGAAACATGCAAGGAAAATCCTATACATATGGAAGAAAAGGACGAGAAGAAGCCTGCTGAGATTGCACATATCCCCAACCCCCTTGGCAGCTAGACCTACAAAAGAAAGGCTCATGATTGGCTACAACCATACCCTAGACTTGGCAAGGTTCGCAGCGAGAAAGGATCTGCCTCTTCGTAAATAGCTGAAGAATCTTTATAGACAGAACAGTGGTTTCCAGGCTCAGAAGAGGAAGCTAAAGGCAGAACTGAAGCATTTTCAAGATGAAGTAACCCAAAAGAATTTATAGGTGTTGGTTGAGGCTGCCATTGAAGATGACAAGCCAATAGCTAAGGAAAACACAACTATACTGAAGAAGCCTACCAGTGCTAAGAAGAAGACGTCTACTGAGTTAATTGGAGACATTCTTTCCACCAGAAAGAGTGTGAGGCTAAGTGTTAAAATGATAAAGTAGCTGGTAGTGGTAAACCCCATTTTTGAGAGTTGTTCCTTCTTGGGAAGGTTAACTGATATGCAGATACTAAGTTTTGCCACATGTACAGGCTTCTATGTGTTTAGCTATATGAATTTTGCAATTTTTTCTAAGTGCTAGCTTCACTCAGTGGTAAAAGCACCTAAGTAAATTGATTTGTCATCATGGAAGGACACAAACAACTCTACACACGTTCAAGAGTCAAAGATGTTGCATTTTTTGCATTTCTACCCAAACCCATATGCAAACACAATGTAGGTGGCGCTGCCTAATATTTACAGGACACTGATTTGTCATACAGGCGCTACCCACAGGCGCTACCCACAGGTGCTACCCACAAGTGCTACCCACAGGCGCTGCGTAATATCTTACAGAGAGCAGGTTTACACACAGGTGCTACTCAATTTTTCAATAGAGGACAAATGTAGCCGCAGGTATGTAGCACAGGGGCGCTACCCATATGTGCTTCCTTCTCTCCTTGTTCCATTTTAGGGGGCGCTACATAGAATTGCTACCCAAGGGAGTAGCCAACAAACACCAGGGATCTAGGAAGACTAAGCCAACAGTTTTGGATAAGTTAATAATGAAATAACTGACAGAAGTAGCAATTGGCGTGCAGAGGACAACTACAAGCTCCAAAGGGACACATGGAAAAACTGGAGCTGAGCAACAAAAGATGATCAAAGCAGTTAGAAACATGATTGGGTTTAGTCACCAACACTTCCCTGTTTTATAACATAGGCAGTTATCTTAGTTATTAGAATAAATAAATGTTCTGAGATTTTTAAGGAAAAGAGGCCAGCTCGTCCCTCCAGCTGTTGCCTCCCTTTTCTTGTTATAAATAGATAGTTGAATTGCTTTAATGGGTCCGGATGGTAGAGCAAGGTTCCCAAGAAACTGTAATATTTTTGATAAAGTGACTATGATATAATATGTACTGGACTTCATACTTTTTTACTAATAGAAATCAACTCCTATTTCAGACTATTTGCTTCTAATGCTAAATGTTCATATTTGAATGCTTCATATGGATGATTGTGGTAATGATATGATGGATGTTTGATCATTTTATTGTCATGGTGTTTATTTAGCTCCTTAGTTTCCAATCTCAAGAAGATCTTGTTTTAAGAAACTTTCTTCCTTTGGGATTTTGTGGATTTGATATTTGCAGTAGCTCTTATATTCCTCTCGTTCAAGTCTTCTTTCTATCCACATTTACTCCCAAACTATTGGTTGAAATTAGTCAAGACCTTATTTAATGTTACATGTTAGCCCTATTTCTGAGTGAGGATATTATCATTTCGAGTTTTTCCATTCGACCTTTCAAAAAACACTCATACTTTCACATATCATCTTATGGGTACTGGGCTTACCTTCCTTGCAATCAGAAGGTGACTCCTAGTGCTAACACAACTGATGGTGTGATTGGCACTTTCCATGCCCAACCCCACTCCACACAAGCCTCTACCACCAACCCCAAGTCTATTGCTTCTAATGTTCTACATGCTCTGTCTCCTACTCCTCCCTTCGGAAAGACTTCTGAGGTGAACTCTGTTCAATCTACCCCTGCCAGAAAGAATAAATCCAAAAAAGGGAAGGGTAAGAATAAGGAGGATAAAAATAATCTGCAATCTGAGAAGACCAAAACACAACCTATTGGTGATAAGGATAAGTGCAAACCCCGATACCCTTGCCTTAGCTGTGGTGATGATCACTACACTAAGGATTGTCCTAGATGGGCCAAAGTCACTAAGTTCCTTCGAGGGACCCTGAAACCACCTACACTAGCTGTATTGTCGCAGCCCTTCCCTTCTCAACAATAGGCCCAATTGGTCATTCATGATGAACCTTCCACCTACACTACTTCCTATGTCTTAATGTGTATAGGTGATTCAAAGAAGAATGACATCACATTTACCACTCGAGCCAAAGATTATTCTCCCTCCAAGGAGAAAGTTGACGAAATACCACCTTTGTTGGTCCAACCATCTCTCTCAACTCCACCTACCAATGGTCATCTTCATCTCGAACGACCGATCCTAGATACAGTTCTTCGCCCTTCCCCAAAGGGTGTTGTTCGAAAGAATGCTTTTAATCCTCATGCGTGTGCTGCCCAGAATTACTGTATTGTAGAGGATCTGGCTCAAGAACCATCCACGATGTCAGCCCTCGAAGTCCTTCAGAGTTGTCCTACACAACATAAGGCACTGTTGAAATCTATTGGTGGAATCAATCCTACAGATATGAATTTAATAATTTTTGACTTGGAAGATCACATTCCAAGGCTACCCCCTCAGCTCACATTTCAAATACAAGTTGTTGTCACCGACAAGAACATTTGTAGAACAGTTATCGATGAGGGTGCCTCGACGTGTGTTATGTCCATCGCTTGTTGGAAAGCCATCGACTCTCCTCCCGTAATCAAATCACACAACACACTCAAAGCCTTTAATGGCTCTGGATTTAAACCTTATGGTATCCTCCCCTTGTTGCCCATCACACTATAAGGCAAATCGGTCAATGTAGAAGTTGAGGTCTTTGACGCACCTCTCGATTACAACCTTTTACTCGGCCTTAGCTGGATTGATTCAATGCGTGCAGTTGTGTCCACTCTTTTCTATGTTGTACGTTTTCCACATCAGGGAAAAGTAATTACAGTGGACCATTTGGCCTTCTTTAAATCTGATTCACGTACCAGCAACGTACCTTTCATTACAAAGACACCCCCTGGATACGAGAATGTCGGTGTGGGTCTACTAAAAGATTCCACTTTGATGGGTACATTTCCAATCCCACCACCCAATGTTCTGCCTCCTTTGGTTGCCTCGATTAACATGATCTCCACCTTCACCCGCGAAACTCCCGTGTCTTCTGACCCGTGGGTAGTACCCGCACCCGATGATTATCTTCGTTATGACAACCAGATGCCCTTGAGTCCGGTTGAATCCGCTTACCAAGCCATTCAATTGGCATCCTCCTCTCTTAGCGATTCATATCCTGATCCTTTTCATGTGATTTTTCCTACAGATGAGATGATCATGTCGGTTATGTCCATGGAGGACACTCCTTGGGACGATGGACATCATCATTCCATTCTCTTCCTGGAACAACACACCCTTGAGAGTTACCAACGAATTTCGACTTCATCGACCGTTGTCGTCATTACTTCGGTTCCCAACTCCACACATGATGTGTTATACGAAGGGAACTTAAGCAACATTTCACCCACCATCCCCCTCGACATCTCTATCAAACCTGGAGTTGTTGAAAATGTGCACATCGGAGCTTCGTGTTCCACTGATGAAGTTGCCATGTATAAATCCCTTTTTCAAGAATTCTATGACGTCTTTGCTTGGAGCTATGAAGAAATGCCTGGTATTGACCCCGATATTGTTGTACACGAAATCAAGACATACCCAGGCGCTAAACCTGTCCGACAAAGACTTCACCTGGTCCACCCTCGTCAAAGTAGCCGCTATCAAGATTGAAGTCGAAAAACTTCTTAAAGCTGGTTTTATTTATCCTGTGGCTTTAACTGATTGGGTATCCAATCTCGTTCCGATTAACAAGAAACAAGGTACAATCCGCATCTGCGTTGATTACAGGGACATTAACAAAGCTTGTCCTAAAGACAACTTTCCCACCCCCTTCGTTGACCAAATCATCGACGATTGCACTGGAAGTGAAATCTTCTCTCTGATGGAAGGTTTCTCCAGATATAATCAGATCAACATCTTGCCCGCGGATCAACACAAAACCGCTTTTATTTGTCCTTGGGGCACTTTTACCTACCAGAAATTGCCCTTCGGTTTAAAGAACGTCGGTGCCATGTTTCAACGTGCTATGTCTTATGCTTTCTATGATATTAAGCACATTGTACAACCATATTTAGATGACCTACCAGCACATTCCATGCATCGTAGTGATCATCCGGCCCACCTCCGAGCCATTTTCCTTCGTTGTCGGTTCTATCGTATACGATTAAACTCACACAAATGTGTTTTTTGTGTGGAGTCCGGCCGACTCTTAGGCTTTATTGTGTCACGTCAAGGGATTCGGGTAGATCCTTTGAATGTTGAGGCCATTCTCAATCTCCCTCCCCCTTCTTCACTACGCTAGCTACAAAGTTTGCAAGGTTAGGTAACTTTCTACGTCATTTTATCCCGAACTACGCTGAGTTAACGCTCGGATTTACTCGACTTTTAAAGAAAGGCTCTGAATTCGTATGGGACACCATTGCCAACAAAGACTTCGACGCTTTGAAATTGACTTTAACCCATACCCCACTACTTTTCCTGCTTGATTATAATCGATATTATTTCCTTTATCTCGCTGCTTCAGATTCGACCATTGCCATGGTTCTGGTCCAAGAGGACGATTCTCATGACGAACATGTTATTTATTATTTGAGTTGGAGTCTCATGACTACCGAAGCCAAGTATTTACATGTTGAAAAACTGGCCTTGGCAGCTGTTCAAGCTGTCCAACGTTTCTGACACTATATCCTTTTACCCAAGACCATCGTGATTTCCGATTGCAACCCTATGCAGCTCATTCTTACATGCCAGTTGCTAGGGGGAAAATACTCCAAATGGATTGTGATAATCCAGGAGTTTGACTTAGAGTTTGAATCTGCTAAGTCCAAGAAATCCTTGGTGTTTGTTGAATTGATATGTGACCTTCCCTGTCCTGAGACGAAAAAGCTAGCAGAGGATTCATTACCCGATGAATCCCTTTTTCTGATCAGTTTCGATGACCTTTGGTATGGAGATATCACTATATATCTCCAGACTCAAAATTTTCGGCCCGATTTGTCTAGTACTGACCGTCGTCGCATACGTTACCAAGCCTGTCAGTATATCATCCTCAGTGGTACTCTTTATCGTCTTGGAGTTGTCTCCATTTTTTGATGATGTCTCACATATGATGAGGCTGAAAAAGCTTTGAATGACTGCCATTCTGGAGCATGTGGTGGTCACATGTTTGGGTATGCTACTGCCCAAAAGATCTTACGAGCTATATATTTTTATCCTTCTTTATTCAAAGATTGTATTATAGCCCTCCAAAAATTCCACGCTTGCCAAACATACAACAACAAAATAAGATCTCACCCTGCTTCCTTACATCCTATAGTTTCCATTGGACCTTTTGCTAAATGGGGCATCGATTTCATGACATGTAACCCTCACTCGGCCGGGGGGCATGGGTACATTATTGTAGCCGTAGATTATTTCATGAAATGGGCCAAGGCGATGCTTACATTCGACAACACGAGAAAAACTGCAGCTCTATTCATCTTAAATCACATTATTACACGATTTGGAATCCCACAGGCTATCGTCACCGATCATAGTAGCCACTTCCAAAACTTTATGATGTCTGAGCTTACAGAAAAGTTGGGTCTTTGACATGAAAACTCAACCCCCTACTATCCACAGGCCAACGACCAAGTCGAAGCAATAAACAAAGTACTTATTACCATGCTTCGACGGATTATCGGAATTCACAAAACGAGTTGGCACATGATGGTTTTCTTAGCATTGTGGGCCTATCAGACATCCATGAAGTCAGCTACGAGGTTTACACCTTTCCAATTAGTGTACGGTTTAGAAGCTGTTCTACCGATTGAATGTGAAATTCCATCATTAAAACTAGCCGTCCAACTTCTCCCAAACACCTCTGCTGAGGAGGAACGTCTGTTGTATCTTACGCAATTGGACGAAACCTGTCGCGATGCCACCCTAGTTATTGAAACCCAGAAGAAATGCCTAAAAGCCCAATATGACAAACATGTCAAGCCACACATGTTTTCTAAAGGATATCTAGTTCTCCTCTATGAATAAGATCATGATTTGCTAGGAGGCGGAAAATTTGAGGCTATGTGGCGAGGCCCTTATATTGTTAAAAGAGTGTTATAGAAGGGAGCATACAAATTGGTCAATTATGATGGCACTCCTTTGAGTGAACCCAAAAATGGGATTTACTTGAAGAAGTACTACGCTTAGCCTATCTCTGCATAAGCAGTTGTATTTTTACTGTATCATACTCTTGTGTGTGACTTTAGTGTGTTTCTGCTATTTGAATTTTACCCCTGACTACTTACCCTGCATTGTGTTTGGTCTCCAGATGTCGGTGTTTTCACTACCTTACATTGGCTTCGCCGATGGTGCTAGCCGTAGTACCCAGAATTTAGCTTCTGCTGCTTGGGCAATCTATGCACCCTCAAACGAACATATTTGTCTACAAGGTGTTTGTCTTGATCGAGCGACCAATAATATCACAGAGTATAGCATGGTCATCAAATTATTGACTAGTGCTATTTCGCTTGGGATTCATCGCTTCATTATATGACTTGATTCGCAGCTAGTAGTTCTACAGCTAAACAATGTCTATACTATCCGAAGCCCTACTCTATTACAGGTATATTTACGAATCCGCCTATTGGAACGTCATTTCAATTATATTGAATATCAACACATTCCTAGATGTCTCAATACATTAACTGATACTCTAGCTAATTATGTATTAGACAGACATTTGAGACATTTGTAATTCCAATCAGATTTCACATATTGTACAAAGAGCAGAGTAAACCTATAAAAGCCTCATGTGTGTATATATATATATATATATATAATGATATAATGTTTACAAAAAGAGTTTTCATCTGAAGATCAAAATATCAAAATATAGAATCCATGACCCCTACAAAATGGCCTCGTGGATGCCTCTCGCGATAGCATACTACTGCTCTCGCTACCCTGCGTAGTAACCGACCAAGTGAGCCGGATACACCTATAGTATGGCGTTGATAACGCCTCAGGATCTCCTTGATGGATATATCAGGGATGTCTATCGTCAAGCCCTCTAGATTATGCTCTATCGCATCATAATCCTCAGCATCCCATATAACCACTACGCGTGCCTCTCCTCGCCTCTGAATAGGAGAGGACCCCAGGGGTCGATGTGGCCCTACATCTGCATGATCAAATTTTTTTGATTAATCTTTCGATTGGAAACACAAAAACATTAAATATTTTAAAACTCCTAAAAACATTGTAAAAGCACAAATGCCTTTCTTACCTAGATCTCCCCACTGAGATCCCTCAGGGAGAACCAAATCTGGATCACCCCGAAAGTCTAGACTGGCATAAGCATAATCATCAATCATCAGGATTTGTGGTCCCAACCAATTGAAGAATGCATCATCATACTTCACAATTCGGCTCGCCACATGCCGTGTCATCAGATCACACCATATTTTCATTCGTAGGTCTCTCGGGGCTGGTATTCCCCATTCCACCTACAGGTGTAGGTGTGGAACTCTTTTGAGGAAGAAAGATACTAAAATAGAACCATAACCGAACTGTTTGAGTTCCCTGTTTTTTCTTTTCGTGAGTTGAGTTTTCATGTTGCGTAATAGACCGTCACACCAATTGAATACTCGAGGCTCCAAGCATTCAATAGCATATTGGAAATAACTTTGGAGTGCCATGTGTGGCAAAGCACTCCCTACCATCCGTGCAACAGTAAACAAGATGGTCCTGAGGGTCAAATCTCTCACACCTCGGATTGCTACTTTTCCTTTACGTCTTTCAGCGTCAGGTTCACAATACTCACGAATGTACTCACTCATGGGCAATCCACCACCTCGACCACCTATCAAAGTCACGCATGCCCCACGACATGACAACCCTGTCAGGAAATAAATATCCTCAATATCCAAAGAGAGGACATGAACCCCCACGTGGAACACTTGTTGTTCTGAATCCCACATATGAACCAAATATTCTAGTAATCTTCATTGGGATCTCATGCCCTGAACTTTGAAGAATTTTAATAGACCACATTGTCGGAGGGAATTAATAGTCCTCGAATCATTTAAATGCATGAGATCGTCTTATTCATGCTCACGATCCCTCCATTCCAACATCTTTGCAAGCAAATACCTGCATGGGAAACAAAGAAGATCTTTAGCACACCTTTTCAACATTTTTTGGGATTTTTATTGAGTCAACGTTCACTTTTCTTTTTAGTTTTCCGGCCCCCGCGACCAAACTTCAAATACAGTGTGGAATTTTTGTGAGTGCGCCTTAACGCCCCTGCAAAAATCGTTGATTTCCACAGGGCTCCTTATAGGCCACTTGTGACGGCCCCGACGCACGACTAGCAGTCCCAAATCATAAAAAAAATCTTGATTTTTTACCATCAAAAACAAAAATTAATCCGTTGAAAAGATAGAAGATGAGATGCTTACCTCTTTTACGCAATCCATTCGTGGAATGATCCCCTGTAGCCTCCGCAATCCGTCGCCGAAGTTGAGGTAAAAAACAAGGGTTTTTGGTAAGTTTTTGACTAAGTGAAAATAAAATGGTGAAAAAGACTTTTTACTTCTATTTATTACCTTTTTATCATTTTTTCTAATATTTTGTTTTATATAAATACATTTTGGTCAAAAACCCATTAACTCTAAAGGTCTTGTAAGTGTTTTGTTCCTTGCAGGAAGAAATTTAGGACTTTGGATAGCAAATTATGGACAGTTTTTGTGATTTATTCTATCTTTTGTCGCATGTACAACTACTTTTTAAGGTTTTTTAGAAAAACCTCGAGCATAGTCTTTGTTCGTTCTCGGGCTCGAAAACCAATGAGAACGTAACCGAGTATACTTTTGTCATATTTTTGTACTCGTCATGGTAACACGAAAATAACGAAACCTATGGAGAATTCTTTAAGCTCTTTTCATGCTCCTAAAAAACAAAAAGATTGCCGAGCGACCTTGTTCTTTTCACGCTCGTAAAAGTATTTGAAGAAAACGTTTGATGGGCAATAATTTATCACTTTTTTGGTCCTGCAGAACTATTCTATGAAAAAGGAATCGAGAAAGTTCTCTTTTAAGTGTTTTTCTAGATTCTATAATCATGAAAAACCTTCAAGTTTTCTATCTTTGGACTCGTTAAACAAACATCAACAGGCCCGTACGGGACCGAACCACTCCTTCTTAGGGTTCGTTAAATGTACTCCGAGGGACTCGTTCGAAGGATGAGCTTACATCAACAAGCATATGTTAGCCTCCTCAAGCTTGCGTAAAAATAAAGAGGTACTCGCTAGAAATGGTGGGGAAAAATTTGGGAAAGGAATGTGTATCTGTATCTGTATTAATGGCAGTAAGTGTTTCTCTTGAACATGACACCCCTCTTCATCATTTGAACCTGGGTTGGGTAATCCGTTTGTCTCTTGTTTGACCTTCTGCAAGTACATATCTCGGGTCGTCTTTGAGTCAATACTGCCAAGATTATTGTTGTGTCATTCATATGTTCAACATAAGTTCAACCGAAACCTTCTTTTGAGTTAGCCATATGTAATTGTCCATTCTTACCATGTCGACCTTCCCTGTGTCAGTCCCAAGTCACATATGTATTTTGCTCTACCCTAAATCTGTTACTTATTTCATGTCATTGATGGGGGATACTTCAAGGCCCTCCTGTGACAAGCCTTTTCTTGTCGACTTCAACTCATTATCCAGGAAAAAGGCTTAGAAATTATTTAGTACCTTAGAGCCTGCATGCCTCAATGGTAGGTTCTTCACTTTCGACAGTGGATCTACATCATTAATCCTTGATCGTGATATTCTGTCAAGTGTTCGACTACAACTCATTCATTCACACTTGTTGGATTGTACTGGGGTACCTTGGGAGTCATTGATATCAATGATGATTTCCCTCGCACTTGCTAACAGTTTTCATTAATGACTGGTAATCAAGTGGTTTCTATTCATGTTCGACTTCAACATCTGTAATCGCGTGACTAGGATCGTACTAATGGACAATGGATTGAAGACCCTGGACTTCATCATTTTTGGTCCAGGTTGTGAAGGAGTATCTGTGATTTGTTTTGACACATAGATCCACTTTGTATGTCTCGTGGCTATGTTCATACTTGAGTTTTTTATGCATGGATCCAAGGTGTATTCTTAGTGGCTATGCAGAATCTTGTTGACATGGATCCACGTTGTATAATTGGTGGCCATGACCTACATTTATGATTTCAATCATTTAGTCTGGACATGGGAATTCCTACTTCAGACATAATGTGATATTGTATAGATGCTTGATTGTTTGCAGGTTCTTGATTGGTGCGCCCCTAGTTCTTGAAACATACACGCTTATTTTACAAAGTACTTCGGCTATCTCGAGTTCCAACCTCATACTTTGGGGGGCATTCTATTACACATTATTTTGGACACCCTGATGATGATTACATAAACATGTATTCAAGTTCCCAATATCATCTTTTGCCTGAGAAAATCAACCTCTTTCCACCCTTGCAAGATGTATTTTTAGAAGGCCTTCGCGGGCAGCTTCCTTTACACAGTGCGGAAATCCCTAATTTCCACATGCTGTACTATAGCCAGTCCACGGGATTTTCACAGGTTGATATATAGTCAGGTCGCGGTGGCACTTTAAAACTAAGAGAGGAAAGAAGTTCTAGTAGCTTCTAGAAGTGGAATCTTCTGGAAGTATGAAGTGGCATCTGTGTTAATCTGTCATAGTTGTTTGAGACATGGTTCATTCTTGCAAAAGTTGTGAGGATGAGGGACATCACCCGGAGGAGCTGATGGAGTTGATTCAATCACTTTCTGCAAGTACAGAGGAATTGGAGGCAGATTTTGCTCGCCGCTCTTACGAAGAAAATGTAGAGGATATTATGGTCCTGGAAATAGAGGTTCTTGGTAGCCCTGCTTATGATGAAGAAGTGATGTTGGACACTAACCAAGAACAAACAAATTTTGATGGATATCCCAGCGAAGGCGACGAAGAGCAGAGCCTCTCCATGGTTCCTGTTTATGGTGATTGTGAATCTGATCCTGGTGAGAGCCATGAAGGAGAAAAGGGGGAGCCACATCTCTTGGCTATCTTGGCTCCGATATTTGCCCCTTTCAATTTCTCATCCATAGCTGGTTATCCACATCCAGTGCCGGATAGAGATGAATGGGATGACTATCTTCCAAGATTCAGAGGAAGCAAGCATGACAATACCGGTAAGCACTTATGAAAATTTCATGTATGCATGCTCGAGCACAACTTCTTTCACGAGGATGTCTGGATCAAGATGTTGGGATTTTATTTAGAGGAAGATGCTCTTGATTGGTGTCTATCTCTCCCTACTGCTAGTATCCATTCTTTGGAGGATTTTCATGATCTTTTAATTTGTATTATGAGAAGATTTACCTGGCTCATCTTATTTTTGATGACTGTTGCAAAAAGTTGGCACTCCACATTCTGCAGATGATAGAGTGTTCCTTGTGTGATGAGTCCGGTAAAGATCCGATTGAGAGAGAAAGTGAGATTACAAATAAAAGAGTTCTGCGCTCACCTACCCCTGAAGAGTATTTAGAAGCAGAAAGCATAGGTTGCCAATCTTCTTATGGAAGCGAAAGCTCCTAACAAGAGCAACATGATAGAGAGAAAGAGCCATCCATGGATACACATGAAGAGACTTCTTGGTCTTAGCTAGCAGATGTTTTCAGAGAAGACAAAGGAAAAATGGAGGAACTAGAGGTGCACTTCATCTCATGTCCTAAACCTGTAAATGAGTAAATATCACCTCGGATCAATCGACCCGCATCGGTCCTCTACCCACCTGTACACTCTGAAAACCTTGAACAATGGGTGAGCAACAATGAAGTACATGAGGTAATTTCTTATCAGTCGAGCTTTCCTGATTATAAATTTTGTGACCCTGTGGGGTTGTATATGGAGCTGTGTTTTCCAAAAGCATTGGAACCTGCAAAATTATTCATATTATTGTCATTTGGAGGTATTACTAGTTTTCCCATACATGTTTTCTTTGTGATGTCATACTTCCCTTACCTTTTATGGATTATTTGCAGAAAAGAGAAGAATTTTATTTAGGTTTCTGCGGTGAGAAAAATGTTCAGAGATTGTCGGAAGAACCACAGTGTTAATGACATCATGTCGTCGACGTTTCGGATCCATAACAGGATCCATCATCAGGACAAAAAAGTCTTTTTTGCCCTGATGATGGATCCTGTTATGGATCCGAAACGTCGACGACATGATGTCATTAACACTGTGGTTCTTCCGACAATCTCTGAAGAATTTTATTACCGAGCAGTTTGTGTGGCTATGGTGGAAGTTTTCTTTCACCTAGCACTTTGTAAAAATCAGTTAGTCTAGGAGTGTACATAAATAAGTTCCTTCTGGAGCCCATGTGTTTATTTTCATTTTTTAGTAGAGTAGTGTACATATTTCCCTGTTTTCTTCGGCGAAAGTTTTGAGCTAGACTCCACAACCCAACAACTAAGGCACTGAAACTGTGCATTCTTGGCAGCTCGTAGGGAGCATGCCATCCCCTGTGGAGCCAAATGTTATCACATAAGGTTGTTAAGGGCCGTAGGTGTGTGTCAATATACCCGAATATGTAGTCTTTCCATGTCTCTATCCTTTTAGAATACCAAACCTTAAGTCCCCCCCTCCCCCTTCGGTTTGTAAATCATTCTCTATTTGCCCTTGTTCGTTTGTGCACCCTAGTTTTCCTTAAATATCTTACCCAAGTGAAATCTTGGCCCCAAGCCCCTCCTTTTTTCTCCAAGGATGAGCACTCATCTCCTTTTTTAGTCACTAGTCTCCTTGTTTTCCCAGCCCACAACCAGTCGCCCAAATCCTTGTTCACGCAGGCTGTATCCATGGACATAAAGGGCGACATTCAAAGTAGCCCGTTTCGAGCTTAAAAGTAGTAGGCAGTTGTAATCCTTCAGCGACAGAGATTCCAGGAACAGTTCAGATCAGTGGCCCATGGGCATCCGGAAATCCAAAGTTGTGCAAAGTATAACACCAAAGCAAAAGTTTTGAAGTCCCCAAAGTCTCGAAGTGAATCTGGAACATTCATCAGCAGGGACATGCGATAGCCAATCTCTCATTTCAGGAGTTTTCATCCAAGAAACTCTTCATGTTTCACATTCAAAAGCGCCGAAGTCCCGAAGTATATCTCAGCCATTCGAATCTAGACTGCGACGCGTCATCAGATCTGTCACTCCGGGAGTTTTACTTCGGGAGTTTTGAAATGAGAAATGTGCCAAATTCTCGAAGAGCTGAATCTCGAAGAGCCGAAGCCCGAAACCCCAAAATGCCAAAGGCTCGAAGTAAATATGGACCATCCATCAGTGGGGACATGTGGCAGAGATCTGCGAGCTTTGTGGGAAAGATAAGTTTGAAATTTGATTTTCTCGGAGCCCCGAGTCCCGAAGTGGATCTCGGCCGTCCAAATATAGAATGCCATGCGTCATCAGATCTGTCACTCCGAGAGTTTTACTTTGGAAGTTTTAAAATGAGAAAAGCACCTAAGTCCCGCAGGTTCGAAGTCTCGAAGTCCCAAAGACCCAGAGCGCTGAAGTCCCGAAGACCCGAAGCACCGAAGTCTCGAAGCACGTGACACACTCTCATCAGGCATGACGCGTGGCACTCTTTCCAGGTCATTCGGTCATGGCCATGTCACCCTCCTTATCATGACACATCAACAGATGTGACATCATATGATGTCATCTGGACCACGCATCAACGGGACATGTGGCATAAATCCATGATCTTCAGCTAAAGGCCCGAAGTAATCCTCGGTCTTTCGATTCATGAGGACATGCGTCAGTATATCGCCAGCTCCGGGTAAAATCTTTTGGGAGCCCAAGTTTGAGATTTGATTCTCCCAAAGCCTGGAGACACGAAGGGATTTCATCCATCGATCTCTAGAGGGCCACGTGTCATCAGATCCCTAGCTCCGAATAATTTTCTTGGAGCAAATAAAGTTTGACTATTGAAAGGCCCAAAGCCCGAATCGCGAAGCAGATATCGGCTATCAATTTGAAAAGGGAAGATTTGATCCATCAATCTAAAAGATGCCAGAGCTGGGCCATTGATCAGGAAGCCTCATCTCAGATCACAAGATCAATGGTCGTGCTCCATTGTGGGGTCAGAAGGTGCACCCATTTTAAAATTTCAAGGGCAGGCTGCAATCGGAACCGTGGTTTTTAGAAAGGGACGCATGGTGGTTCATGGTGAATTGCAGGGACAAAAGAGGTTTGCCTTCAAACCACCCTTGGTCGCATCCACAATCACGCGATTGCATAGGGTCATGGACCTAGGTCACATTGAAGGAGCAGGGGAACATGAGCTAGCCCCTGAGCCCTGGAGAGCCAAATGCGTGGAAACCATCAACATAGACAGGTGGCACCCTTATGGTCTTGGCACGTGACCGCTCCCTAAGCATTAACTCTCGTTCAATCTCTAAGGAAAGGCAATTAATGAAAGTAGAGCTGGTGGTTGAAACCTTGACTCACTTCATAAATGGAAGGCATGGAAAGCCCAACCATGGGGAATGAACCGTCAACCCATGGTACCCCTGTGGGCATATTTTCTTGTAAAACCCACGCCGATATGAGCTCACATCTGACAGAGGGGTGCACGTTCAGTTTGACAGAAGAACTCGCTGACGCAAAGCTTTGATTGTAGTGATCAGGTCACACTCTTGGTAATGGCGTATTGTTCTGAGTATAGATAGATAGTTTTAATATTTTGTTAAGGTGGTCAACTGGTCGAGCAGAGCTACCTATTTTGTAATGTTTTGATGCCAGAACTGTTCACTAGTTATGTATCAAATTTGAGACTTTCATGTTAATAGAAGTCAACTTCTTTTCATCTCTCTGTAAAAACTGTGCTAAAACAATCGGGCATGGAGGATCTAGTCTAGGGTTGTTATGCTGTTGTAACATAGGTTTGATTACAGTGGTATTGTGACTAGTTTTAGTCAGCTCCCTTGTTATCTTTCTCCCTCTTACATTGAATTGCTCAGGCATGGAGGATCCAATCAAGTTGTTTTAGCTGCATTGTGATGTAGGTTTGATCATTGTGTTGTTGTGACTGTGTTGTTTGGACATATTTCAGTGTGTGAAGCTTGAGCTCAAGAGTGATGTTGAGTCTGAGTTTTTCTTCTCCAAGCTACTTGAAAGCCCGATGCTCATAGAAGTCTTGCTCACCTTTCTCACTAAGTCTTCCCTCTGCTCACACTTAAACTCAATTCACTGACTGAAGTTAATGTGGCCCTCACTTCCTTGTGCATTTCTTGTCCAAGTTCTGTGTTGAACATCATTCATATATTGAGTTTTGTCCATTGACCTCCACTCATATAAAACCAACATCCACCAAAAACCTTTGATGAGTACTAGGCTTATCCTCCCACAATCTGAGGGTGACTCTCAGTGCTAACATTCTTGGCGCCATTGTCGGGGAAGAATATAACTTTTCAACTTAACCAGAATAAGGGTAAAGAGAAAAGAGAAGTTGTTTGGTGTACCATATGCAGGATAGAAGGATACCATAAGAATGAATGTCCAACTTTCGTGCAGTATATGGTGACAGGGGTGCCAAACCCATTGCCAACATGAGGACCATGGTGCGAGATTTGTAAGACACATGGGCATGATCCATATCATTGTCCAATGATGTAGAAGTATAAGACAATACCAAAATGTTCATATTGCAATTTTTGCAAATCAGTGGGTCGTGATGATAAGGACTGTAGAATGGTGAAGTTGATGAGAGAAAGAGCTTCATATACTTATAGAGTGCAAACAAAAATGATGACATGACAAGATGCAATTCAGTTCAGCCAAGTACAAGAACCATACAACAATGTGAAACAATAATACAATAATGTGAAGCAACAATACAACAATGCGCAACCGTAGTATAATAATGCACAACCACAGTATAACCCCGCACAGTATCACTAGGTACCTCAGTACAATGAACCACGAGGAGATTGAGGTGGATACAAAAGTGGAGGACGAGGCAGAGGAGGATTTGTACGAGGCATATGAATAGTAGTGTGCCACAACTGCCAACAACTGCCAACAACCAGGACATTATGCAAGGGATTGTCTACTTCCACTAGCGACATGTATGTACTATCGCGCAACAGACCATGACACAAAAGACTGTCCAACACTCTTGGGAAAGATCCAGGCAAAAAGGAACCAAAACAACTAGAATGTCCAATGGATTTCTGCAGAATCTAGGGACGATGGGATAAACATCAATATAGTCACTCGAGGAGGAGCCAAGACATGAATTGATGCAGTAATACGAGATCAATCTCAACACCAATGGGTTAAGAAGAACATTGAGCCACAAAAGCAGTTTGATGCACGGAAAGAAAAGAAAATATTTAAAGAGGCCACACATGAGTGTCTCAAGAAGAATCTTGCATCTACATCAGTCGTGCAACAAGCTCAAAACCCACCAATGTACGACATGCCATCTTCAATGGATCATACCAATGAAAGACAACCTTTAGAACAAGTAAGTTCCATACATAATTTTCTACAATCCTGTGTTAAGTTATTGAATGATCCATCATCTATTAAGGTCTTACAAAACATGCTAGAAATATGTAACGCGGAGGTAGAAGGGAAGTTAGAGCAGAAAACAGTCAATCATCTCCATACAAGAAGATGGACAAGGAGAGAATTCATACTGAATACCAACATTGGGGATTTCAACATGGGTGATGTTATACTAGATTTAGGCTCTGAAGTAAATTTCTTACCTAAGAAGATGTGGCAGTGTATGGGGGCACCCACCCTAGGCTATTCACATGTCCAGTTGAAACTAGAAAATCAACACAGAGTGTTACCTATTGGAAGGCTTAAAGGTGTGACAATAGATTTGGATGGAGTGTGCACTATGGCAATTTTTTTAGTAATAGAGATAATGGATGGCACAACACCTTACCCCAACTTACTTGGATTGGATTGGGCGTTCAATAACTAGGCTATAATCAACCCGAAGACAAGAAAAATGACTATTGAATCAGGCGAATATGGAGTCATTGCACCATTGGATCCTTCAGAAGGAGAAAGGTTTGTAGAGACCACTTGTTTAGATCTGGAAGAAATAAATCAGTTGTACAGAACCATCGCACGGAAAGAGGATTATGTTAACCCAACTGTAGATGGGGTACTCAACTGGAGAAGCATTACATCATGTGCTTCTGACTCAGACTTAAGTTTGGAGAATTGGCAACAACGATTATATGAAGTTTCCACAAGGAGGTGCACAAGAATAGATCACGTAGTAAGATGGGTTGGTACAGAGATAAGAGAACCTCCCAACTGTCATGGGCTAAATGACTTAGAGGAATTATTGACAAAATATGAAGATGAAGTGTTAGAAAATCATAAGCTCTTAGCCCTAGATATTGCACTCAAGGCAACACCTGCAAGATGGTGGGGTGCGGACAAAGAAACATTTCAGGACTGTTATCAATGCAAATGACTATTGTGCATTGGATTTGGCGCAGAGTAGGGGAGAAATAAAATGCAAAGGTATTATGGGCAAGGAACACCAGTGGAACACTTGGATAAATGCAAGATATAATGGAGGATGACACCACCAAAGGAATGGCCTAGTCACTTTATCCATACATTGGAAGGAATCCCAGGGAACTGGTATATATACTAGGAGATGCGTAGAGGCACTACAAAATGCACATGATTACAATATAATTTTGTAGTAACCTTCTCATTTGAACATGAGAACCCCAACATTGAGTCAACGTTGAAACGAATATGGGGAGTGATATTTTTTGATGAACTAGAAGTGGAAATCATGACAAAATATCAACAATGGAATAGACATACAGTCCAAGAGTTACTCTTATGCTATCATGTGAAAGAGGAAGCACTAAATGAAGATGATCCATGCAATATCTAGATTACAGAGAATGAGGGAGTAAGAGAGGTGGAATGTCCATCACTGGAGTCAGAATTATTTGTTGCAACAATCAAAGTCAAGAAAGTTAACATTGGGACGAATGATAATTCTAAAATGGCAAGTATTGGAGACTATTGGGATGAGCACAGAGTAGAAAGAATAACATAGTTACTGCGCGAATATAGTGACCTGTTTCCAACAACCTTTACGAAAATGAAAGGCATTGCAGGGGAGCTAGGTGAGATGAATATACCCCTCTACCATGAGGCTAGACCTGTTAGGAAAAGACCTTATAGACCGAATCCAATGTATAAGTAGAAAGTGAAAGCATAAATTGACCGAATGTTGGAAACTGGTATCATAGAACTAGTAGAGGAATCTGAATGGATCAGTCCCCTGGTAGTCCAAGAAAAGAAGCAAGGGGGGGGGGGTAAGGATTTGTGTAGATATGAGGAAACTTAATGATGCTTGCTTACATGATCATTTTCCTACCCCTTTTATAGATGAGGTCTTAGAGAATGTGGGAGGCCAGGAAGCATATTCATTCACAGATGGAATCTCATGTTACCATCAGATTAAAATAGCTCCAAAGGACAGGTATAAGACTACTTTCTCTACAGAATGAGGATCCCACTAGTATACAGTCATGCCATTTGGGATGAAGAAAGCACCGACCATTTTTTCAAGAGTAGTCATAGCTGTTGTAGGAAAATCTCCCTGCGGACAGATAGATCGCCTCTAAGAGCTTGACCCTAACTCTAGACAGAAAATGCTTAACGTGGACACTAACTTCCTTTCAAATCTATCTAAGCTAACACATGAGAAGGAATGATGACAAAAGTACCTCTTTATCGACGTTTGTCCCTGCACGCTCCTAGTTGCGCTTCGATCCTTTGCTTCTCGCTGGATTCTGTGGACAAAACAAGATACGACCACTTCCTACTCTATTGATATTAGCTTGAAAACATATCTATCAGTTAATGATAAGTTCATGTAACATTAGACACAAAATAGAAAGAAACAGGCCAAGCGTGTCATATTGATGAGAATAACGACAACAATACTTACAATTGTAGATGTGAATGCGACAGCTTCGTCGAGTCCTCTTCGTCTAACCCTTGCCTGAAAGATCCACAACCTAGACAACAACAACTTCACTGATCACTCTCCTTTGGCTGACTGTGTATTTTCTCCAAGATCATAAGTTTCATACTAGCAGTTCTTCCCCCTTTCCACCATCATAGAGTCTGCTTATATAGGTTAAGAGGAGCTTAACCTCTTGAGTTATCTTTAGAACGAGTTGGGAACTTCCTCCTTAGATCAGGGATCTCTTGATGAAACCAAGAATTYRAACACAACTACCTCCTAATCTCAAAAGATCTTCCCCTTGTTCTCCTCAACGGGCCAACTACTGCCCCAAATTAGGCAGCGCTCCCTTAGAAGGGGCATCAGAGCGCTGTAGCACTCCCTGGTAAGCTATGGAGGGGCGCCAACGCTCTCAAGATGAGCAACGCTCCTTTAGAGGGGGCAGGGGAGTGTTATAACGCTCCCTGAAGCATTGTAGGGGAGCGCCAACGCTCCTAGAGCTGATATAGAGGAGCGCTACCCCTCAGAACCTCTGTTTCAGAGCTCTCTTCAGGTGTCAAGAGTTATTTGACTTCAGTGGACCAGTCCTTCTCCTTCAAACCAAGCACAGGAGATGTTTTAAGTGTCTCCTTAGTGTCGTCGGCATGGCAATATGCTCAAACATCATTTGCGACACTTGTGACCAACTTGCGACACTTGCGAAAGTTATAAGGAAGATGCGACACTTATGACGATTGAGAGGAACATGCGACACTTATCCATCTGAGTAATTTTGACGTGTAACAGATTGCCCCCCAAAGTATGAAGTTAGAAGATGTCAACTGATAACTGAAATACTTTGTAGACATCCAAGCAAGGGTATAGACTCGGAGAACCTGACAGAAGCTGCACACAAGCATCCAACAAATATCATGACATATTTCAAAACCCAAGGCAAGCATACCGATGCTTGGGTGATCAAGACTTAGCAGGATATGGCCGCCATAAAATACACTGCGGATCCATAATTGTATTGATAAAAAGGTATAACCACCGAAGATACAATGTGGATCTATACTCTGATGACTCGGACTGATCGTAGCCATGAAGAATACACAGTGGATCTACGAGATGACAAGACATAGCCACGACCAATACAAAGTGGATCTATGTGACAGTATATGTGTCATTGTTCAATAAAAACTCCTTCGCAGCCTAGGCAAAACATATATCAAAGTGATTACTCAACCCACGGTCTTCTTACCGATCCCTATGTGGTACGATTCTAACCACGTGAATAGATGTCCTGATGTCGAACATGGCATAAACCACTTGATTACCGGTCAATGGTGTGAACCGTTAACAAGTGCGAGGGAGATCACCATTAATGTCAATGATTCCCAAGGTACCTTAGTACATTCCAGCGAATGTGAATAGATGAGCTGAAGTTGAACACCCGTGGAATCATTCGATCAGAGGTCAATGATGTAAACCTACTGTCGAATGTGAGGAGGCCTGCCATTGAGGCATGCAGGTCCCAAAGTACTAACTGGTTTCTAAGTCTGATTCCCGGATAATGTGTTGAAGTCGATAGGAATAGACCAGTTGAGGGAGGGCCTTGATGTATCCCCCATCAACGACACGAAACATACATAGAGATATAATTGGCAGATTAAACGGACATGGACTGACACAGGTTTTGAGGCAAGATATTTGGGATGGCCGACTCTTGAGGCGGATACTTCCCTTGAACACTGAGGCACAACAACAAAACATGACATGGACCAAAACTATGCAGTGGGTACCGTGACTTGCCCAAAGGAGTGAAAGGAACTCGAAGGATTGGCTCAGTGCAGAGGTTCAACGGATTATGATGCATGCAGATGAAAAAGTGCCGTGTTCAAGGGCGACTCTAAGAAGTGTTGGATGATGTTCTCAAGAGACTGCTTGGCTTGCTCCTTTGAATTTTCCCCCCCATCCAGATAGATGAGTACCTCTTTTTGATTTAATGAGCTTGAGGAGGATAACACATGCTCGATATAAATCACCTTCGGTAAGTTCCTCTTCCTTTGTTTAACGAACCGGAAGAAGTAAGGGTTCGGTCCCATATGGGTCTGTCAATGTGTGCTTTAACGAGTCCAAAGACAGAAAACTTGAAGGTTTTTCGGGATTATAGAGTTTGGAAAAACACTTAAAAGAGAACTCTCTCAGTTCCTTTTTCGTACATTAGTCCAACGAGACCGAAAAAGGGTTAAACTATCGCTCGAAAGATGCCCTTTCTGACCTTTTAACGAGCGTGAAAGGAAGCAAGGTCACTCGACAATCTTTTCACATTTAGAGAGTCTGAAAAGGGTTTAAAGGAGACTCCAGGGGGGTTCCTTTTTCATGTGTTCGTATCCATACGGGTCCAAAAAAGAGATAAAAGTTTACCCGGTTACGTTCTCATATTGTCGAGCTCGAGAACGAACTAAGACTATGCTCATAAGTGCGACAAGGTGAATAATCCATCAAGACTGCCAGGAAACCTGCGATGTTAGAACTACAGACCAGGGTTTAGTGAAGCCATTACATCATTAGAGAAACCCAAAAATGACCATACCTTATAAAAAATGAAAATTTATAAATAACAATTGATTGAGAAATCATTTACCATTTCATTTTGCAAGGATTTTTGGAGTAGTGGAGAATCTCGTTTTGAAGCAAATCTTGTTTTTTCTCGCTGCCGGAGCTACGATCCACCATTTTGCTTGCCGTTTGGACCAGGTAGGTGTCCATCTCTTTCTCTTTCAATTGCATGGTTTCACGTTCATTTTTATAGCATTATTTATTTTAAAACATGAAGCCCTAAGTCGCTCCAATTGGAACCAAATCGGCCTCTTTTAAAAATTAATGAAAAAGGGGGATTCTTTTACAAAAAATGCTTTAGAGAAGGGTGGTTAGGATGTCAACACCCTTGTGATCAATTAGACAGGTTGTTTTTAGTAAAAGAACTCATGAAAACATCTCCCCAAATGCCCACGCAGCCCCCAAAGTCGTTTTGCATTTTTTTTAAAACGTTTTATCATTATTTGACAAATGTTAGAGAGCGTGGTGGTTTAAAAAGAGTGAGTGGTTGCTTTTAGATGGTGTGGGCATCTTATTTCATGTTTTAGATTGATTTTGAAAATCGCCGAAATTGCCAAAACGTGGAAATAACGAATTTCTTGATTTTTGTTTTGTAGGTAACTTCGGCAATCATGATTGAATGGAAAGAGAGGGAACATGAGATGGATGACTTAGCCGCTTTACAGAGTCCTCGTACACGGGCCGCTCTGTGAGCTTGTGGCTTACTCAAGTTCTTCAAGTTACAAAAAATGAAGAGAGAGATCCTATTGCTCGAGTACATGATTGGCCTTTGGGATGTTGCGGAACAAGGGTTCTGAATCGGCACACAACTTTTGACCATTGAGTTAGAGGACGTGTACATTTTGACTAGCCTCTTGAAAAGAGGGGTCCCCATATCTTTCACTAGGCAGGGAGCACTACCTGAACAAGTGGACGTGTATCTGGCATGCCACTGCATCCCAGGAGCAAGGTTGGTAGGGGGCAGGATCCCTATCAAGGATATTCGAGATTTGCCCCTCTGGTCTATATTATTCGCTATCACCAGCGTGACAGGCAGCACTAGCACCCATCTGGCATTGAGATCACAGGTGGCTTATGGTGTTCAGTGTTTGGAACCAACACTGTTCAACTGGAGTGCAACGTTCCTTCGAAATGTGAAGGAACAGATCTCACGGTGCAGGACTGGACAGAAGAAGTTTGGCTATGGCTCGTTTTTAGTCTCATTTTTCCTAGAGCGCATCCCTCAGATGCAGCCTCAGATAGCACTGGTGGTACGACCAATGGATGAACCTAGAATGGAGAGGTGGACTAGTCTGTATCCAAGGCTAGTTTCAGAGTCAGAGTTCCATTTCACTGGCGATTTCTTTACCTGGCTGAGACGACAATACCTTTGGATAGAGGACTTCCCTTATGCCGATGTAGATTTCCACGGGAGCATGGACTTGATTTTTCCCATGGGGAAAGACTGGGATGAGTCAGGTAAGAGACTGGGCCATACCTTATGTAGTTTTTGTTTTTAAGTTTTTGATGTATATATATTTTTTTGGGGTATGTAAAAGAGTTTTAACAGATGTATTGTTTCCAACATGTAGACAAGGGAGTAGTGCGCCCGACTGATATATCGGTACCAGGACGTCGCGGAGGCATCCAGGTCGCAGTAGATCCAGTGGTACCAGTAGTAGGTCTCCGGGAGGTTGAGAGAAACCTCCAAGGTCTTACGATGGACATCCCTCCTCTGTAGAGGGGGGAAGTGCCTTTACATCTGCAGCGACACATTGTAGGAGTACCGAAGAATATCAATTCTCTGTTGAGGCATGTAGTGCGCGCAGTAGTGTGTTACTCACAACACAATGTAGTGCGGGGAGACTAGAGTCTCTCCGGTGATCATGTTTTATATGCCTTGTCAGGCGATGTTGTATGGGTGGAAAGGCCCAATGTTTTGCTCTTCTACATACTTTTTGATGTAATGCAAACATTTCAGTCATATATATATATATATATATATATATATATATA
>ML777242.1:644664-706678 GCA_009831015.1 Picea engelmannii | reverse complement strand
AACTTGCAAGTGTAGACGTAGCAGGATAGGACTACGGATAGCGTAGATGCGGTTGAGTTGATAAACCACGAGTTGGGAGTCTAAGTAGACAATGATGCGAGAGACACCTAGAGAGGAGGCTTGGGTCAACAATCCAATGACAGTGTGATATTCTGCCATATTGTTGGTTGCTGGTCCTAAATAGATACCTCCTAAGCTCACCACCTCATCAAATTGGTAAATAACCCAAGCTGCTGAAGCAATGTTCCGGGTATGTCGGCTGGCGCCATCCGCGAACCCAACAAAGATAGGAAAGGAAGACGTCATCTGCGCATGAAAACACAGGCACAGTCATGAGTGGCAACGGTAAAGACTTGAGCACGCGAAAGAAATAGACACACCAAACTAAAATACAATAATGTACAAAGTACAGATTCTAGGTGATCTAGGCATAGTACTTCTTAAGGTAAAGCCCGTTTCGGGGCTCTCCCAGGGAAATTCCATCATGATCAACTAATTCGTAGGCACCTTTATGTAGGACATGCTTCACGATGTAAGGACCATGCCACATGGGTTCTAACTTTCTTGTCCCCAATTTATCGTGAGCTTGGTCATAAACGAGGACTAAGTCTCCTTCTGCGAAAGTCTGAGGGTGGAAGGATTTGTCATATTGACTTTTAATTCGTTTCTGATGTGCCTCATTGACGAGAGCAGCATCGTGACGTGTTTCGTCCAGTTTGGATAGATATAAAAATCGTTCTTCTTCGGCAGAAGTATGGGGCAGGAGTTCTACTTTCAATTTGAGTGATGGAATCTCACACTCGATTGGTAGGACGACTTCAATGCCATAGACCAACTAGAAAGGAGTAAATCCAGTTGAAGTTTTCACAGAGGTGTGATAAGCCCAGAGAGCAGAGAATAGTTGTAAATGCCATGATGTTTTGTTTTCCCCTACCATGCGTTGAATCATGGTTTTTAGGACTTTGTTGATAGCCTCAACTTGTCCGTTCGCCTGAGGGTAGTAAGGAGATGAGTTTTCATGGCGAAAACCCAATTTGACATGTAACTCGCTCATCATCTGGTTTTTGAAGTGTGCACCATGGTCAGTGACGATGGCACATGGTACACCAAAATGAGTTATGATGTGGGTGAAAAGGAATAGAGCTGCAGTACGACCATCATTCAGGAAGGTAGGCATAACCTCATCCCATTTGGTGAAGTAATCGATGGCAACGATGATGTAATCGTGCCCCTCGGCTGAGGTAGGATTACACTGCATGAAATCGATGCCCCATTTGGAAAAGGGGCTGATGGCGATAATGGGATGCAGCGCCATAGGGTGGGTGCATGCCTTCTTGTTAAAGACTTGGCAGGGTGGGAATTTTTTGACAGCCTCAATGCAATCTTTGAAAATCTAGGGCCAAAAGTAGTCGGCACGTAGGATTTTTTGGGCTATGGCCATCCCGGAAAGGTGACCGCCACAGGCACCAAGGTGACAATCGTTTAAAACACGTTCAACCTCTTCGTGAACTAGACATCGCCGAAAGATGGTGTCAATACCACGATGATACAAAGTGTCACCGAGAATGATATAACGGAGAGAGTGATGACGAATGCATCGACGCTCTTCGCGAGAGATGTTGGGCTGAAAATGTTGGGTTTGGAGGTACAAGAGAATGTCTCCGTACCAGGGATCAGAGGTGCTGATGAGGAAGATAGATTCATCGGGGAGAGAGTCTCTAGGTTCAATGTTTTCATCAGCACGAGGGAGAGCACAGATGAGCTCGACAAACACCAGGGATTTTTTGGCTTTAGCCTTCGTAAACTCGAGGTCAAATTCTTGGAGAATCACGATCCATTTTGAATATTTGCCCCCAAGTACTTGACGTGTCAAGACATGATACATTGGGTTGGAGTCTGCGATTACCGTGGTGGTGCGTAATAAGATGTAGTGGCGGAATCTTTGGACAACGATGACGACTGCCAGAGCCAGTTTCTCGACATGCGAATATCTGAGTTCGTGTCCAGATAAACTCTTGCTCAGATAATAAATCACATGTTCTTCGCCATTGTGGTTTTCTTGAACTAACACCATGGTGATGGTGGAAGTAGAAGCGGCCAAGTAAAGAATATAATCCTTTGTATATTCAGGGGGATGTAACAAAGGTGCATGGGTCAAAGCGTGCTTGAGAGCGTCGAATGACCATTGAGCGACATCATCCTAGATGAAAGGGACGTTCTTTTGCAGTAACTGCATAAATCCTTTAGTGATCTCGGCATAATTGCAGATGAAATGACGAAGAAATTTTTCTTTGCCTTGCAAACTTTAGAGTTGGGTTAAATTGATAGGTGGGGGTAAGGCTAAGATGGCCTTGATTTTTAAGGGATCCACCCTGATCCCATCTTTAGAGACAATGAAGCCGAGGAGTCGATCGGATTCGACAACAAAAATGCATTTGTGTGGGTTCAGATGAATGCGGTAGAACCTACATCGTAGAAAAATCGCGCGTAAATGATCAATGTGATCGGATCGATTTAGCGAATGTGCGGGTAAATCATCGAGATACGGTTCTGCTATATGTTTGATGTCATGAAAAGTGTACGACATGGCTCGGTTGAAAGTGGCTCCAGCATTTTTAAGGCCAAAAGGTAGCTTTCGGTAGGTGAAGGTTCCCCAAGGGCAGATGAAGGCTGTCTTGTGTTGATCGGTAGGCAAGATTTCAATCTGGTTATATCCAGAAAAGCCATCCATGAAAGAGAAGATTATGCTCCTCGCACAATTATCAATGATTTGGTCAATGAAGGGCGTAGGGTAGTTGTCCTTGGGACAGGCTTTGTTGAGATCTCGATAGTCAACGCAAACACAGATGGTCCCTTATTTCTTAGCAATCGGAACAAGGTTGGAGACCCTTTCGGTTAAAGGGACGGGATAGATGAAGCCAGATTTTAGAAGTTTTTCAACTTCTGCCTTTATAGCTGCGATTTTCTTGGGATGAACCGGGCGAAGCTTTTGTCGAACCGGTTTCGCGTCAGGGTAGGTTTTGATTTCGTGTACGATGATTGAAGGGTCGATCCCTGGCATTTCCTCGTAACTCCATGCGAAGACATCGTGGAATTCCTTGAACAAAGTGGTGTAAGAAACTACTTCGTCAGGTGTGCAATTAGCACCAAGGTTGATGTTTTCCACGACACCTTCTTTGATTGAAATGTGAATCGTGTTCGTGGTGGATATGTTACCCATGTTCCCCTCAGAGAGAGTATCTTGTGTGAGGATAGGAGATTGCGGAGCTTTGGTAACATCGGGAGGGAAGACAGATTGTATGTCTTGCTGGATTTCTTCCAAAGGCGGAAGAAAAGAGGATCGATGGTGGTTGTCATCCCAGGGCAGATCGTCAATGCTTAGCATTTCCATAATCGATTCGTCTGAAGGGAAAATGTGGGAAATGTAATCGACGACAGATGATAGGGAATCCAACCACGAGGGCACCGAGTAAGTATTGGGTGCCAATGAATGTGAAGTGTTGGAAGAGGGAGAGGCAGATTGAATAGTTACGTATGTGGCCTCGGCTGGGCTAAGTGACATAGTGTCACCAAGCACATTGAATCCCAAAGGACTAGGCACAACCCAAGGGTCAGATGATTCCAGGGATTGACAAGGCATAGTCGAGATCATATTGACAACGACAATATGTTGTGCAGTAGGTGGAAGTGGTGTAGGGAAAGTACCCATGAGGATAGAATCTTTCAATAAGCCAATACCAACGCTTTCATACGTAACCGGGTGGTCTCCCAGAAAAGGAATGTTGTTGGTAGCAGGGATGCGAGCGTCGGGTGTACAGAAATCAAGCTGATCGACGGTAACAATTTTGCCTTGATGGGGGAATTGTACACATCGAAACACCGATGAGGCGATGACAGTCATAGCATAGAACCAACTTCTTCCAAGTAGCAGGTTGTAATCGAGGGGAGCATAGACCACCTCAATGTCAACAGTAATAGTTTTGCCGCCCAATTGAACGGCTAAGGATTGTAATAATCCGTGAGGATGAAAACCTCGTCCATCAAAGGTGCGTAACATGGTAGCAGACTTGTTAAGGGCCAGTGATTTTAAACCTTTCCAACAGGCTAGAGACATGAAACAGGTGGAGGCTCCCTCATCCAGGATAGTCCGGTGGATTTGTTGATTGTGAACAACAACATCGATTTGGAAAGCTAGCTGGTGGGAGAGTCGCGGTTGGTGATCGTCCAGATTAAACGTCATATTGTTTGATGACTCAGGATCAAAAGCGCCGATGGCGGCTAAGAGTGTTCTACGTTGCCTGGGGCAGTGTTGTAGAACTTCCAAGGCGAAAATGGCACACGGGGCTTGGGCCAAATCCTCTACAATGTTGTAATTTTGGGCCACCCGTGAATTAGGATTGAAGGTAGATTTCTGGATGGTGCTCTTAGGAGGGCCTAATATAGAGTCAAACGAAGGTTTCTCGATCTGGAGTGGCCCGAATGGGGGGCTAACAGATGGAGGATTGACGGAGGATGGAAACGGGTCTGACGGAGAACCGTTAGCAGTCTTCGGTTTATCAGGTTTAACTGGCATGTCATATGTTGCAGAGCGAGTAGTTAGATTAACTCTGTTAAACATGTAAATGTGGGCACTTGTCGAGGCCTCATCATGGGGTTGGTTGGAACTGCCCCCCGACGTGGGGGTTTGCACAACCAATGATTGTTGCCGTGGAAAAGGCTGAGTGAGCACAACGGGTTGCGAATTTCCCTTGAAAAGTTTGGCCACTTCGTCGCGATGTGGGCAGTCTCGAGTGTAGTGATCATCGCCACAAATGAGACATGGGAATTTCGGTTTTCGTTGCGGTTGTTTTCCGGCAGCAGGGGTTTGGGGTTGGGTCTTGGGTTGTTCGTTGTTATTGTTCTTCATTGGTTTGTTTCTCTCTTTCTTCTTGCCCCCAAGTTGTTGTGAAGGGGTTGACTGGACCGCATTCACATCAGAGACCTGAGTTTGAGGGGGGGTAGAAGAGGGTGCAGTTGGGTTGGGAGAAGCCGCCGAAGTGGGCCGCTGGATCATTCCAGTAGACTGGGTAGCAGATTGAGTCTTGACGGAGCCAATAACTCCATCTGCATGCGAAGCAGTCGATGGTTTGGATGGATCGTTAGTGGCACGGGTAGCGTTCGGTATCAACTCATATAGAGTACCAGATTGTGAATAGACTAAGTCTAAGTACTAGGCTCGAGCAATGGCTTCTTCCTCGGTGACGACACCGCCCATGGCAACATCACGAGCAATCTGGGGTAATAGTGATTTCGTGAACCATTCTGCTAACAATTGGTCAGGAATGACCGCTTTGATTAGCCTTCGTCGTCATCTCCATTCATGGATATGATCGGAGATATGTACCGAAGTTGTCTGACGAAGGGAGGTTAATAGTTCAGTACTCGTCTCGTATCGAATGGGTAGTTGGAATTGCGTGAGGAAGGACATGGCGAGGGAGTTGAAATCGTGAAAAGATGCGTGTGGTAATTCAATATACCATTTCGCTGCAGAGCCCGTAAGTGTTCATTGGAAAAGATGCAAACGAATCGAATCGTCCATGAGGGAGTTGGATGAACACCACAAATGGAAGGTCATTACGTGGTTGTTTAGGTCTTCTCCGGACTTTTCGTCGAATTTTGGGATATCAGAAGGGAGTTTAGCTAGAATAGCTGGCCAAACCGGAGAATGATAAATAAGATCATTCGTTAACCGAGACAAGTCTGGAAGGTCCAGGGTAGCTAGAAAGGGTAGTTGTCGGTTAACCTGTGGGTAATGCTGGTGTGGCAGTGGGACACCAGTGGGGCCCAATACTAGGTTATGTGGATAATTATAACTCGTGGGCCCTTTCATGTGAGGTTGGTTTTGACCAAGGTACATAGGATTTGAGATGTTTTGAGAAGTATGTGTGAGCGGAGGATGACCGGATGGGTTTTGCGGGTTATAGGGTGGGTTTGGCATTTGTCCATAAGGGGGTTGTTGCAGAGTCTGAACATTTTGTCCCATGGAGGCATGTGGGTTTCCTTGAAAAGGGACGCTCCATGGATTGGGTATGGCAGACACATTTTGTCCTTGTGGTTGATGAGAGACTTCAGATTGAGGCTGCCCCCCAGCATGAGGGTACCCCCTGAATGGGATTTGTCCTCCGGTGGGAGGATGCCCCCCAACATTAGGGTTCCCTCCGAATGGAATTTTTCCACCGATGGGAGGATGCCCCCCAGTTTGAGGTAGATTTCCCGGGATTTGAGAGCCAGACGTAAATGACTGATTGGTACCGTCGAGCAGATTAGGACCACCAAGACCGGTCCCTCCGGGTTGTGGGATGGGTATGGAACTTCCCGATATAACTTGGGTAGTGGTTTGGGCAGTGGTGGCAGCAGAAGCATTTAGTGCCCTAAATCCAAAAGGGAGTGTAGGTCTTGGTGTTATAGGGGTGCCAATCGGAGCTTGATTGACTACCGCGTTACCGGCGGGGATAGTCGGGATGTGTGGGGCCATTGTTGAATGGGCCGTCTGGAGGGGAATTGTAGACCTTGGACCAACGGATGGTGTGTTCGGACCAACGGTTGGTGTGGCTGTAAAAGCGGTGGTACCGATGAAATGATTTGGGGGTACTGTGTAGGAAAAATATGCATCGACACCTTCCCTTGTTCCATAAAGATCTCGCACCAAGCGTGGTGGACTTCAGACCACGTCTGCAGTCCAAAAAGGGTCATTGGCTAAGGGGTTTTGAGAAGACCCAGCCGGAATGTTAGAAGGATTAATGACAACAAACTCTCCAGTGGAATTTAGGTGGAGGATCCTTCATTCGTATCCCTCCGGAATGCGATAAGCTTCCGGAGATTCTGAAACAATTCGAAAATTCTCCAAAGGAATGGGAACTTCTTCCTGGGAAGTTGTAGTGTTTTGAACCTCGCTCTGTTGAGGAGATTCCTTCGTAGAATGAGGGGGTAAAGGGGTGTTTCCTTCCATATTTTCTGGAGGAAGTTTCTGTAGCCTCTGCGAGCGGCGTGGAGGGTCGATGTTGGCAGAAAAGAGTCAGCGAAAGAAATCTATGGCCAACTAGCGAAAAGAGAAAGCACATGCTAAAAATCTAAGAATCACAACCAAGCAAACAAGACCTTCTTTTGATGACCGTACTAGTTGGTGATGAAATCCAACGTCGCGTGATCAAGTCCAGAAGGGGTGGGAATAGGGTGGAACAGTTACAATGGCGACCTGCTTAACAGACTTATGCCTTGGTGCAAGCTTCCATGCAGTAATTGTGGATTTACCCTCCAAGGAGCCCGAGCGAGTTTGACCAATGTCTGCTCCAGGTACAGTGAGACTTCCCGTCACCGTCACCTTGTGTAAGACCCTAAAGATTATGGCCACTAAGGTTACCAATTCGCAGTCAGCCCCTGGGCGGGAACAATCGATAGTCCGATCCGAACGTACGGGGAGGGTATCAAGCCCGAAATCAACTAAAAGGCTTCCACGCAATAATTATGGATTTACCTCAAAGTGATCCCCATAATACGATCCGACCACCACAATCAGTTAAACCACGGAGGGTTAGTCCCCGTAGCTTACCAGAATGCGACCTCATGCGTAACCCCTGTGTGAGAGGGGGATCCCAGGCAGACTTATACGATGACTGGATTTGACTCTCCCTAACTCAGGATGCTAGTGTTTGTTTTGGAAACTTTGGAGAGTTATGCTCACAACCCTAATCCAAAGTACTAAGCCTAGTCTACTGTTGGTGGAGGATCCTAGAAAAAAGAAGAAGTTCTAGATAACTTTTAATTAGCGTTGATTTTATGGCTGTTCTTTATGCAAAGGGGTGCATGGAAGTGAAACGAATGGAATTAAGACTCAGACCCAAAGAATGCAACAAATATGATAAGCAATCATTTCCTTTCGATGAACATCTATCTAAGGGAGAGAGATAAAGTTCTTTCCACTAACAAGCACTAATAAGGAATGCCCTCAAACGATTCTTTTTCTCAATCAAATCCCGATGTAATGCTAAAACTTTTGAGATGCCTTATAACATGCACAATCAATCATGAAGATGCTTTTTATTGTTTGCATATGAATAGTGATCAATTTGACACAATGATCATCTTTCTAATTATCTTTTTGTATGAATGAAAATCAAACTAGCACAAGCAAAAGTCATACAAACAATACACCCTTTCGTTGCAATCAAAACGAAAAGCGAAAGAAAAGAAACAATCAAAGAGAAAAACAAACTTCAAACCCAAAAAGAAAAGGTTGAAGAACACTGATCTTGACTAAAATCAATATGAAGAGGTCTGTAGGCCTTTGATGACCTTCACCAGAGTTTTTACTCAGTTGATGAGAAGAGACGAACAATGCATGGGTCTCAAACTTCAATCAACAAAAAAAAACTCAGCAACAATAGTGAAGAAGGCTACAAGATCCAACTAGTAAGATGTTTATTCTTCAAGAAAAAGACAGATGTCAAGGCTGGAAGGGAAGAAACATTGACTCACAAGGCTACTCAGCAAAAGAGACACAGAGGCAAAACCCAGAAAAAACAATTTTGGAGGGTTTTTTGGACTAAAAGAGGCTGGTGCTCTGTTCTCAAAGGCAAGGAGCATTATAGCGCTCTGTGCAAGGCTATGGGGGAGCACTGGCGCTCTGTTAACACTAGGACAGGGGCACCAGGGTCTAAAACTCCCAAAAATGTCAAGAAAATAAAAAAATTGCAATTCAATTCCGACAATTATGCTGAGTGTGATGGGGTAAGGAGCCAATCAGCTCATGAAACCAATCAAAAGAGGAGTGAAACCAGGTCTGAAACAATCAAGGGATAGAACAAGGTCAATGAGGAGAAAATCAAAACAAGGAGTTTTGATTTGAGGCTATCTCCCCAGTGGAGTCGCCAGTTTCTGTTGTAGGAAAATCTCCCCGCGGACAGGTAGATCGCCTCTAAGATCTTGACCCTAACTCTAGACAGAAAATGCTTAACATGGACACAGACTTCCTTTCAAATCTATCTAAGCTAACACATGAGAAGGAAGGATGACAGAAGTACCTCTTTACCGATGTTTGTCCCTGCATGCTCCTAGTTGCACTTCGATCCTTTGCTTCTCGCTGGATCCTGTGGACAAAACAAGATACGACCACTTCCTACTCTATTGATATTAGCTTGAAAATAGATCTATCAGTTAATGATAAGTTCATGTAACATTAGACACAAACTAGAAAGAAATAGGCCAAGCACATCATATTGATGAGAATAATGACATCAATACTTACAATCGTAGATGCGAATGCGACAGCTTCGTCGAGTCCTCTTCGTCTAACCCTTGCCTGAAAGATCCACAACCTGGACAACATCAGCTTCACTGATCACTCTCCTTTGGCCGACTGTGTATTTTCTCCAAGATCATAAGTTTCATACTAGCAGTTCTTCCCCCTTTCCACCATCATAGAGTATGCTTATATAGGTTAAGAGGAGCTTAACCTCTTGAGTTATCTTTAGAACAAGTTGGGAACTTCCTCCTCAGATCATGGATCTTTTGATGAAACCAAGAATTCGAACACAACTACCTCCTAATCTCGAAAGATCCTCCCCTTGTTCTCCTCAACGGGCCAACTACTGCCCCAAATTAGGCAACGCTCCCTTAGAAGGGGCATCAGAGGACTGTAGTGCTCCCTGGTAAGCTATGGAGGGGCGCCAACGCTCTCAATATGAGCAACGCTCCTTTAGAGGGGGCAAGGGAGTGTTATAACGCTCCCTGAAGCATTGTAGGGGAGCACCAACGCTCCTAGAGCTGATATAGAGGAGCGCTCCCCCTCAGAACCTCTGTTTCAGAGCTCTCTTCAGGTGTCAAGAGTTATTTGACTTCAGTGAACCAGTCCTTCTCCTTCAAACCAAGCACATGAGATGTTTTAAGTGTCTCCTTAGTGTCGTCGGCATGGCAGTATGCTCAAACATCATTTGCGACACTTGTGACCAACTTGCGACACTTGCGAAAGTTATAAGGAAGATGCGACACTTACGACGATTGAGAGGAACATGCGACACTTATCCAGCTGAGTAATTTTGACGTGTAACAATAACTGATTTTAAGGAATTCATACATCAGTTTCTAGAAGTATATCTGGATGACTAGATTGTATATAGTCTTTTGAAGGACCATATAGAAGTGTTAAGACTAATGTTGGAAAGATGCAGGCAATGTCAGATATCATTAAACATCAAAAAATGCATTTTTGGTACACCTTTTGGAATATTGTTGGGACATATAGTATGTAAACAAGGTTTACTAGTCAACCCGTCTAAGAATGCAGTCATTGTAAATTTACCACCACCAAAGTTAGTGCGCCAGTTAAGAGCAACACTGGGACATACAGGCTATTACAAGAAATTTATAAAGAGGTATGCACAGATTACTACACCAATGGAAAAACTGTTAAAGAAGGACACCAAATTTTAGTGGAATGAGGACTGTCAGCAAGGATTGGACACTCTAAAAGAAAAGATCATGACAACACCTATACTAGTATTTCCATATTGGGAAAAGACATTTCATGTGCACGTAGATGCATCAACTATAACACTTGGAGAAATTTTGGCATAGCCAGGAGCATGGGACTTAGACCATCCTATAGCCTTTGGAAGTAGGAAGTTGTCAGAATCAAAGCAGAATTACAACACCACAGAAAGAGAAGGCCTAGCCATGGTCTATGCACTTCAGAAATCCAAGCACTATTTACTCAGTAAACAATTTAAAATGTTCACAGACCATTCTGCCCTCAAATATCTAGTCAACAAGCCAATGTTGGTGGGGGGGGGGAGGATCTTTAGATGGCTATTATTATTCCAAGAATTTGATTTCGAAGTGATAATCAAACCAGGGAAGCTGAATGCATGACCAAATCACCTGTCAAAGGTAACTAATGGAGAAGAAACTACTAACTTGGAAGACAACTTCCTTGATGCACAGTTATTTTTAGTACAGATAGTTGATGAATACTTCGCTAATATTATTCAATACTTAAGTATAGGGGTTGCGCCACATGACTTTAGCACTGCGCAGAAGAAAAATCTGGTAGTCAAAGATGCAGACTATCAACTCATTGCAGGAAATTTATACAAGATGGGTGCATATATCATTTTGAGAAGGTGTGTATTGAAACATGAATGACCCAAAATTTTAGTAGAATCTCATGAAGGTATAGCTGGAGGACACTATGAAGGAAAAGATACCACGTAAAAGGTATTGCGCATAGGATTATGGTGGCCAACAGTCCATAAAGATGCCAAGGATTATTGCCAGAAATGTGATGTCTGTCAGAGGGTTGGAAAACCCAACAGAAGGGATGAGATGCCCCTTAAGACCACAAGTGACTCTATAGGTATTTGAAAAATGAGCAATATACTTAGTTGGACCGATTAATCCACCAACAAAAAGGTCAAGAGCTAGATATATCATTACTGTGACTGGATACTTAACGAGATGGGCAGAAGCAACACCAATCAAGGACTGTAGCGCAGAGACAACAACACACTTCCTATTTGAGCAAGTGATCACCAGATTTGGATGTCCCAATATATTGATGAGTGACCAAGGCACTCATTTTATTAATAATACCATCAAGTTTGTGACTGAGGAGTTTTAACTCTATCATCAGAAGAACACACCATATCATCCTCAGGAAAATGGAACAGTAGAAGCTTTCAATAAGATTTTGGAAAATGCAGTGATTAAGATATGCAATGTTAATAGGGATGATTGGGAGTTAAAAATACCAACAATACTATGGGCATATAGGACCACATGTAAGAAGTTGACATGACATACACCATTCAGATTGGTGTATGGGAAGGAAGCAGTGGTGCCATTAGAATCACTGGTACCCAGTCTGCACGTAGCAACAATTACCAACATCACAGAAAGAGGCGCAATACAAGAGAGGTTAAGTCAACTAATGGAAATGGAAGAGGACAGGATTCTGGTAAGATTTCACCAAGAAGTACAGAAAGTAAGAGACAAGGCATGGCATGATAGACATATTAAAAAGAAAAGTTTTAAGGAAGGAGACCTAGTTTTTCTCTATGACAACAAAATTTTTCAACACCGTGGTAAGTTTAGAATGCATTGGCTAGGGCCATATGAAGTTAAGAATGCCACAGATGGGGGATCTGTACAACTAAAGGACTTGGGAGGAACATAACTTAAAGGAATGATCAATGGTAGTCGACTGAAACTGTACAGGGACAATCAATCTACTAATCCCTAAAATTACAACGCAGTAAGAAAGTCATGTATATAGTGTACTATAGTAGATATTAGGAAAGAAAACTCTTAAAAAGGAAGACAAAAGTAGAAAAAGAAGAAAAAGGAAGACAAAAGTAGAAAAAAAGAAGGAAAAAGGAAGACAAAAGTAGAAAAGGAAGGAAAATACAAAATACTAGGAAATATCGTGCGCAACAGACAATGGAATCAACACGACAAAAAGAAAAAGTGACCACGTACAACTTATGGCTGACAGAAAGCAAATACAGTGCACCAAGGGAAAAGTCACAACATAAACATATGATGCACCCAAAATTTACAGTGCATTGGGAAACGGGCCAACGGTCGAAAAAGAAAAAACCGGTTGTCGAGGTAAAAAGGCATGAATTGAGCATTTATGAAACTTAACGAAGCATGCTCAAAGAGATTTAACGCATTTATAACCATCAAAGAAGTGTCTCAGAGAAGATTTAGGGCATTTATGACACCCCGTGTATAACTAAAACGTGGGCCAAATGAGTTGTATTGTAAATTTACAAACCCGTGAAGCTAAGGAGCATGAAGACAAGAGGTGAATAGGTGAGTTCAGATATCGGAGTAGCCAAAGTTCAATCAGAGAAGGGGGAATTACCCACGATGTCACCCCCAAAGGTAGGCACACCTAGCCAAACAACAGGAAAAACACATAGTATCCACAAGTCACTGCAGAGGTAGAACATGTGTTTACACAGACAAAGGGAATTGTCAACGTCGACGCGATTCCTTCACCACAGATCAAACCAGTGAGTGCCACACCGGTAGAGGAAGAATGGTACGCCCTGACGATGGTCGGGATGGACATCGATTCACACGACAGTGTGTAGGGCCATGATCCATTAAAAATAGGCAACCCACAACAACCTTCTAGGGCCGAAGTAGCCTACAAGACAAATGGTGTTGACAGTGAAAGGACATAATTTGATGGGCTAAGGCCACAACCTAAGGTGGGGTACACAGATCAAGAAGAAGTGCAGCTCGAAGATATCACAGGGAAACCATAGTCAGGCTGAGAAGAAGTAGAACTAGAGGCTGGGACATCTAGCGCGCCAACACAGAGAAAGGGGAAACAACCCATCGCGTGGTCCTCGTGCAAGTAGCCTGACGCCTCGATCGTGTTGCCACACATTCCATATGGGGTGCAAACCACTCCAAGTTTATTGGGTTGCATCGAAAGGTTACAGTATGTAGACCACGACGTGTCTGACACCAACAAATTCCTGGAATTTGCACAACAAGTGTATATGGAGAGCCTGGGCACATGGCCATTCGAAGATCCAATGCTGCAACCAAAGCAGTGGGTGGAAGGCTTAGTAAACACATGAATTCTTAATCTATTGGATATTGCCCACTTCGGCAGGGGGAAAGATGTGAAAAATTGCGTCAAGCAGTTATTGGTGGTCCTCCATGGAGTATTTTTGTGGTTGGACGAACCAATCTCAATCGATGTGGAACTAATTTCATTCATCACAGGAAATGACAAGAAGCCTGTGCAGTACATGGATGATAAAACCAAGGAAAAGGCCATCACAAAAGAAATGAAGAAAACTTATGGGGCAGAAAGGGGCTCTCGCGACATTATCATAAAAAGGACCAATGACGCAGCCACCTAGATGGCAACGAAACTAATGGCATGCAAACTCCTTCAAAAATGTCGCAAGGAGGAGGTCCCCGTAGGAGTTGTCACAACAACAACACAGTGCACAAATGACACCATGCTCAGTTTGGCCCCATACTTACTAAATCTGTTCCTAGATGACTGCAAGGATACATAGGACTTGGCAACCGAGTTCCACTACTCTTGGCTCCTTATATTGATAGCATTAATTGGATGGAAAGATCTTACCTACTCATATTTTCGCGACAGATTAGGACAATGTCAAGCAACATGGTACACATCGTTGGGAAACACTTTTGATCCCAAGCGGAGAAGTGGTAATTCCAACACTTTTTCTCGGTATCTTAGCAACATACAAGAGAATATAGCCAACACATGGAGGATAACTTTTGAAGTGGTTGCGCAGTACCAGGGGATAACCAACTTTAAGGCTATGCGACACAAAATGTGGATCCAGGCATGCAGGGATCCAGATAAAGAATGACTACAACTACGATTCTGCATCAATGCAGAGGAAGTTGAATGTGTAATGAAAGACTGGCAGGATGACTGGAAGATCCTAGTCATCACTAAGGACATGCACAAAGGGAAAGAAGTGGAAGCAGGGTCATCCAAGACATATGCAGGGGGAAGCCCCATGACCAAGAAGCCAACATAGCATGAGAAGCCCGGTTCAAAGACAACGCAACAAAAGAAGGGAAACGCCCCAAAGAAGGACAAACATATAGGAAAGAAGGACAAGATCCCATTCATCACCAAGGACATGCATAAAGGGAAAGAAGTGGAAGCAGGGTCATCCAAGACATCTACAGGGGGAAGCCTCGTGACCAAGAAGCCAACACAACAAGAGAATCTCGGTTCAAAGACAACGCAACAGAAGAAGGGCAGCACCCCAAAGAAGGACGGACAAATGGGAAAGAAGGACAATGCCCCAGCGCAGGAAGAACAAGGAAGAGAGGACACAATGAAACAGGAAACCCCGTCGACAACTACTCCGCAAGAGACAAGGCCACCCAAACAATCGATTATACATACAGGTGGGTAGCGCAAGAAGGCCAAGGCCCACAAACAAATCCCATAATACACAATCACCGAGGATGATGTTGATCTAGTCGTAGAGAGGGTGCAGGACCACACATCAGAGGAATATGAGGAGGCTGAGAATCAAAGAGGAAGGATAAGGAATGAGTTGGATGACATTAAGCAGGTCCTAGAATGGATACAAGCATCCCAACTATAAGAGAGGAGAGCATAACCGATCCCCCTAGCGACAGAAGCAGGGGACATAACCGCAAGAATGAGAAGGAAACCATCCAAATCATAGCGCAAACAAGCACTAACTTCTAGATAATAATAGAGATGTTGCAGATTGACGAGGCCATATCATAGACACCACTTAAAGACCTGGCACATGTACAGTTGGTATTGGCTAAAATACCAACAAAGCCATTGTACAAGACACAAGTCAGTGTCACACAGGAAGTGCAATCATGAGCCAGAACGTATATGAGAGAATTGCAAGTCACCAAAGATGGAAAGGATGCACTGATAATTGTGGTAGAGCAATTCTAGCTGGAGACACAGGAGGAGAAGCAACACACAGATAAATTGGAGCAAAATCTGAAGGAAGTCTTCACATAAATTCCAGACAACGCGCATGCATTTGAGAGCAGTGCTGAAGAATAGATTCAAATCATCGTGCAGATGATCAAAGAATATAAGAAGGAGATTGAGGAACTCAAAGAGAAGTTAGCACCAACCACTCCTTCCAAAGTTACAGCTGAAAGGGAACAACAGGCAACCATGCAAGTAGAAATGATGGAAAAATAAGCCAAAAAGGTCACATAACTTTTTGACATGACCACGCAACTATGGACGACGTTGGAGGAAGATGACATGGTCCAACAACTAGACCAACAAGAGGAGGAGATCATCACCGCAATCTAGGAGCTGAAGCAATGACAAGAGGCCATGAGCATTACAAAGTGGTTGAAGGGTGCATAGGAGATGAAGACCCTGCAGACAGAATTGAAGACCGCGCAAAATAACAAGCAGGCAAGACAAGCCCAATTAGAACCTCTCTAGAAGCAAGCCGTGCAAAGAATTGCGGAACTAGAGGAGGAGAAGAGAAGGATGGCTCAGGATCATGCTGAAAGTGCAGAGTCTCTAAAGGAACACATCGAAATGTAGAGGGTAGAGGAGCTCACAAAGAAATTTGTGCAGGAGAGATCTAAAAGGGAAGAATTAGAAGGAAAGTTTCACATCTTGGCAGAGGCTGTACAGGGAGCGCGCACTACATGAGTTTCTCGGGACGAGCCACATGTCAGTGTTGGGGGCCTATTGGGCGCAAGCCTGTTTTGAGAAGGAAGTCTATTTTGGGTGCTGGCCTATTTTTGGAAAAAAATTTGTTTTGGGGAAAGCCTAACTTTGGAAAGGAAGACCTAATTTTGGAGAACGCGCAAGAAGTGGCAAGAAAGCAACATACAAGAGGAAAAGAAACGTGGCACGTAGGCAGGAAATCCTAACCATGATAGGGTTAGGTTTATTTACAAATATTGTAACGACTATAATCCATAAAGTAGTATAAATAAGGACCTAGGAGGTCTAGGAGAAGGGGATTTTTTAGGGAATAATTTTAAGAGGGATGCCAGTTAAGAACAAAGAGAGTTGATTATTGTGATGTTGTAAGCTGTTGAGGGTAATAAGTCTTGTAGAAGAGTTGAGTAAGGTAGTCTTTGAGGGTTAGGTCACAGGATGAGGAGCCTGGTGTGATCTAGTCCACATCATAGAGGGTTCTTACCCTAGTCTTGATTGTATTACTAAAGATGTAATGCATGCAACACAAGATTTTGTAGCAAAATAAATAAAATACCAGAGAGCCAAATCTTTGTGGATGTATTCCCAGGAGGGGGTGAACCACGATAAACCTTGTGTTATGTGTGATTGTTCATGAATGTTTACTTTATATTGATCCTTAGCTTATGAATGAATGGTTAAACTAGAAATATCAACATGCATGCATAGGTTTAAAGATGAATAAATCAGAGAAGTAATCGAATAATTAGCAAGGATAATGCACGAGGAAGGAAGAACACAATCCCAGATCCCCACTCTTTCCTAGTTTGCAAACACCTGAGTATTGCAGTCACCCATAAAACCTATCTCGGGTGAGACTGCGTTGTGCATCCTGTGTGCAACATTGCCTTCTGGGTTACCAAAAGGGCCAATAGTTTTGAGGATTTTGTTGGAAACCTGTTGAGATCCGAACCTGGGCTAGCCTAAGAAGAAGAGAGAGAATAACCAACATTAACCCATATGATGATATATGACACTTTCATGGTCATGGTTTAGTCATAAAATCAAGAAGCACAAAGTAAGCAAGTTGGTGTGGTATACACAATGAAAGATACTAGCGACACAAACATAATTAATTATGACTGAAGATTGAGTAGATCAGGCGAGATATGTGATCAATCACTAGTTATTCGGTTAGGCATAGAAAGGTTTAATCATTAGAAATGATAGGAGCTTAACTGTCAGGAGTAGCAAGAAGCAATTGAATTGAAGGAGAATAAAAGAGGTCTCAAGATGGATGCATGTCTCATGGATAGGGTTAATGTCAATGAGAGAAAGAATAAATTCGATATGCTCAATGTCGATGAGAGGTTGAAATTCTTTTGTTGGCGCAGTGACACTAGAAGAGGGAAAAATCATCAATAAGCAGTGCATCAGAGAAGAGAGACAAAAATCACTGATACAATGTGTGTCAGAGAGGAAGGAAAGAACTTTGTCGATATGTGATGTATCGACAAAGATGAAAGGGAGTTTGTTGGTGAAAGGATGTGCGTGGTGAAGACGATCGTGTGAACATCTCTGGTGTATCAGTGTTGATCATGTGAAATTCACTGATGATAAAGCTTTGTGTGTCAGCGAATTTTAGTGGAAGCGTGCCAATGTATCAACCAAGTTCACGGGAATATGGCCGATGTATCGGCGAGGAAATCACTAACGCGTCAATATTGGCTATATCGGTGGAGGAAGAATTGTTTTCACCGATATGCTATGTATCGGTGAAGAAAGAGGGAACTCATCAAAATTGTGTATCGATGGGTTAGAGTGATCTAAAGAGATGTTGCAAATGGTAAAACATGGATGGTGGGAAAAAAGACTTGGGCTCTACCATTTGCATGAGAGAGTATGCGAGGCTTCTAGTAGAAAAGATTTGTAGGGGGGGAAATTTCTTCTCTTAGAGAAACAATAAGAAAATAAATTTGGGAGGTCATTGTGCGGGCACAACAAATGGTGACACACTAGGTGAAGCCATAATCTATGCTATTCTTCCCTAACTTATGAGCAAACAACGTAGAGGGTCATACGATACTTAAAAGATAAAAAAATTCTAGAATTTATGTGCAACAATCACCTGAAAGATTCCATTATGGTGGGCTCACTGGTGATTCTTGTGTGCCGACTAGTAGAGCTCATCTGCTATAATCAGAGGATGAATGACGGTGAGATTTATTTCCTTAAACTACATCGACGATTCATATTGGTATATTCATCATGGGGCTGATATAGGTTCGGGATACAAATATTTTCACTAGGTGCATATATGTTATCTCTCATGTGTTGCTCCACTACCCACAGGCGTCCATGGATCTGATGGAGTCACCACGATGTCACAGACCTTGCTACGTTTCCAACGAACGTCTATAGCCCCGATGAAGATATTTGCATGTCCCCTAATCTGGTCAAGCTTTATTTCCCATTCCTTCCTGGTTTATTTAGTGCATGTTTAACATCTGGTGGATGGGGAAAGTGGTGGCCTTTTAGTCTGAAAGGGGATGACGACCATCTATTGAGATTTATTTGAATATTTGTTGCAGTTGGCTAAATAAGGTTATCCCTTTTGATTTTCAGCCTTTAAACTTTGACACTTTATGTTTCACGTGAGCAACTAATTAGTGTGTCGATGGTTCCTCATTTACATAGGATCTACTCATAAGCCAACATGCAATAATGGTTGTTGATTAACCACTCTGTTAAGTCATGGTGTGATTCTTGTCACAAGATTCCAGGATAGTTTTCGTTCATGTTCAAATAGAGACCCCTAGTTCAACTCATGAGCTAGGAAAGAGATGTAAGTTGATTCGATATTGCTTCCAATGCATAGGTGTTGCATGTAAAATAAAAATAGAGGTGAGATGTTTGTATGTCATCAAATATAATTAGGGATCATATAACAAACACAATTTAGAGAAATAATTTCCTCCAAAGGAAAATATAATGAGGAAAGAAAGAGAAGAGACGTATCGAATTAGGAGAAGAACTCAGCCCAAAACCCTTCTGCAACTGAAAAATGAAACCTTCGATAAATGGTGATCAAAGATATGCAGTCAACTGAGAAAGTAAATTGAAAGAGATTAAGAATGTAAGTGTTTTTATCTGGTTTGAGGATGTTCATGCATCTCAACCAACAAGAAGTTTGCAGCCTCTTGAAAAGACTAATCCATGTGAAAGTCAATACATGTATTATTTCATTCAGATGGGATTCATTGCTAGTGTTGGTTGAGGATTGCATCCCTTATCATGGTCTTTTGAAAACTACCAGCTCATCTTCGTAGCCTTGTGATTCAAGAAGTAAGGATTTGAATAAGCTTCCATTTGTTAGCCATGATATGATTTGCTATGGTTGTGCGAGGTCTTCACTCACTCTTTGTCTCCCAACTTTAAAACTTATTCTACAGTGTGAACATGCTTGTCTCTTCACCAGTTCAAATCAAGTGTGTGGTACCAACTGTGTAGATGTACATGTTTTATGATAAGTCAAATTCTCTAAATCCTTGTGCATTCTTTGAGCCATGTCTTTCTCTTCAGGTGAGCATAACCTTCCACGATCAAGATCTGCATACAGGCAGAAAACATATATCACCGATTAAAACTTATGACCAATGTTTCAAATTGCCTTATTAGCCATCTTAAAACATGCATGTTTAACCAATTAGAATATATGACGAAAGGAGATGTTGAATAAGATAATCCCTCCCATAAGAGCATATTTGTAGAGATCTCATAACATGAAATAGAACTGAAGAATGTATCTGGGATGGCATGGGACACTAAATAAAAAAGATAATGGTTTTGAAAACATAGGGAACCATACCTTCTTGGATGTACGACATCAAATCATGAGTCTTACCATCTTCTATAGCCAAGATCCGAGTAGAGAGGTGGAGTTGACTTAGCTTGAACATTGGTCTAGGGAGTGGAAGTTCCCTTTCGGGCATAAAATGACTATGGTTGTAATGATTACCGGTTCTGCGCCGAAGAATTGCATTTGAGAACCATTTTATTGATCAATATCCTAGAGATTAGAGATCATTGTTCTTGAGTCCTAGTGCTGTTTCTCGGCCTAAAATGTTCATCAAATTTTTGTCGTGAGCACTCCTTCAATTGTTACCTTGCAAGTGAATGTGAAACCTGTTGTATGGTTTAGGTTTTGTGTACTTGGATGGGCTTTGAAAGATAATTCTTGATGAGCTTTCTTAACATAACTCCCAAAAATTGGTAGACTAGTGCCTTGAAGAGCTCTGTTGAGATTTTCATGACTTGGCTGTAATGTATTTGCCATTCAATATTTGAAAATTCCAAATGCAATAAAAACATCATGATATAAAACCCTCAAAGACAACCTGACCAACGAACTTCATGAGCAAATCAAAATAAGACCATATCAAGAGAGAACCAATGAAAACTAGTCAGTCAGTCCAAGTCAAGATACTGCATATGATTATTCGAAGAGTATAGTAATGGAATGGGAAATTATATCAAGAGGGTTAAATATGAGTCAACGAGTTTCAAATGACACATTTAGACTTCAACAAGGATGAAAACATATTAGTCAAGATACCCAAGTCATTAAAGGAAGCGGTATGATCTGAAAATATTATGTAGGTCTTCCGAGATATGGATAATGCATGATGATAGAAAGACCGATTTCATCAATTCGATATCATAGGACTAAGGATGAGATATCTATCTTGCCACTAAAGATGATTGAGAAAAATATTTTTCCTTAAAAATCAGTTTTAGGAGCTTGTGGTGCCAAAAGATAACATCCAAGTATTTGTGTGCATGTGCTTTTTAAAAATTATTGTTTTCAATATGTTTAAAACAATCAGAAGGAAACAAAAACTCAATGCTCTGTTCCTAGAGGTATATGTTTAGATATAAATGCATTATTTATTTTCCCAATAAGCGAAAACATATTTTAAGACCGAGAAAAGAAGATATATACCAAAAGTCTCAGGTGTATCCTCTTTATAGTACAACAAACACTCTAATGATTTTACTCGATAAACAATATGGTGATCACGATCTACTTTAATATTTTGAATTTCTTCTAAACCAATCGATGATCTACATTTTACATCCTTGAAATAAGATCCATCATAAAAGGTTCAAGTCTATGGAAAAACATACCTGCAGAGAAGGCTTGTAACCATGTTTTAGCTCACCAGTCCTTGTTTTGAGAACCAAGAGAATGAACTCGTGATACTGCAACATCGATCTGTTGGTCCATAAGCCTTTGCGAAAAACACATCCATCAAAATATTGGTCAATAGGACTTGCATAACCATTGTGTATTACAGACAACAAAGTTGTGAATAGCCAATGTGATTCCTTCAACCTAGTTTCCACCTTCCCCAAGCTGTAAAGTATTCTTCAACATATATTCTTTCAACAACTTAGGATAACCGGTTGTCCAACTGTCAATCATTAGAGTGAATGCTAATGAAGCAAATGACTCTTCCAATTGAACTTCTCAAAGAATTCTGCACATGGTTTCCTCGTGATAACCAAAGTTAAACCAATCTTTCAATCAAACAACAAAAATGAAATGCATCAAATGAAAAGAAGAAAGCTTTCATGCAAAAAAAAAAATTAGACTAAAGCAAGCCACCATGAGCTACAAACTAAACTAACAACAACTAGTGGATTTTATTGAATAAACCAAGATAAGACAAGACTTATGCCATACGCGTGAAAATAAAAGAAAACATCTAAACTATGTAGGCAAAAAGGAAGAAAACAAACTATGATATTCCTATTCCTAATCTATCCTACATTGGTTGAAACATGACTAAGTGAAAGCATAGTGCCAATGTAGCCAATCAAGTAACTCAAAACCAACAATCACATGTTCATCAAAAGTCAATTGCAGAGAATGGAGAAGTAAGGGATCAAATATAGGAATAATTGATTCAAGCAAATCTCTACCCAACATGTTAGATTCAGTTGCGTTATGGTTCATGGGAAATGTAAACAGATAGGATTCCTTCAACCAAGATTCAATTCCATCATAAAATTTACAATGATCACCATAGGACTGTTGGAAAGAAATTGAAAATGAGTGACATACTTGATGAGACCCATAAATGAAATTTGCGTACAATGTACCTTGTGCAAGAGTCTCGATATGGGTGGCAACATTCATTCCAGGAGTCGAAGCAAGACAATGATAACTTGGCATAACCATCAGTCGAGACCAAAGTGTCTCATTATCCAGGCAAGTCTCCCCGAGCCCATATTTTACATAACCCATGTTAGTACTTAAACCTACTGTACTCCTTATTGCAATAATGTCGATGTTCTTGCAATCGCCTTTTTGCTATGTTTCAAACCCCTATATTGCCAATCTCTCTAAGCTTGTTATTCTTTGCAGACTTTACTAATTTTCTCCCATCTACCATCTGATGAGTCTCATTATTTATCCTTGATCAAATTGCATGCCTTTGATATATGTACCTTTGCATCCCATGCCAAAATAGTCTTTATGGTCAAAGTCATGAATATTTGGCACCTAATATATATATATATATATATAGGGCCTTAAGTCCAATATTGATTGAACCACATATCATGTGAGCACCCAAAACCAAGAGCTAACATTGCAGGCACCCAGGTTTCTTCATATACCAAGTCTTGACGAGCAAAAAAGGTTTGGATTTGGTCATCAATGACGCCACGAATCAACACCATATGCAGCGAGGGTCAAGTCACCCATCAAGCACCCAAGCAATCAACAATACCAAACACAAGGTGCCAAGGGAAGAGCCCACAAGGGACCATAATATTGCACTACACGTCAATGAGAGATGAGGGCACTTTCCTACTTAAATATATTCATTTTTGTTTGTTTTTTATATACGGGATATTTCCTGTTGTGCAAAACAAATAAAAATCAGTCAACTTTTTCGAGGAATGCTAAATCGAGTTTGTTTGGAGGTGCTTAACAATGTGTTAATCGTCAAGCTATTTCAGACCTCTCAGTATTTTATCTAAACTTTCCAGAGCTCAAGAGGCCAACAAAAATAGTTATTGTTGATGTTACGTATTGACAGTGCGCCCAAGTAAAGGTCTGCACCGTGCATTGTATGACACATCTCTGAATGGAAAAAACCTCATGATGTGCTTCGCAAAGGAGCCAAAATTATACCAAAGTCATTCTTCTCCAAAATAATGTTCAAAGGGATGACTATCTCCAAGGATAACGATGAGCAACCCTTTTTGTAACACTATAAGATAAAGGTTGTTGTATATAACACAATGATTATGAAGAATGATCAGTAGGATGCGCCATGCCATCGTTTTTCACGAAGTTCCATAATTTTGCTGGGCAAACAACAGAGGAGAGATTATTTCTCGTCATGATCTTGTTGGAGGAGATCCCAAGAACTATTTGGTACCATGTATTTTGTTCACGAGCCAGAGATTGTCGAGCATGTTGAAGTGAAAGTTGAGGGCAGTATTCCAAACAACTACTTTCTTTGTAGCTATATTGAGGGATTTGGTTAGGTACCTAGCACATGGCATCTTTTGAAGAACAATTTTGAGCACAGAGGGAATTTTTGTTGAGTGAATGCTCGATCTACTAATAAGTTCAGATTGGTTTTTTGCTTTCCCATATTAATTCATATGTAAATATCTATTGTCTTTTCTCTTGCTCGATATGAAGACAAAGGGTCGTTGAGATACTTCAAGTGTTTTATCCAACGTACAAGAAATATGTTGAAGAAGGATGAGAAGAATGATGCTTTATATGTTGTTGCTTGCGCCCATATTCATATTTATGGGTCTCAGAGCATGAAAGAGCACAAATAAAACCAAAGGCAGAGCATTCAAATGGCAGTCAAAGAGGTTTTTATTCTTGTAAAAATTGCATGACCAACTGGTGAGATAATGCCCAAGACTTTCTCAACATGTAATCTTCATCTCCAACATTTTTCAACATCAACAATCAAAGATAATTAAGGATCAAGAAGCTCCAGATTTTAGGTAGTATTGGAGTATTTGCTGGTAGAAGATTTGATTGAGGCAAAGAATAAGCATAAGATCGACATCATCCCAGATCGGAAGATACCTTTCAAATATGCATTCCATGTTTCTAGGCAGTCATTTAGCAGATGCTAGTCAAGCCATACCCAAGTGATAGAACACCTGACAACAAAGATCCAAATTTTGAGTAGAAGGATCAGTTAGCAATTGAAAGATCTGATCCAATTCCAATCCTTTAGGATATTTTCTGATTTGTGAACATTCAGTGTCAACATGTCCTGATTTTGTGTAGATCTTGGTGTTATTTTGGGTTGACTGGATTCCTACAAGTGTGTAAAGAGTATACAATTATAAAGATGATGATTATGAATGAGTTATAATGAAACATAGCAGGGGCAAATGTGTTAAAGTTATTCAATTCAGCTCTAGTAAAATAATTTTGGACATATAGAAATTAGCAAGATAATTAAACAGGTCAAAGGAGGTGGCAACTGCAAAATATAGGCATAGAAAATATCCCCAGATTTTACGGTAGCCCATTAATAGATGGGAAGAAGAAATCAACAAGTGGCAGAGTATCATCAATTAGGTCTCTTCTTGTTAAGGTGACATTTCCAAAGTCTTATTCCATGCAAACTAAATGTAATCAAGAACTGATGCTATAATTCAGTATCTAAGATCTGAATTCGAGTCTCTTTTCCATGTATAAGGAGAGGACTAGAATGTAATGGGGGTAGGGGGTGCGGGAGATTTTTGGGTATCAAGCATCATGATTTTGATTGGGCTTTGAAGTGTAAAACTGCAAAGTTTTCCACCCGGTGAATATAATTTCTAGTGAGAGACTGTTTCTTCTCAAATCTTGTTTGTCTTATTATCTTATTTGAATGCATGTGAAATGTATACAAAGCATTGCTTCTTCTCTTTTCAACTATTGTCTCAACGAACTATTTATTTTCATACAACTTGATTTCATTTCATTTATTGTCTTAGTAAATTGTTTATTACCGTACAATCTTTTGGAGAATTTGTGTTCAGGTACATGTTTTGGATCTAAAATATTATTTCAAGTCTAAAAATTCATACAACAAGTGACAAATTGTATGCTTGTTAGTATTTCGCCTGTTTTGTCTTTATATCTTTATTTTCTTACCAAAATGCATGCTACTAGTTAAGGAAAACGTCCAACTAGATCCATATCCTTGAGAGCTCATCCATGGTATTGAACAAATCAATCAAACCTATAAAAAACTAATCATTCGAACAATTGAGGTGGCCTAGCTTTGCCCTCCAGCAATCAATGCAGACCTTAAGACCAACAACCCACATGCTTAGAGGAAAGATGATATCTATTAGTTTGAGAGAACATTGAGGAAAAGATTACTCCGAGCCTTCTCTTATAGCATTATCAAAATAATGTGGTAAGTGTTGGAGCATTAAGATAACATCGAGGGATGATTGATGCATTTGCTCCTAAGGATTAACATGTAATTCTAGCGCAGATTGAGATGATAATGTTTCTTGAGATTGAGATTCTCGTGCTTTGTATGGTGATGGGTTGTACATTTGATACGACTTTTTCATACTGATAAAAAAAACTCATTATGCTTTGCATACTTTAAATTTTATGTTGTTAACATCTGTGCATTAAGATAAAAAAATTGCTTTGCATACTTTAAATTTTATGTTGTTAACATTTTTGCATTAAGATAAAAAAATTTAGATTGCACAAGATCAACGAATGATAAGTTAGTATTGGCATTCAATTCCGGAAAAGAAAAGCAGTCATCGAAAACAGGGTTATCGAGATCAAATTGTGATTCGACATGTTTCAGTGATGGAACAAGACTTAGAACTTTGTGCATCCTGGGTGGACTGTCATGAAGAATGATTATTTGATCAATCAAAGCATGGAAATCTTGTCGTTCTCACTTATCATTCAGTGTTCCATTGTAAGAAAAGTGTACAGACTGTACTGCATGATAAAGGAAGTTAGAGGTCTCAAGCACAAGTGTGAGATTGCCATCTTGAGTCCTGATATCTGAATACTCGCCCACAAATTCCTTAGATTGTTATTGCTCCTGTAGCGGAAGGCAAGCACCGGAGTAGTTCCTTTCATTAGCTCCGGGTAGGCACCGGGGTAGTTTCCATCATGTTCGTCGGTGAGTCGGCGCCCATCCAAACATCATCTCCAGTTAAGTTCGGGCGAGTTTCTTGCATGGCCGCCAGTAACATTGGTCGAGTTACTTGCATGGCCGCCGATAACATCGGATGAGTTCTTCTCAATTTTGTCGGTATGACCGGATCTCTTGGAACAATATTATTGACAAAATATTCAATCGACTTGATGGCTTACACTTTTTCTTCTTTTTATCTCAGAAGACAGAAGCAATAGCGTCTCAACAGCAAGAGATGTGTAGAACTCGACCTATACTCATAGTCTTTGAAATCTCCTCCAATAGTGTTAGCAGAAGGTTTACAATCTTGGGTTTTGGCATCCGTGCAAAAGCTACTTTGGGTAAAAGATTTGTTTTATACAAGATATTTTCAAGTTTGATATATTAAATTTAAATAATTTTGATTTAATTTAAAATTTAAATTAAATATTTGCAAAAGAAATAACAAATAAATAAAAGGGAAGCAATCCATACGAAAGAGGAGAATTCTAATCAAATCTTGGAATGCTATGTGGCATCTATTTTGCTTACAACTTCCGATTGGAGTGTCATTTTCCGTGACACAAAGAATGCAGGGAAACGCTTCTCATGAGATAACTTGACATGCTATTCAAACATTCCATCGATGTCACCACTGACGAGGCTCGCCTAGGCTAGGAATCCTTAGTGATAGTTTTGGTACTTTCAGGCCTTAAATTTTGTTTTTGTCAGTTGCGTTGGAATAATAATCACATAATTCATATAATTGGCATGTTTTAGTATAGTTGGCATGTTTTAGTGATGAAAAATACATTTTGATGAACACCGTAAAATTGCTAATGGAAGTTTAGGTCTCGTTCTTACTGTTGCTTTACCTGAATCTAATTTTGTCAGTGCCGTGTCATCTGTGCTTTATATGATCTTGGTTTATCTATTGGAGCTAAGGTAATGTGTCAGTATCACAAAAATATAAATCCATGAAAACATCCAACTGGCGTTCGAAGATCTTATCATTGTTTAGGAGCCTGGACGACCAATTTTTTTTCTCACATGCGTTTCAGAGCTAGTGCAAGACCTACAAATGTTGTACTTAACCTATTTGATGATAGATGACATTTTCATGGTCATGGTTTAGTCATAAAATCAAGAAGCAAAAAGTAAGAAAGTTGGTGTGGTATATGCAATGAAAGTTATCGGCGACACAAACAGACTTAATTATGACTAAAGATCGAGTAGATCAGGCGAGATATGTGATCTATCACCCAATTATCCAGTTAGGCGTAGAAAGATTAATATTAGGAATTATAGGATATTGACTAAAGGAGCAACGAGAAGCAACGAAATTGGAGGAGAATAGAAGAGGTCTCAAGATAAAGGTATGTCTTGCAGATAGGGTCAATGTCGGTGACAGAAAGATTAAATTCGATATGCTCAATGTCGATGAGGGGTCGACATCCTTTTGCTGACACAATGACGCCAGAAGAGGGAAAACTCATTAACAAGCAGTGCATCAGAGAGAGAGAGAGAGAGAGAGAGAGAGAGAGAGAGAGAGAGAGATTCGGGTGGATATCGGTGGCCACCCATCTATTCCACTGGCACGAAAAATAGTTTTCCACCTTGGCAAATTTTCGTCTATTTTTTGGGTTCCAAACTTTTAGGGTCGTTTTGAGGCCCTAAACGACGTTCTTTGGGGGTTTATAGCCCAGGTGTCAACCCGAGGCACTAACTTGGCCCAATCGAAATTTTTTCTTCTCGGTTAGACCTTTCCAACGAGCTATCGTGCACTTAAAATGAATATCGTATGGAAAAGTTACGACCCTAGAAAGTTGATGTACTAACTTACCCAAATGGGGCCCACATGACTTTTGGCGTTTCATCTCCTAAGGTTAGGTTTTTGGATGTCTAGGGTTTTTGACATTCCTGTTTATTGTAAAAAGCCTTTAGGGCCTCATTGTAACCATCTTCTTGCGAAGCAACGCAACCGTCACATCTCTTCTCAGAGATAAGCCGCCACCATTCCAACAAGCTTGTTTTCCGCTACATTTTACAGTTTTATCTTATTTCCCTATTGAATAGAAAACCAGTTTGACTGTATCTCAGTTATTTTGTGTTAAACATATTTAATAATCTGTATTTATTTCATTTTTCCCATAAAATCTGAATCAGTGGTAACAGAGTGGTCTGCTCCTTGTTGTCTTAATGCATGTCCCCAACAAGGTTAGGGTACAAAGAATTGGGTCTTGAGTTTGTTTCTCTTGAAGATAAAAGCTCTCGCACGCCCAAGCGACCTCTCATGGCAGGAGAAAAGAAAGATGACAGGACATGAGATCCTTTCAAAATGTTGCTTGAGGAAGCCCTCACACAATAGAGGAATGAGATGATGGATAATTTCACTCAAATCCTTCAACGACTACCAACATGAGACACATCTTCCTCGAGTGGAGGCGTCGTCCTTTTCAAGGTACAAATCAACTTCGATATTCTTGTATTTGAAGGTCAGATAGATGCAGATGTTGTAGACAAGTGGTTGAATCTACTAGAAGGGTATTTTTCTGTCCATAACTTTTCGAATAGAGAAAATATTACTTTTGCGCTCCCCATGTCAAAGATTAGTGGGAAACTTTATGTGAGCAAAAGGAAACAGAGAAACCCTCATTATTTACAGCCACGAACACCTGGGAATCCTTCAGGGATGTTATTAAGGAACAATACTACCCTGTTGGAAGTTATGACAACTTGTATACCAAATGGACCACACTGCACCAATAAAGAGACCAAGCAGTGCCAGAGTTCACAAATATCTTCCATACCTTGCGCACCAAGCTCGGTATCAAAGATTCAGAGTGACATCTGGTGCTTTGGATAGATACATCAAGACCGAAATGGAATTTCTGGACATCTCGTCCTTGGGCGCGACCTACCGATATGCCGTCAAAATCGAGCAGAAGCTTAAACAAAAGACACGACAATTTGGGCCTGGGAACCCCTCACAACAAAAGCTAGGAAAGGGCGGCCCCAACCCACATAACAAAGGATAGAGCAAAGATGGACAATATCAAGACAATTAATCCAAGCTGCAAGCAAAGAAGGACACTGGAAAGACAAAGAAAGATACCAGGAAGTGGTGCGACTTCCATAAGATCCCTTGGCATAACACTGCTGACTGCCGCTCAAAGCAGTCACTAGTGGCTGAAGTGAAAGCCTATGAATCAGATGCGGGTTCTAAGTCTGAGTCAGAACCAGAAAGGGGAAGACAGATCATTGACGCGGAACTAAGTTCCACCGTTGCTACCACCAAGCTCTAGCCCGGTGAACCAGACGAGCTAGAAGAAGGAGAGTGCCTCTTCCATTCACAGATGTGGGTAAAAGGCACCCCGTTGCACTTCATTGTTGATAGCGGTAGCCAGAAGAACCTCATCTCAGCAGAGGTCGTCAAGCGGCTGGCCCTGTCGACAATGCCACACCCACAACTCTACACCATTGGATGGATCCGCCAAGGAAGTGATCTCTGCGTCAGTCAATAGTGTCGACTGTCGTACGACACCAAGCCCTTCAAAGACGAGGTATTGTGTGATGTTGCTCCTCTCGAAGTTTGTAATGTTATTTTGGGATAACTTTATTTATGGAAACATCATGTTGTATATGAGTCTAGGCCTTGTAATGTTATTATTACTTTGATCAGGAAATTGTACAGGATACCCGAGGCAACGATCTAGGTGGATATTGGTGGCCACCCACCTATTCCAGCTGGCTCCCCATGTCCGTTTTTGATTCAACATGTCTTTCTATACTGATTTATAATTGTGAGTTCTACACTTCTGGGGCTTTCTAAATCCTCATACATCCTCCAGGTGGATACAGGTGGCCTCTCGCCTAATACAACTGGCTTATTTTGTATGTTTTCATGTCAACACATCTTGTTGTACTTCCAGGGCTGTTTTGGGCCCCTAAATGTTGGATTTTTGACTCGCCACAGTCATCCTATAGAAAAATTCAGAGTCCAATGGCGAAATGTGTAGTTCTCTAAAAGACCTTTCCGACGGGCTATCACGCGCCTAAAACGGAGGTTGTATCCAAAAGTTATGACCCTAGGAAGTTGAGGTACCAAATTACACCAACTTACCCATAGGGCCCACATGACTTTTGGCATTTCACCTTCGAGGGTTAGGTTTTTGGATGTCTAGGGTTTTGGCATTCATGAGTAATATGAAAAGGGCCTATGGAGCCTCATTGTAATCCATTCTGCTCAGACGGATGCACATAACAACCACATCTCTTCTCAGATATAACTACCACCGTTCGAGCAAGTTTCAGTTCTGCAGTTTTACAATTTCATCCTATTTCATTATTTAATAGAAGATATTGTTCCCTGGATATTTTTGCTATTCTGCCTATCTCTCTGTTTATTGTATTCAGTCTGTTAATCAGTTCTTTCCGCTCCTAAATCCAGATTAGTGGTATGAGAGTGGTCTACTCTTCATTTATTTTTTCTTCGTGCATGTCCCCGACAAGGTCTAGGTATAAGAAGTTGGGACTCGAGCTAATCGAGCCATTACCAGATCGACCGCACTGAGCCTGACAAAAAACCATGGGAGATGAGAAGAAATATGATGGAGCAGGAGATCGTATTAAAATGTTGCTTGAGTAAGCCCTCGCACGACAAAGGAACGAAGAGATGGACAACTTCGCACCGATCCTTCGACGGCTACCCACAGGAGAAGAATCTTCATCAAACGACCATGCAACCCCCTTCAAGGTAAAAGTAAATTTTGATATTCCATTATTTGAAGGACTGATAGATGCAGATGTTGTAGATAAATGGTTGAATATACTCGAAGGATATTTTTCGGTCCACAATTTTTCCGATAGGGAAAAATCACTTTTGCACTCCTCAAGGTCATTCCCCATGTTAAAGACTGGCGGGATACTTACTCTGAACAAAGGGTCGTAAAGGAATTTGCAATTTTTGTGGTGGCCCCTATATGGGATTCCTTCCAGGACACCATTAAAGAACAATACTACCCTGTTGGAAGCTATGAGGACCAGTACACCAGATGGACCACCCTACGACAAGAAAGGGACCAGGCAGTACCAGACTTCACCAACATTTTCCATACCCTACGCACCAAATTGGGTATCAAATATTCTGAGCGTCATCTAGTGCTCAAATACCGCGGTTGTTTGCATCGATACATTCAAACAGAAATGGAGTTCCTGGATATCGCCTCATTGGGCACGACTTATAGATACGTTGTCAAGATCGAGCATAAATTTAAGCAGAAACGATGAGAGTTTGGATCTGCCAACTCCTCACAACCGAAGTAGGGCAAAGGAAACCCCAACCCATACAACAAGGGACCAAGTTTAGATGGCCACCCTCAGGACAACCCGTACAAGTCTTAACACAAGAAGGGCAATGAGAAGACGAAGAAGGAAACGAGAAAATGGTATGAGTACCATAAAATTCCTTGGCACAACACCGACGAATGTTGCTCCAAGCAGTCCCTCGTGGTCGAGCTGAAGGCTTCCGAGTCAGAGGCCGATTTTGATAATGAGTAAAATCCTCAAGGAGAGAAGCGGATTATCGATGTTGAACCCAATGCCACAGTCACTACCACCAAAGTTTGACCAAGCGAACCAGAAGAACCAGAGGAAGGGGAATGCCTCTTTCACTTGCAGATGTGGGTCAAGGGGGCTCTGATTCATTTCATTGTCGATAATGGTAGTCAGAAGAACATGATTTTAGCAGAGGTCATCAAGCAGCTGAACCTGCCAACGACACCACACCTGCAACCCTATACCATCAACTGGCTTCATCAAGGAAGATCTCTGTGTCAGCCAATAGTGTCGTCTGCCCTATGGCATCAAGCCTTTCAAAGATGAGGTACTGTGTGATATTGTTCCCCTTGATGTTTGTGATGTTATGTTAGGACAACCATATTTGTGGAAGCATCATGCTATGTATGAGTATAGACCCCACAGTGTTATTATTACTTTGGGTAGACAATTGTACAGGATCCTAGAGGTGGCACCACCTACTGTTATTTCTTTAATCTCTGCTAAGAAATGCGGCAAGGTCATCTCACAGACCAGGAAGTTCGTCTTCTTTGTGATCCATGATCACAGTAAGCAGAAGGTCACTGCCACATCCATGGCCTCTACACAATGCCTCTCTTTGCAGAAGAAGCAGGTGGATGGGATTGTGGAAGAATACACAGACATCTTCGCCTCACCTACAGGGGTACTGACACACTGCCAAGTCAGGCATCCCATTGATTTGACCCCTGACGCACCTCTACCTAATGGACCAGTCTATCGACGCTCGCTGATGGAGAATGACGAAATTAGGCGTCAAATCCAAGAGATTCTTCAAAAGGGGCACATCAGACCCAAATCCTCCCCTTGCGGAAGCCCGATTGTACTGGTGCAGAAGAAGGACATGACTTGGCGACTCTGCATTGATTACAAAGCCTTAAACAAAATCACAGTCAGGAATTGCTATCCCATTCCCAGAATTGATGACCTTCTTGACCAACTCAAGGGGGTAAAGTTCTTCAGCAAGATTGACCTGAAGTCTGTCTACCACTATGTTCCCATCAAACCAACTGATGTCTAGAAGACAACCTTCAAGTCTAAAGAAGGTCTCTACGAATGGCTAGTCATGCCCTTTGTCTTAACAAATGCACCAACCACTTTCATGAGGTTGATGGACGATGACTTGAGACCCTTCACCAACTCCTTTGTGGTGGTATATTTGAATGAAATCCTTATCTTCAACAAAACATGGAAGGAGCACATGCATCACATTCAATAGGTTTTGAGCACTTTGCGACAACACAAGCTTTATGCCAACTTGAAAAAATGCTCTTTTGGCATGAACAAGGTCCAATACCTGGGCTACATTGTTGATGAGCATGGGGTACATGTTGATCCAGCTAATATTCAAGTCATCCGTGATTGGCCAGCCCTAACCACACTAACCAAGCTTTGAAGCTTCTTGGGACTAGCCAATTTTTACCGACGGTTCGTGTTGGGATTCTCCCATATTGCATGGGCCCTCAGCCAAGTGACCAAGGGCGATGGTAGGGCCAAGTTCATGTGGGGGAAGGAGAAACAACGAGCATTTGAAGATCTGAAACATCGTTTGTACTCAGCTCCAATACTCTTCTTTCTCGATCTTCAACAACCATTCGAGATTGAGACTGATGCATCTGACTATGCCATGGGTGCATTCCTCACTCAACACGGGCATCCGGTGGCATGCCATAGTGAGACACTCTCCGATACTGTTCGGAAATACCCCACCTATGACAAGGAAATGTATTCCATCGTACAATCCTTTCATCAATGGAAGCATTACATTCTGGAGACAGAGACAATCATACACACTAATCACAAGCCTCTGCAGTTCATACAGACACAGGGGAAATTACAGAATGGCCACCATTATAAGTGGTCCACCTACCTGCAGCAGTTCCATATCAATATCAAGGATAAGACATGTATCTCCAATTGTGTCACTGACTGCCTCAGTCGGCCTCCTATGACTGCACTCATCACTATGCTCCATTCCTGTGGACATGAAACATCATAATGGCCCCAACTTTACCAGCAAGATCCAAACTTCACCCACACATATCATCTCTTGGGTACATGCACCTCTGTCACTAATTTTCACATCCAAGATAGACTCTTATGCCACCTGGACCATCTCTGTGTTCCTATAATCGAGCATGCAAATCTGATTCGGGAAGCCCACTACAGTCGGGTGGTAGGACATTTTGGCGTAGAGAAAACTGTGGTTGTTTTTCAGAAACATTTTTATTGGCCAAAACTTCGACAGGACGTCAGGAAGTATATCAGATCTTGCACTACCTACACCATTTCCAAGCCAGCCATCAAGAAGCAAGGATTATACACCCCTCTTCACATGATGGGGGAACTCAACGCAATGGAAAGCATTGCTTCCTAAAGGGGGAGGATTGATCCAGGTGGATATTGGTGGCCACCACCTATTCCAACTAGCTCCTCATGTTCATTTTTGATTCAACACATCTTTTTGTACTGATTTATAATTGTGATTTCTACACTTCTATGGATTTCTGGAGCCTCACACATCCTCCAAGTGGATATGGGTGGCCTCTCACCTAATCCAACTGGATTAATTTGTATGTTTTCATGTCAGCACATCTTGCTGTACTTCTAGGGCCATTTTGGGCCCCTAATAGTTGTTATTTTTGACTCGCCATAGTCAGATTGTGGAAAAAGTTAGAGTCTTATGAAAAAATGTATAGTTCTCTGAAAGACCTTTCCAACGTGCTATCACGCGCCTAAAACAGAGGTCATATGCAAAAGTTATGACCCTAGGAAGTTGAGGTACCAAATTACACCAACTTACCCATAGGGTTCCAAGACTTTTGGCATTTCACCTTCTAGGGTTAGGTTTTTGGATGTTTAGGGTTTTGGAATTCATGAGTAATATGAAAAGGGCTTATGTACCCTCACTGTAATCCATTCTGCTCAGATGGATGCGCGTAGCAGCCACATCTCTTCTTAGAGATAGCTACCACGATTCGAGCAAGTTTCAGTTCTACGGTTTTACAGTTTCAACCTATTTCATTATTTAATAGAAGATATTGTTCCCTGGATATTTGTGTTATTCTGCCAACTCTGTGTTTATTGTATTTAGTCTATTAATCAGTTCATTCCGCTCCTAAATCTGGATCAATGGTATCAGAGCGGTCTTCTCTTCATTTATTTTTTCTTCGTGCATGTCCCTGACAAGGTTTGGGTATAAGAAATTGGGACTCGATCCAATTGAGCCATTACCAAATTGCCTGCGCCGAGCCCGATAACAACCCATGGGAGACAATAAGAAAGATTATGGAGCAAGAGATCCTATTAAAATGTTTCTCGAGGAATCCCTCACGCGACAAAGGAACAAAACAATGGACAACTTCTTGCAGATCCTTCGACGGTTGCCCATGGAGAAGCATCTTCATCAAACAACCATGTAGCCTCCTTCAAGGTACAGGTAAATTTTAATATTCCATTATTTTAAGGACTGATAGATGCAGATGCTGTAGATAAATGGTTGAATATGCTCGAAGGATATTTTTCAGTCCACAATTTTTCTGATAGGGAAAATATCACTTTTGCACTCCTCAAGGCTGTTCCCCATGTTAAAGACTAGTGGGATACTTACTCTGAGCAAAGGGCCATGGAGGAATGTGCAATTTTTGTGGTGGCCCCTACATGGGATTGCTTCCGGGATTCCATTAAAGAATAATACTACCCTGTTGGAAGCTACGAGGACCAGTACACCAGATGGACCACCCTACGTCAAGAAAGGGACCAGACAATACCAGACTTCACCAACATTTTCCATACCCTACACACCAAATTGGGTATTAAATATTATGAGTGTCATCTGGAGCTCAAATACCGCGGCTGTTTGCATAGACACATTCAAACATAAATGGAGTTCCTGTATATTTCCTCATTGGGCACGACTTATAGATACGTTGTCAAGATCGAGAAAAAATTTAAGCAAAAACGATGAGAGTTTGGATTTGCCAACTCCTCACAACCGAAGCAGGGCAAAGGCAACCCCAACCCATACAACAAAGCACCAAGTTGAGATGGCCACCCTTAGGACAAACCGTCCAAGACGCAACACAATAAGGGCAACAAGAAGACGAAGAAGGACACATGAAAATGGTGTGAGTAACATAAAAGTCGTTGGCACAACACCGAAGAATGCTGCTCCAAGCAGTCCCTTGTGGCTGAGCTGAAGGATTCCGAGTCAGAGGCCGATTCTGATTCCGAGTCAAATCCTGAAGGAGGGAAGTGAATTATTGATGTTGAACCCAATGCCACAATCACTACCACCAAAGTCCAGCCAAGCGAACCAGAAGAACCCGAGGAAGGGGAACACCTCTTTCACTCGCAGATGTGGGTCAAGGGGGCTCTGATTTATTTCATTGTCGACATCGGTAGTAAGAAGAACCTGATTTCAGTAGAGGTCATCAAGCGGCTGAACCTGCCAATGACACAACACCCACAACCCTACACCATCGGCTGGCTTGGTCAAGGAAGAGATCTCCATGTCAGCCAAAAGTATCATCTGCCCTATGGCATCAAGCCTTTCAAAGATGAGGTACTGTGTGATATTGCTCCCCTTGAAGTTTGTGATGTTCTGTTAGGATAATCATATTTGTAGAAGCATCATTCTGTGTATGAGTCTAGACCCTGCAGTGTTATTATTACTTTGGGTAGACAATTGTACATGATCCCAGAGGTGGCACCACCTACTGCTATTTCTTTAATCTCTGCTAAGCAATGCAACAAGGTCATCTCACAGACTGAGAATTTCGTCTTCTTTATGATCCGTGCTCACCGTAAGCAGAAGGTCGCTGCCACATCCATGGCCTCTACACAACACCTCTCTTTGCAGCAGAAATAGGTGGATAAGATCGTGAAAGAATACATAGACATCTTCGCCTCACCTACAGGGGTGCCGACACACTACCAAGTCAGGCATCCCATTGATTTGACCCCCAATGCACCTCTACCTAATGGACCAGTTTATCGGTGCTTGTTGATGGAGAATGACGAAATTAGGCGTCATATCCAAAAGCTTCTTCAAAAGGGGAACATCAGACGCAACTCCTCCCCTTGCAGAAGCGCGATTGTACTGGTGCAGAAGAAGGACAAGACTTGGCGACTTTGCATTGATTACAGAGCCTTAAACAAAATCATAGTCAGGAACCAGTACCCCATTCCCAGGATTGATGACATTCTTGACCAATTCAAGGGGGCAAAGTTATTTAGCAAGATTGACCTGAAGTTTGGCTACCACTAGGTTCCCATCGAACCAACTGATGTCTGGAAGATAACCTTCAAGTCTAAAGAAGGTCTCTACGAATGGCTAGTCATTCCCTTTGGATTAACAAATGCACCAACCACTTTCATGAGGTTGATGGACGATGTCTTGAGACCCTTCAACAACTCCTTTGTGGTGGTATATTTGGATGACATCCTCATCTTCGACAAAACATGGGAGGAGCACAAGCAACACATTCAACAGGTTTTGAGCACTCTGCAACAACACAAGCTTTATGCCAACTTGGAAAAATGCTCTTTTGGCGTGAACAAGGTCAAATACCTGGGCTACATTGTTGATGAGCATGGGGTACATGTTGATCCAACTAAGATTCAAGTCATCCGTGACTGGCCAGCCCCGACCACACTGACCGAGCTTCAGAGCTTCTTCGGACTAGCCAATTTTTACTGATAGTTCATGTTGGGATTCTCCCATATTGTATGGGCCATTAGCCATGTGACCAAGGGAGGTGGTAGGACCAAGTTCATGTGGGGGAAGGAGTAGAAACGAGCATTCGAAGATCTGAAACATCGTTTATGCTTAGCTCCAATACTCTCCTTTCCCGATCTGCAACAACCATTCAATATTGAGACTTATGCATCTGACTATGCTATGGGTGCAAACCTCACACAACACGGGCATCCAGTGGCATACCATAGTGAGACACTCTCCGATACTATCCATAAATACCCCACCTATGACAAGGAAATGTATTCCATTGTACAATCTTGTCATCAATGGAAACATTACATTCTGGGGACAAAGACAATCATACACACTGATCACAAGTCTCTGCAGTTCATACAGACACTGGGAAAATTGCAGAACGACCGCCATTAGAAGTGGTCCGCCTACCTGCAACAATTCCATCTCAACATCAAGTATAAGACATGTATTTCCAATTGTGTTGCTGACTGCCTTAGTCGACTTCCTGTGGCAACACTCACAACTGTGCTCCATTCCTATGGACGTGAAACATCGGAATGGCCCCAACTTTACCAACAAGATCCAAACTTTGCCCACACATATCAGCTCTTGGGTACATGCACCACTGTCACTGATTTTCACATCTAGGACAGACTCTTATGCCACTTGGGCCATCTCTGTGTTCCTACAAGTGAGCGTGCAAAGCTGATTTGGGAAGCCCACTTTAGTTGGGTGGCATGACATTTTGGTGTGGAGAAAACTGTGGCCATTCTTTAGAAACATTTTTATTGGCCAAAACTTCGACAAGACATTAGCAAGTATATCATATCTTGCACTGCCTGCGCCATTGCCAAGACAACCATCAAGAAGCAAGGCTTATACACCCCTCTTCATCTAATGGGGGAACTCAACGCAATGGAGACCATTGCTTCTTTTGGGGGGGAGGATTGATCCAGGTGGATATTGGTGGCCACCCACCTATTCCAACTGGCTCCTCATGTCCATTTTTCATTCAACACGTCTTTCTGTACTGCTTTATAATTGTGAGTTCTACACTTTTGGGGCTGTCTGAAGCCTCACACATCATCTAGGTTTATACGAGTGGCCTCTCGCCTAATCCAACTTGCTTATTTTGTATGTTTTCATATAATCACATCTTGTTGTACTTCCAGGTCGGTTTTGGGCCCCAAAACGTTGTTTTTTTGACTCACCACAGTCAGAGTATAATGACAGAATGTGTAGTTCTTTGAAAGACCTTTCCAACGGGCTATCATGCGCCTAAAACGAAGGTCGTATGCAAAATTTATGACCCTAGGAAGTTGAGGTACCAAATTACACCAACTTACCCATAGGGCCCACATGAATTTTGGCGTTTCACCTTCTAGGGTTAGGTTTTTGGATGTCTAGGGTTTTGGCATTTATGAGTAATATGAAAAGGGCCTATGGAGCCTCATTGTAATGCATTCTTCTCAGAAAGATGCACGTAGAAACCACATCTCTTATGAGAGATGGCTACCACCATTCGAGCAAGTTTCAACTCTACAGTTTTACAGTTTCGGCCTATTTGATTATTTAATAGAAGATATTGTTCCCAGATATTTGTGTTATTCTACCTATCTCCGTGTTTATTGTATTCAGTCTGTTAATCAGTTTGTTTCGCTCCTAATTCCGGATCAATGGTATCATAGCAGTCTTCTCTTCATTTATTTTTTCTTCGTGCATATCCCTAAAAAGGTCTGGGTATAAGAAGTTGGGACTCGAGCCAATCAAGCCATTACCAGATCAGTCATACCGAGCCCGACAAAAACCCATGGGAGAGGAGAAGAAAGATGATGGAGCAGGAGATCCTATTAAAATGTTGCTCGAGGAATCCCTCGCATGACAAAGGAATGAAATGATTGACAACTTCATGCAGATCCTTTGACGATTGCTTACGGGAGAAGCATCTTCATCAAACGACCATGCAACCCCCTTCAAGGTACATGTAAATTTTGATATTCCATTATTTGAAGGACTGATAGATGCGAATGATGTAGATAAATGGTGGAATCTGCTGGAAGGATATTTGTTGGTCCACAATTTTTTCCATAGGGAAAAGACCACTTTTGCACTCCTTAAGGCCGTTCCCCATGTTAAAGACTGGTGGGATACTTACTCTGAGAAAAGGAGCGTAGAGGAATGTGTAATTTTTGTGGTGGCCCCTACATGAGATTCCTTCCGGGACTCCATTAAAGAACAATACTACCTTGTTGGAAGCTACGAGGACGAGTACACCAGATGGACCACCCTACGTCAAGAAAGGGACCAGACAGTACCAGAATTCACCAAAATTTTCCATACCATATGCACCAAATTGGGTATCAAATATTCTGAGCTTCATTTGGTGCTCAAATACCACGGTTGTTTGCATAGATACATTCAAACATAAATGGAGTTCCTGGATATCGCCTCATTGGGCACGACTTATAGATACGCTTTCAAGATTGAGCAAAAATTTAAGCATAAACGGTGAGAGTTTAGATCTTCCAACTACTCACAACCGAAAAAGGGAAAAGGAAAACCCAACCCATACAACAAAGTACCAAGTCAAGATGGACGCCCTCAGGACAACCCATCCAAGCCGCAACATAAGAAGGGCAATGAGAAGTCGAAGAAGGACATGGGAAGATGGTGTGAGTACCATAAAAGTCCTTGGCACAACACTGATGAATGCAACTCCAAGCAGTCCCTCGTGGCCGAGCTGAAGGTTTCTGAGTCAGAGGCCGATTCTGATTCTGAGTCAAATCTTGAAGGAGGGAAGCGGATTATTGATGCTAAACCAAATGACATGGTCGCTACCACCAAAGTCCAGCCAAGCAAACCAGACGAACTAGAGGAAGGGGAATGCCTCTTTCACACGCAAATGTGGGTCAAGGGGGCTCTGATTCATTTAATTGTTGACAGTGGTAGTCAAAAAACTTGATTTTAGTAGAGGTTGTCAAGCGACTGAACCTGTCAATGACACCGCACCTGCATCTCTACACCATTGATTGGCTTCGTCAAGAAAGAGATCTCCGTGTCAGCCAACAATGTTGTTTTCCCTATGGCATCAAGCCTTTCAAAGATGAGGTACTGTGTGATATTGCTCCCCTTGACGTTTGTGATGTTATGTTAGGACAACCATATTTGTGGAAGTGTCATGTTGTGTACGAGTCTAGACCTCGCAGTGTTATTATTACTTCGGGTAGACAATTGTACAAGATCCTAGAGGTGGCACCACCTACTGCTATTTCTTTAATCTCTGCTCAGCAATGCAGCAAGGTTATCTCACAGACCAGGAAGTTCATATTCTTTGTGATCCGTGTTGACAATAAGAAGAAGGTCATCACCACATCCGTGGCCTCTACACAATGCCTCGCTTTGCAGCAAAAGCAGGTGGACGAGATCATGGAAGAATACAAAGACATATTTGCCTCACCTACATGGGTACCGAAACACTGCCAAGTCAGGCATCCCATTGATTTGACCCCCGTCGCACCTCTACCTAATGGACTAGTCTATCGACACTCACCGATGGACAATGACGAAATAAGGCGTCAGATCCAAGAGCTTCTTCAAAAGGGGCACATCAAACCTATATCCTTCCCTTGCGGAAGTCCGATTGTACTGGTGCAGAAGAAGGATGGGACTTGGGGACTCTACATCGATTACATAGCCTTAAACAAAATCACAGTCAGGAACCGCTACCCCATTCCCAGGATTGATGAACTTCTTGACCAACTCAAGGGGGCAAAGTTCTTCAACAAGATTGACCTGAAGTCTGGCTACCACCAGGTTCCCATCCAACGAATTGATGTCTGGAAGACAACCTTCAAGTCTAAATAAGGTCTATACGAATTGATAGTCATGCCCTTTGGCTTAACAAATGCACCAGCCACTTTCATGGGGTTGATGGACGATGTCTTGAAACCCTTCACCAACTCCTTTTTGGTGGTATAATTGGATGACATCCTCATCTTCAACAAAACATGGGAGGAGCACATGCATTACATTCAATAGGTTTTGAGCACTCTGTGGTAGCACAAGCTTTATGCCAACTTGGAAAAATGCTCTTTTGGCATGCACAGGGTCCAATACATGGGATACATTGTTGATGAGCATGGGGTAGATGCCTATCCATCTAAGATTCAAGTCATCCATGACTGACCAGCCCATACCACATTGACCGAGCTTCAAAGCTTCTTGGGACTAGTCAATTTTTACCGACAGTTTGTGTTGGGATTCTCCCATATTGCATGGGACCTTAGCTAGGTGACTAAGGGTGGTGGTAGGGCCAAGTTCATGTGGAGGAAGGAGCAACAATAGGAATTCGAATATCTGAAACATCATTTGTGCTCAGCTCTAGTACTCTCCTTGCTCGATCTGCAACAACCATTCGAGATTGAGACTGATGCATCTAACTATGCTGTGGGCGCAGTCCTCACTCAGCACGAGCATCCAGTGGCATACCATAGTGAGACACTCTATGATACTTTTTGGAAATACCCCACCTATGACAAGGAAATGTATTCCATTGTACAAGCCATCCGTCAATGGAAACATTACATTTTGGGGACAGAGACAATCGTACACACTGATCAAAAGCCACTGCAGTTCATACAGACATAGGGGAAATTACAGAATGACCGCCATCATAAGTGGTCCATCTACTTGCAGCAGTTCCATCACAACATCAAGTATAAGACATGCATCTCCAATCTTGTCGTTGACTGCCTTAGTCGTCCTCCTATGGCTGCACTCACCACTGTGCTCCATTCCTATGGACATGAAACATCGGAATGACCCCAAATTTACCAGCAAGATCCAAATTTCTCCCCCACATATCATCTCTTGGGTACCCGCACCACTGTCACTAATTTTCACATCGAAGACAAACTCTTATGCCACATGGGCCCTCTCTGTGTTCCTACAAGTGAGCCTGCAAAGATGATTTGGGAAGCACACTACAGTCAGGTGGCAGGACATTTTGGCATAGATAAAACTGTGGCCCTTCTTCAGAAACATTTTTATTGGCCAAAACTTCGACAAGACGCCAACAAGTATATCAGATCTTGCACTGCCTGTTCCCTTTCCAAGCCAGCCATCAAGAAGCAAGGCTTATACACCCCTCTTCACCCGATGGGGGAACTCAATGCAATGGATACCATTTCTTCCTAAGGGGGGAGGATTGATCCAGGTGGATATTTGTGGCCACCCACCTATTCCAACTGGCTCCTCATGTCCGTTTTTGATTCAACACGTCTTTCTCTACTACTTTATAATTGTGAGTTCTACACTTCTGGGGTTGTCTGAAGCCTCACACATCCTCTAGGTGGATACGAGTGGCCTCTCGCCTAATCCAACTGGCTTATTTTGTATGTTTTCATGTCAACACATCTTGTTGTACTTCCATGGTTGTTTTGGGCCCCTAAACGTTGTTTTTTTTACTCGCCATAGTTAGACTACAAATAGAGTTAGATTCTAATGGCAGAATGTGTAGTTTTCTGAAATACCTTTCCAACGGGCTATCATGCGCCTAAAACAAAGATCGTATGCAAAAGTTATGACCCTGGGAAGTCGAGGTACCAAATTACACCAACCTACCCATAGGGCCCACATGAATTTTGGCGTTTCAACATCTAGGGTTAGGTTTTTAGATGTCTAGGGTTTTGGCATTCATGAGTAATATGAAAAGGGCCTATAGTGCATCATTGTAATCCATTATGATCAGACGAATGCACGTAGTAGCCACATTTCTTCTCAAAGATAGCTACCACCATTCGAGCAAGTTTCAGTTATGCAGTTTTACAGTTTCAACCTATTTCAATATTTAATAGAAGATATTGTTCCCTGGATATTTGTGTTATTTTGCCTATCTCTGTGTTTATTGTATTTAGTCTGTTAGTCAGTTCGTTCCACTCCTAAATCTAGATCAGTGGTATCAGAGTGGTCTGCTCTTCATTTTTTTTTTGTGTGCATGTCCCCGACAAGGTCTGGGTATAAGAAGTTGGGACTCGAGCCAATCAAGCCATTACCAGATCGACCATGCCAATCCCAACAACAACCCATGGGAGACAAGAAGAAATATGATGGAATAGGAGATCCTATTAAAATGTTGCTCAAGAAAGCCCCCGCACGACAAAGGATCGAAATGATGGACAAATTCGTGCATATCCTTCAACGGTTGCCCACAAGAGAAGAATCTTTATCAAACGGACATGCAACCCCCTTCAAGGTACAAGTAAATTTTGATATTCCAGTATTTGAAGGACTAATAGATGCATATGTTGTAGATAAATGGTTGAATCTGCTCGAAGGATATTTTTCAGTCCATAATTTTTCTGATAGGGAAAATATCACTTTTGCACTCCTCAAGGTTGTTCCCCATGTTAAAGACTAGTGGGATACTTACTCTTAGAAAAGGCCCATGGAGGAATCTGCAATTTTTGTGGTGGCCCCTACATGAGATTCCTTTTGGGACACCATTAAAGAACAATACTGCCCTGTTGGAAGCTACGAGGACTAGTACACCATATGGACCACCCTATGTCAATAAAGGGACCAGACAATACCAGACTTCATCAACATTTTCCATACCCTACACACCAAATTGGGTATCAAATATTCTGAGCGACATCTGGTGCTCAAATACCACGGATTTTTGCATAGATACATTCAAATAGAAATGAAGTTCCTCGATATCGCCTCATTGGGCACAACTTATAGATACATTGTCAAGATCGAGCATAAATTTAAGGAGAAATGACGAGAGTTTGGATTTGCCAACTCCTCACAACCAAAGCAGGGCAAAGGAAATACCAACCCATACAACAATGGACCAAGTTGAGATGGCCACCCTTAGGACAACCTGTCCAAGCCGCAACACAAGAAGGTCAATGAGAATATGAAGAAGGACACGTGAAAATGGTGTGAGTACCATAAAAGTCCTTGGCACAACACCGATGAATGCCGCTCCAAATAGTACCTCATGGCTGAGCTGAAGGCTTCCAAGTTAGAGGCCAATTCTGATTCCAAGTCAAATCTTGAAGGAGGGAAGTAGATTATTGATGCTGAACCCAATGCCACAGTCGCTACAACCAAAGTCCAGCAAAGCGAACCAGAAGAACTAGAGGAAGGGGAATGCCTCTTTCACTCGCAGATGTGGGTCAAGGGGGCTCTGATTCATTTCATTGTCTACAACGGTAGTCATAATAACCTGATTTCAGCAGAGGCTGTCAAGCGACTGAACCTGCCAATGACACTACACCCGCAACCCTACACCATCGGTTGTCTTCATCAAGGAAGATATCTCCGTGTCATCCAATAGTGTTGTCTACCCTATGGCATCAAGCCTTTCAAAGATGAGGTACTGTGTGATATTGCTCCCCTTGAATTTTGTGATGTTCTGTTAGGAAAACCATATTTGTGGAACCGTCATGCTATGTATGAGTCTAGACCTCGCAGTGTTATTATTACTTTGGGTAGACAATTGTACATGATCCCAGAGGTGGCACCGCCTATTGCTATTTCTTTAATCTTCGCTAAGCAATGCATCAAGGTCATCTCACATACTGAGAATTTCATCTTCTTTGTGATTTGTGCTCACAGTAAGAAGAAGGTTGCTACCACATCAGTGGCATCTACATAATGCCTCTCTTTGCAATGGAAGCAGGTGGACGAGATCGTGGAAGAATACAAAGACATCTTCTCCTCACCTATAGGGGTATCAACACACTTCCAAGTCAGGCATCCCATTGATTTGACCCCTGACACACCTCTACCTAATGGACCAGTCTATCGATGCTCGCTGATGGAGAATGAAAAAATCATGTGTAAGATCCAAGAGCTTATTCAAAAGGGGCACATCAGACCCAACTCCTCCCCTTGCAGAAGCCCGATTGTACTGGTGCAGAAGAAGGACGAGACTTGGCGACTCTGCATTGATTACAAAGCCTTAAAAAAAATCACAGTCAGGAACCACTACCCCATTCCCAGGATTGATGACCTTCTTGAAGAACTTAAAGGGGAAAATTTCTTCAACAAGATTGACCTGAAGTCTGGCTACCACCAGGTTCCCATCGAACCAACTGATGTGTGGAAGACAACCTTCAAGTCTAAAGAAGGTCTCTACGAATGGCTAGTCATGCCCTTTGGCTTAACAAATGTACCAACCACTTTCATGAGGTTGATGGACGATGTCTTGAGACCCTTGACCGACTCCCTTTTGGTGGTATATTTGGATGACATCCTCATCTTCAACAAAACATGGGAGGAGCATATGCAACACATTCAACAGGTTTTGAGCACTCTACGACAACACAAGATTTATGCCAACTTGGAAAAATGTTCTTTTGGCATGAACATGGTCCAATACCTAGGCTACATTGTTGATTAGCATGGGGTACATGTTTCTCCAGCTAAGATTCAAGTCATCTGTGACTGGCCAGCCCCGACCAGATTGACCGAGCTTCAGAGCTTCTTGGGACTAGCCAATTTTTACCGATGGTTCGTGTTGGGATTCTCCCATATTGCATGGGCCCTCAACCAGGTGATCAAGGGTGGTGGTAGGGCCAAGTTTGTGTGGGGGAAGGAGAAACAATGAGCATTCAAAGATCTGAAGCATCTTTTATGCTCAGCTCCAGTACTCTCCTTGCCCGATCTGCAACAACCATTCGAGATTGAGACTGATGCATTTAACTTTGCTATGGGGACAGTCCTCACTCAACACATGTATCCAATGACATACCATAGTGAGACACTCTTCGATACTGTCTCGAAACACCCCAACTATGACAAGGAAATGTATTCCATTGTACAAGCTTGTTGTCAATGGAAACATTACATTCTAGGGACAGAGACAATCATATACACTAATCAGAAGCCTCTGTAGTTCATACAGACACAGGGGAAATTACAGAATGACCGCCATCAGAAGTGGTCCACCTACCTACAACATTTCCATATCAACATCAAGTATAGGACTGGTATCTCCAATCATGTCTTTGATTGCCTTAGTCAGCCTCCTATGGCTGTACTCACCACTGTGCTCCATTCCCATGGACATGAAACATCGGAATGGCCCCAACTTTACCAGCAAGATTCAGACTTCACCCCCACATATCAGCTCTTAGGTACATGCACCACTATCACTGATTTTCACATCCAAGACAGAATCTTATGCCACTTGGGCCATCTCTGTGTTCCTACAAGTTAGCATGCAAAGATGATTTGGGAAGCCCACTACAGTCGGGTGGCATAAAATTTTTGCGTAGAGAAAATTGTGGCCGTTCTTAAGAAACATTTTTATTGTCCAAAACTTTGACATGACATCATCAAGTGTATCAAATCTTGCACTGCCTGCGCCATTGCCAAGCCAACCATCAAGAAGCAAGGATTATACACCCCTCTTCACCTGATAGGGGAAATCAACGCAATGGAGACCATTTCTTCCTAAGGGGGGAGGATTGATCTAGGTGGATATTGGTGGCCACTCACCTATTCCAACTGACTCCTCATCTCCATTTTTGATTCAGCACGTCTTTCTATATTGGTTTATAATTGTGAGTTATACACTTCTTGGGCTGTATGAAGCCTCGCACATCCTCCAGGTGGATATAGATGGCCTCTCGCCTAATCCAACTGGCTTATTTTGTATGTTTTCATGTCAACACATCTTGTTGTACTTCTAGGCCTGTTTTGGGCCCCTAAACGTTATTTTTTTGAATCTCCATAGTAATGCTATAGACAGAGTCAGAGTCTGATGACAAAATGTGTATTTGTATGAAATAACTTTCCAACTGGCTATCACGTGCCTAAAACGAAGGCCGTATGCACAAGTTATGACCCTAGGAAGTTGAGGTACCAAATTACACCAACTTACCCAAAGGTCCCACATGAATTTTGGCGTTTCACCTTCTAGGATTAGGTTTTTGGATGTCTAGGGTTTTGGAATTCATGAGTAATGTAAAAAGGGCCTATGGAGCCTCATTGTAATCCATTCTGCTCAGACAGATGCGTGTAGCATCCATATCTCTTCTTAGAGATAACTACCACCATTCAAGCAAGTATCAGTTCTACAGTTTTACAGTTTCAACCTACTTCATTATTTAATAGAAGATATTGTCCCCTGGATATTTGTGTTATTCTACCTATCTCTGTGTTTATTGTAGTCAGTCTGTTAATTAGTTTGTTCCTCTCCTAAATCCGGATCAATCAGTCCCTTCTAGTGTTATTTCCTTGATCTCTGTCATGCAATGCAGGAAGGTCATCTCTCAGACCGAGAAATTTGTCTTCTTCATGATTCAATCTCAAAGTGAGTGAAAGATATTAACCACATCCAGGGCCTTCGTGGCCGATCTCTCCACACAACATAAGAAAGTGCATAAGGTCATGGAAGAATAGTTAGATATCTTCTCCTCTCCTATTGGGGTACCTTTGCTCTTTTAGGTCAAGCATCCCATCGATTTGACCCGAGGCACACCACTAACCAATGGGCTAGTCTACCGCCACTCTTTGTCAGAAAATGAGGAGATCAAGAGGAAAATCCAAGAACTGCTCCAGAAGGGGCGCATCCGTCCCCACTCATTGGCTTGTGGGAGCTGAATCGTGATGGTGTAGAAGAAAGACAAGACCTGGTGACTCAACATTGATTACCGGTCCCTGAATAAAACCACAGTCTGAAACTAGTACCCGATTCCCCGAATCGACGACCTCCATGATAAGCTCACGGGGGCCAAATAATTTAGTAAGATTGATATGAAGTCTGGATACCACCAGGTCCCGATAGAAAAAACATATGTATGGAAGACTGCCTTCAAGTCAAAAGAAGGTCTTTTTGAATGACTCGTCATGCCCTTTGGTTTGACAAATGCTCCAACAACTTTTATGAGGATGATGGACGATATCCTATGACCTTTCACCAATAATTTTGTAGTGGTGTATCTTGATGACATCCTAATATAAAACAAGACTTGGGCAGAACACTTGCATCATATTCAATAGGTTCTGCACACCCCGCGACAACACAAACTATATGAAAAATTTGAAAAATGATCCTTCGGCATGGACGGGGTCCATTACTTAGGCTACATTGTTGATCAACATGGTGTGCATGTGGATCCAGCCAAGATCCAGGTCATCCGTGACTGGCCAGCCCCAACCACACTCACTGAACTTCAGATATTCTTGGGCTTCAACAATTTCTATCGCAGGTTCATGCTGGGATTCTCTCATATCGCATGGGCCCTTAGCCAAGTAACCATGGGTGGCATCAAGGAAAAATTTGTGTGGGGCCTGTCCCAACAACAAGCCTTCTATGACTTGAAAAAGAATTTGTGCTCATCCTTGGTACTTTCATTGCCAGACCTGCAACATCCCTTTGAGATAGAGACAAATGCTTAAGACTACGCTGTGGGCACCGTTCTCACTCAACACGGCCACCCCGTGGCATATCATATGAGACACTATCAGATGTTGTACATAAGTACCCTAATTACAAAAAAGAAATGTACTCCATTGTGAAATCCTGCCACCAGTGGAGACATTACATTTTTGGGAAGGAGACAGTCATCCACACTGATCACAAGCCACTACAGTTCATGCAGACCGAAGGAAAATTGCAGAATGATCGCCATCAAAAGTGGTCAACATACTTACAATAGTTCCACCTCAACATCAAGTATAATATAGGAAGTACCAACCAAGTTGTTGACTCCCTCAGCCGACCTCCAGTCACGACACTCACCACGGTTCTATACTCTTTCGGCCATCAGACCTTCGGATGGCCCCACCACTACGAGACAGACCCTGACTTCTCCACCACCTACCAAATGTTGGGTGCCAACTCAGTGGTCACTAATTCCCATCTTCAAGACGTGATGTTGTGCCATCTGGGCCATCTCTGCGTTCCATCAAGTGAGCGTGTGAAGCTGATTTGGGAAGCTCACTACAGTCAGGTGGCATGACACTTTTGTGTCGAAAAGACAGTGGAAGTGTTGAAGAAACATTTCTACTCGCCGAAACTTCGATAGGATGTCGAAAAGTATATAAGGTCCTGTACTGCCTGCGCTATTGCCAAACCAACCACTAAGAAACATGGCCTGTACACCCCTTTGCATACTCCAAACAGGCTATGGGAATCCATCTCAATGGACTACATGTTGGGCCTCCCATCCACCAAGAGGGAAATGAATGTGCTTTTGTGGTTGTTGATCGCTTTTCCAAGATGGCGATTCTAGTCGCCTGCAAGAAGAACATCACAACAGAGGCCACTGCCAAGATCTTCTTTGAATGAGTATGGGTACATTTTGGAATCCCACAAACCATTATCTCAGACCGTGACAGTCGTTTCCTCAACTTATTCTAGTCGAGCCTCTGGTCACTGTTGGATACCAAGCTCACCAAATCCACTGCCTTCCACCCCCAGACAGATGGACAAATTGAGGTCATCAATCAGATGGTTGTACATATCCTATGCATGTACAGTTCAAAACACCCTCTCACATGGGATGAGAGTCTTCTCTATGTCAAACATAGCTACAACCGAGCCCCGCATAGCTCAACTGGCCACAACCCCTTTTAGGTGTGGTTGGGATTCCCACCATTAGGCCCCATGGATGTTGCACTACCCCTGGCGATCACCTTGACCGACTCGTCCCCTGCTCCACCAAAAGTTGACAAAGCCACCCAGTTCATTGAGTGGATCTAGCACATCCACAAACAAGTTCAAGATATTCTACATAAGTCTAATTCCAAGTACAAGCATCTCCATGATCAACATTGGGTGCCACATAAGTTTCAAGTGGGCGACAAAGTTTGGTTGCATTTGCAGAAAGAACACGTTACAGGGCCCCATCAGAAGCTTCGTCCACTCCATTATGGGTTGTACACCATCACCAAGGCTGTAGGTGATAATGCTTTTGAGCTCAACATTCCCCCTTCCTTGGTCTACATCCAGTCTTCATCATGGCTCTCCTTCAACCATATTTCCCACCATTATTGGACACCTCAGAGATAGCAGAGCAGTTGACACCAACGTAACTCAACCTTGAATACATGTAACATGCATCCAGTGATCAAATTGCGGACACAAATATCAAGGGAAGTCGACAACAAAGGATCCAACTTTATCGAGTCATCAAAGTAGGTCAACTCCTGCACCAAGGCAAGTGGCTCACTCGGGGCCAAATTCAACATAAATTTCCTCATCTGATGGGGGAACTCAATGCAATGGAGACCATTGCTTCCTAAGGAGGGGGGATTGATCCAAGTGGATATCGGTGGCCATCCACTTATTCCAATGACTCGAAAAACAGTTTTCCACCTTGGTAGTATTTTGGGTTCCAAACTTCCGGGGTCGTTTTGAGGCCCTAAACGATGTTTTTTGGGTATTTTTGGCCCAGGTGACTAATAGCAAAATCAACTTGGGCCATTCGAAAATTGGTCTTCTCGGTTAGACCTTTACAACATGATATCATGCGCCTAAAACGAAGATCGTATGCAAAAGTTACGACCCCAGGAATTTGATGTACTAACTTACCCAAACGGGGTTCACATGACTTTTGGCGCTTCATTTCCTAGGATTAGGTTTGTGGATGTCTAGGGTTTTTGACAGTACTGTTTATTGTAAAAGGCCTTCAGAGCCTCATTGCAACCATCTTCTTACAAAGGAGCAGAGACATCACATCTCTTCTCAGAGATAAGTCACCACCATTCCATGAAGCTTGTTTTCCGCTGCATTTTATAGTTTTAGCTTATTTCCTTATTGAATAGAAAACCAATTTTACTGTATCTCTGTTATTTTGTGTTAAGAATCTTTAATAATTTGTATTCATTTCGTTCTACTCATAAAATCCGAATCAGAGAGAGAGAGAGAGAGAGAGAGAGAGAGAGAGAGAGAGAGAGAGAGAGAGAGAGAGAGAGATGAACCTCGCTGATACACTGTGTGTCAGAGAGAAAGGAAATAACTTTGTTGATATGTGATGTATCGACGAAGATGAAAGGGAATCCAACAATGTAAGGTTGTGCCTAGTGAAGATGATTGTGTGAACATCTCCGGTGTACAGACACTAATCACATGAACTTCACCGATGATAAATGTTTGTGTGTCGACGAAGTTTAGTAGAAGTGTGTCGGTGTATCAACCAAGTTTTTAGGAAGGTGGTTGATGTATCGACAAGGAAATCACTAATGTATCGATATTTACTGTATCGAAAAAGGAAGAAGGGTGTTCCTCGATATGCTACGTATCAGTGAAGAAAGAGGGAACTTGCTGAAACTGTGTATTCGTGGGTCAAAGTGATATGAAGAGACACTGTAAATGGTAAAGCACGGACAATGGGAAAAAGGCTTGGGCTCTGCCATTTGAACGAGAGAGTATACAAGGCTTCTAGTAGAAAATATTTGTAGGGGCCCCAATTTATTCTCTTAGAGAAATGGTAAGAAAATAAATTTGGGAGGGTGTTGTGCGGGAACAAAAGGAGTCTTCAAGGACAAGTACATTTCCTTCGAGGATTCATAACAAACTATGCCGACATCACCAAAGGCTTTATGTGCTTGTTTAAGAAAGGGGTTCCCTTTGTTTGGGATGAGTTCACGTAGTGATATTTCGATGCACTTCAGAACATGCTTATGTCTACCCCTCTACTCAGTCATGTGGACTATAGCAAGGATTTCTTACTCCATATCATGACAACAAAATCCAGAGTTGGTATGGTTTTGGTTCAGAAGGATGATGGCTCATAAGAACATGTCATTTTCTATCTCAATTGTGGTCTCATTGAGCCTGAATTCAATTATTCGCATGTTGAGAAGCTAGCCTTGACAACTATTCATGTTTTCGTAGGTTACAACATTACATTTTACCTCAAAAAAACACTATAGTTATGGATGTCAATCCATTTCAGTATGTCTTAACACGTCATATAATTGGGGTAAAATACAATAAATGGATTATCATTCTACAAGAATTTGACTTGGAATTTGTTTTGACTAAGTTAAAAAAGTCTTTGGTTTTCGCTGAGTTGATGTCGAAATTTCCTTGGGAGGATGAGGAAACCCTAATTACAAACTCATTTCCAGATGAGCATATGTTCCTTATCGCTTCCAATGATCCTTGGTATGGAGATATCCTTATATATCTCTAGACTCTGACATTTTCTTCACATCATTCGTGGGACGGTCGACATTGGATTTTCCATCAAGCGAAGAATTACTTAGTTATTGGTGAAACTTTGTATCGCCAAGGGGTCGATTCAATTCTTTGTCGCTGCTTGACCCATGAGGAAGTGGAGTTCGTGTTTAATTATTTCCACATTGGATCCTGTGGTGGTCATCTATCTGGGTTGGAAACAACCCAAAAAATCTTGCGCAACAGGTAATTTTGGTTAACAATATTTAAATGTTGTGTTGAGGTAGTCAAAATGTGTCATTCTTGCTAGATTGTTTCTTGGAAAATGCACGCGCATCCTGCTTCTTTGTTCCCCGTCATCACCATTGGTTCGTTTACAACGTGGGGAATTGATTTCACCACATGCCACCCACCTTCATCTAGGGGGAATCACTATACCATCGTGGCCATCGACTACTTTATGAAGTGGGCAGAGGCCATGCCTACTTTTGCGAATGATGGTGAGACACCAACCTTATTTCTATTCAATCAGATTATCACTAGGTTTAAGTTTCGAGAGAGATTGCCACTAACCATAAAAATCAATTTCATAACTGAATGATGTTGTAGTAGGTGTATAAATTGGGATTCAAGCAGGAGCATTTGTCTCCTTATTATCCTCAAGCAAATGGTCAGATAGATGTCTTGAACAAGTCTCTCAAGGCCATACTTCAACACATTGTCAATAAGAGTAAATATAGTTAGAATATGATGTTTTATCTAACATTTTGGGCATACCAAAACTTGGTCAAGACTGTCATAGGTTTCTCACCTTTCCATATCTTTCATGGGGTGTAAGCAGTCATTCCTATTGAGTGTGAAATCCCATCGTTAAATATTGCAGTTGAGCTTCTGCCTGACATGGCAGTTTTTGAAGCCCGTCTTGTTCACCTAGAGTAGTTATATGAACAACGTCGTGATGCTGCTACCATGAATGAGACTCATAAAAAGTTTGTCAATTCTCAATATGAAAAGTTCATCCGCCCAAGGGTATTTTATGAGGGTGAGGCTGTTTTGGTTTACAATCAAGATAAGGATGCTTTAGGGGCAGGCAAGTTCAATCCGATGTGGCACAATCCTTATCTTGTGAGGTGTTCCCTTTATAAGGGAGCTTATGAGTTATCCGATTATGAGGGTAATGTGCTGTCGGAGCCCATAAATGGGATCTACTTAAAGAGGTACCACACATTCATATATTGGGTTGGTTTTCATTGATGTCAACCCTTGAAGCAAGTCCAGTAGCCCAAGAGGTGTAGTTAAGGAACCCGAGTTTGGATGAGGAATAAAGACATGAAGATTAGTGAATTTGCAGGTAAGACTATCATAGATGGATAGTTCATGTCATGCCATTTCTGATGATATGTGGTACATCACATAGTTTCTCATGGTTGAGGAGATATGGCTTAGTGAAGGTGGAGGACCCTCATGAATATTCTAGAAGCCCCTAGAAGGTCAACAAAGAAATCAATTATCCTAGAAGCTTCTAGAAAGTCATTGATATGGATTTTATGAGCAGAACAAAAAGAATACAGATTATTAAAATTTGTTTAACACAAAATAACAGAGATATAGTAAAATTGGTTTCTATTCAATAAGGAAATAAGCTGAAACTATAAAATGCAGTGAAAAACAAGCTTGCTGGAATGGTGGTGACTTATCTATGAGAAGAGATGTGACGACTACGCTCATTTGCAAGAAGATGATTACAATGAGGCTCTAAAGGCCTTTTTACAATAAATATGAATGCAAAAACCCTAGACATCCAAAAAACTAACCCTAGGAGATGAAGTGCCAAAATTCATGTGGGCCCTGTTGGGGTAAGCTAGTACATCAACTTCTCGGGGTCATAACTTTTGCATACGATATCCGTTTTAGGCGCACAATAGCCCGTTGGAAAGATATGTCTGAGGAATACACATGTTTCCATCATAATCCAACATTATACTTAGTATGACTATGGCGAGCCCTAAAAACGTTTTCTAAGGCCTCAAAATGACCCTGGAAGTCAGGGACCAAAAAATTAGGAAAAAACTGCCATGCTGGAAAAATGCAAAAATGAACCAGTTGGAATAGGTGGGAGGCCATCGAAATCCATCTCGATCAATCCTCCCCCCTTAGGAATCAATGGTATCCATTGCGTTGACTTCCCCCATTAGATGAGGAAATTTCTTTTGAATTTGGCCCCGGGTGAGCCAAGTGCCTTGGTGCAGGAGCTGCCCTGCTTTGACAACTCGATAAAGCTGGATCCTTTGATGTCGAGTGCCCTTGACTTGTGTGTCCACAATCTGATCACTAGATGCTTGTTGCATGCATTTAAGGTTGAGATCTGTTGGTTTCAACTGCTCTAATATCTTCAAGGTGTCCAATAATGGTGGGAAATATGGCCGAAGGAGAGCCACGTTGAATACTGGGTGCAGACCAAGGAAAGGGGGAATGTTGAACTTAAAAGCATTGTCACCCACATCCTTGGTGATGGTGTACGACTGATAATGGAGTGGGTGAATCTTTTGATGGGGCCCTGTAAGGCATTCTTTCTGCAAGTGCAACCAAACTTTGTCGCACACCTAAAACTTATGTGGTACCCGATGTTGATCATGACACTGCTTGTACTTGGCATTAGAATTCTGTAAAATATCCTGAACTTGTCGGTGGATGTGCTGGATCTGCTCAGGGAACTAGGTGGCTTTGTCAACTTTAGGTGGAGCAGGGGACAAGTCGACTGAGGTGGTCGCTAGGGGTAGTGCAACATCCATGGAGGCCAATGGTTGGAATCCCAACCCCACTTGAAAGGGCTATGCAGGGCTATGTAGGGCTATGCAAGTTGAGCTATGCAGGGCTTATTTGTAGATATGCTGGACACATGGAAGACTCTCATCCCATGTTTGGGGATGCTTGGAATTTTACATGTGTAGGATATGCATGATCATTCAATTGACGTCCTCAATTTGGCCATCTGTCTAGGGGTGGAAGGAAGTGGATTTGGTGAGCTTGGTGTCCAACAATGACCAGAGGCTCAACAAAAATGTGTTGAGGAACCGACTGTCCCGATTTGAGACAATAGTTTGTGGGATCCAAAAATGTACCCATACTCCTTGAAATAAGAGCTTTGCATTGGCCTTTGCTGTGATGTTCTTCTTGCAGGCAGGTATAATTACCATCTTGGAAAAGCGATCAACAACCCCAAAAACATAATCATTTCACCTCTTGGTGGATGAAAGGCCCGAAACGTAGTCCATTGAGATGGATTCCCACGACTTGGAAGGAGTAGGAAGAGGGGTGTACATGCCCTGTTTCTTAGTGGTCGGTTTGGAAATAGCGCAGGTGGTGCAGGACCTGATATACTTGCCGACATCCTATCAAATTTTCAGCCAATAGAAATGTTTTTGCGGCATTGCCACTATATTTTCGATGCCAAAGTGTCCTGCCACCTGACTGTAGTGAGCTTCCCAAATCATCTTCGCGTGCTCTCTTGATGGAACATAGAGATGGCCCAGGTGGCACAATAGCCCATCCTGAAGATGAAAATTAGTGACCATTGAGTTTATGCCCAACATTTGGTAGGTGGTGGACAAGTCAGGGTTTGTCTCATAGAGGTAGGGCTATCCAGAGGTCTCGTGGCTGCAAGATTCTAGTACTGTGTTGAGTGCTGTGACTGGAGGTTGGCTGAGGAAATCAACAACTCAGTTGGTACTTCCTGTTTTATACTTGATGTTGAGGTGGAACTACTGCAAGTATGTGGACCATTTCTGATGGCGGTCATTCTGTAATATTCCTTGGGTTTGCATGAACTATAGTGGCCTATGATCAGTGTGGAGGACTGTCTCCTTCGCAAGAATGTAATGTCTCCATTGACGACAAAATTTCTCAATGGAGTACATTTCTTTGTCGTAAGTAGGGTACTTATGGATATCATCTGATAGTGTCTCACTATGATATTCCATGCAGTGGCTGTGTTGAGTGAGAATGGTTCCCACATCATAGTCTGAAGCATATGTCTCGATCTTAAAGGGATGTTGCAGGTTCGATAATGACAGTATTAGGGATGAGCACAAGCGTTGCTTCAAATCATTGAAGGCTTTTTGTTGGGACAGACCCCACACAATTTTTTTCTTACCACCACCCCTGGTTACTTGGCTGAGGGCCCATTCAATATGAGAGAATCCCAACACGAACCTGTGATAGAAATTGGCGAGGCCCAAGAAGCTCCAAAGCTCAGTGAGTGTGGTTGGGGCTGGATAGTCATGGATGACCTGGATCTTGGCTGGATCCACATGCACACCATGCTAATCAATGATGTAGCCTAAATAATGGACCTTATCCATGCCGAAAAAGCATTTTTCCATGTTTGCATATAGCTTGTGCTATCGCAGGGTGTGCAGAACCTGCAGAATATGCTGTAAGTGTTTTGCCCAAGTCTTGGTGTAGACGAGGATGTCATCTAGATACACCACTACAAAAGAATTGGTGAAAGGTTGCAGGATATCGTCCATCACCCTCATAAAAATTGTCGGAGCATTTTTCAAACCAAAGGGCATGAACAACCATTCAAAAAGACCTTCTTTTGACTTGAAGGCGATCTTCCATACATCTGTTTGTTCTATTGGGACCTGGTGGTATCTAGACTTCAGATCAATCTTACTGAAGTATTTGGCCCTTGTGAGCTAATCAAGGAGGTCGTTGATTTGGGGAGTCAGGTACCGGTTCCAGACTGTGATTTTATTCAGGGCTCGATAATCAATGCAGAGTCACCAGGTCCCGTCTTTCTTCTTCACCAACACGATTGGGCTCCCACAAGGCGATGAGATGGGATGGATGTGAAACTTGTGGAGCAGTTCTTGGATTTGCCTCTTGATCTCCTCATTTTCTAATAGAGAGCGACGGTAGACTGGCCCATTGGGTAGCAGTGCACCGATGGTCATATCGATGGGATGCTTGACATGGAAATGTAGAGGTACCCAGGTAGGCGAGGATAATATATCTGAGTATTCTTCCACGACCTTATCCACTTGCTTCTATTGTGTGGAGAGATTGGTTGCGGAGGCCCTGGATGTGGTTGCGATATTTCACTCACTTTGAGTGAGAATTACGAAGAAGAAAAATTTCCATGGTCTGAGAGATAACCTTCCTGAATTTCTTGGCAGAGATCAAAGAAATAACACTAGGTGGGACTGCCTCGGGTAAGCTGTACAATTTCCTGTTCAAAGTAACAATAACACTACGAGGGATAGACTTATATACAACATGACATTTCCATAAATATGGTTGGCCCAAAAAAGAATTACAAACTTCGAGAGGAGAAACATCACACAATACCTCTTCTTTGAAGGGATTGATGTTGTATGACAATCAACACTGTTGGCTGACGCAAAGATCGCTTCCTTGGTGGAGCCATCCAATGGTGTAGGGATGCGGGTGCGACGTTGTCGGTAGGGCCGACTATTTGATGACCTATGATGAGATGAGGTTCTTCTGGCTACCGCTATCAACGATTAAGTGCAACGGGGTGCCTTTTATGCACATATGTGAATGGAAAAGGCGCTCGCCTTCTTCTGGCTCTTCTGGTTCACCGTGATGGAGCTTGGTGGTAACAACGGTGGCACTGGGTTCCACACCAATGATCTGTCTTGACCTTTCTGGTTCTGACTCATAGTCAGAATCTGCATCTGATTCTAACTCATAGTCAAAACCCACATCTAATTCAGAGGCTTTCACTTCAACCACCAACGACTTCTTTGAGAGGCAATCAACAATGTTATGCCAAGGGATCTTATGGAAGTCACACCACTTCCCGATATCTTTTTTGTCTTTCCAGTGTGTTTCTTTTCTTGCGGCTTGGACTGGTTGTCCTAATACTGTCCATTTTTACTCTGTCCTTTGTTCTGTGGGTTGGGGCCGCCGTTTCCTATCTTTTTTTGTGAGGGGTTCCTAGGCCCAAATTGCCGAGTCTTTTGTTTGAGCTTCTGCTCGATTTTGACGACATATCGATAGGTCATGCCCAAGGACGAGATGTCCATATATTCCATTTTGGTCTAGATGTATCTATGCAGAGCACCGTGATACTTGAGCACCATATGCCATTCTTAATCTTTGATACCTGGCTTGGTGCGCAAGGTATGGAAGATATTTGTGAACTCTGGCACTACTTGGTCTCTTTCTTTCCGCAATGTGGTCCATTTTGTATATAAGTCATCATAACTTCCGACAGGGTAGTATTGTTCCTTAATAGCATCCCTGAAGGATTCCCATGTGGTCACGACTGTAAATAATTAGGGTTCCTCTGTTTTCTTTTTCTCACAAAAAGTTTCCCACCAATATTTGACATGGGCAATGACTTTGAGGAGCGCAAAAGTAATATTTTCTCTATTCGAAAAGTTATGGACAGAAAAATACCCATCTAGTAGATTCAACCATTTGTCTACAACATTTGCGTCTATTTGACCTTCAAATATAGGAATATCAAAATTGATTTGTACCTTGAAGGGGGCGACGTCTTTGCTCGTGGAAGATGCGTCGCTTGTCAGTAGCCACTGAAGTATTTGCACAAAACTATCCATCATCTCGTTCCTCTGTTGCATGAGGGATTCCTCAAGAAACATTTTGAAAAGATCTGCTGTCCCGTTGTCTTTTGTTTCTCCCACCATGAGAGGTTGCTTGGGCGTGTGAGAGATTTTGTCCTCAAGAGAAACAATCTCGAGACCTAATTCTTTGTACCCTGACCTCGTTGGGGACATGCATTAAGAACGACAAGGAGCAAACCTCTCTAATACCACTGGTACAGATTTTATGAGTAGAATGAAATGAATACAGATTATTAAAATATGTTTAACACAAAATAAAAAAGATACAATAAAACTAGTTTCTATTCAGTAAGGAAATAAACTGAAATTGTAAAATGTAGCGAAAAACAAGCTTGCTAGAATGGTGATGGCTTATCTCTGAGAAGAGATGTGATGGTTGTTAGAAAAACATGACCGCGGAGAAATAAAATAAAACAAATGCGGAAACAAAACACATAAGATACACAATACAATAGAGACACAAATTTACGTGGTTCACCCAGTGTGGGCTACATCCACCAGAGAAATTGCCAGGTCCTTCCTTTATTATTATCCAACAAATGAAGGGATACAACCTACAACAAAACCCATTGTAACTTCCTCTTCTTTCTCTCACAGTCTCCTTTCTTCGAATACAATACTGTCCATAATGCATAGCCGCAATACATTTCCCTCATAATAGAGGGTTGCCTTCTAGGGAAAAAAACCCTAACATAATTTCTACCGTTAGATCTGTGACCTTATAATGAACGGTATAGATTTACAATGAAATTACAATATACATTTACAAGGCTACCCCCCGGACCCCACAGAGGGGGTACCCCCCCTCTGCACTCCTCCGCGTGGAAGAGTGTACATACTTCTGGGGTGTAAAGTCTTCATGGGGTATAAACACGGCTGAAAGCAAGGACCTCGGAATTAGGAAGATAATCAGGCTCCACAACCAACAACGATTGCGCTCATTCACAAGAAGATGATTACAATGAGGCTCTGAAGGCATTTTTACAATAAACATGAATTCAAAAACCCTAGACATCCAAAAACCTAACCCTAGGAGATGAAGCACCAAAAGTCATGTGGGCCCTGTTGGGGTAAGCTAGTACATCAACTTCCCGGTGTCGTAACTTTTGCATACGATCTCCGTTTTAGGCTCACAATAACCCATTGGAAAGGTCTATCCGAGGACTGCACATATTGTCATCAGAGTGTAACTAGTTGACTATCTCACTATGGCGAGCCCTAAAAACGCTGTCTAGGGCCTCAAAATGGCCCCGAAAGTTAGGGACCCGAAAATAAGGAAAAAACTGCCAAACTGGAAAACTACCAAAATGAACCTGTTGGAATAGGTGGGAGGCCACTGACATCCATCTGGATGAGTCATCGATAATTTTACTAGTCAACGTGGTTGAAACTAGGAGTTAATTATGGGTAAAGTTGTTGAAATAAGAACATAATTAAAAATAAATTAGTTGCAACAAGAAGCGGTGAGTTTACTAATTATGGGTACAATAGTTGCGACAAGAAAGTGGGTTAGCCCTAAAAGAGCGAAGTTGGGTAAAATAGTTAGAAGATGACCCCTAAAGGAAGACACTTGGAAAGTATAAATAAGAGATAAAAAGACTCCCATTAGCACCTATTGAGCAAATTGAATATCTATCTTATGAAAGGTTTATTGCAAGTACTCATTGATACATCTGAAGTTGCGCAAGTTTGAGGTAGTGAATGAAGAGTGACAACAAAGTTTTGCAATTGCAGAAGAGAGTGGGAAATCTATGAAAAACCCTGATTAGGTTCATCCCTGCAGGTCAGATAGTAAACGTCCCATGAGGCATCCTCACAGGTTGCCTATATCCTGTCACACAAGGCCCCACTCGACAACCAATTTTGTCACGCAAGGCAATGTCATATATGAGGAATGAGCTATGGTTTAGGTTATAGAAGATGAGGAGGATAGAGGGGCTCTCAGAATTATTGGTCAGTTGCGACTAATACTCATGGATATGGGTCATAGATTAATGATTTACTCTACACAGTTATTCCAAAAAATGATATCTAGATAAGGAGAAGTTACGAGCAAGGGAAACAATGGTCAGGTACAACAAATCTATCTATAGAAAGAAAATGTATGTTATATGCTTGTATTGAATTTGGTCTTTTGGTGATTGCTTGGGTTATGGACATGGGAGATTGAGGATTTTCCTTGGAGGTACTATTGGCTATATGAGATAAGATCTACAGAGGTATAGTGCTGGTATATTTGTTGTTTGTAGTTGGCATACATTATTGGGCTTATTGTTGAAGTATATATTGTATCCCTTGGTATATGTTTGAGGGATTTTGGTTGAAATGTGTTGCTGAAGTTATTGGTACAGATTGAGGCTGAATAACAATGAGGTTTTGATGCTTGGTTGATGTGAGGGTTCATTACACTTGGTTTACGATTGTTTGTATATGTATGACACATAATTGTACATGGTTTGTGTTAAATTATGAGCTTGATTTCTTATGCAGATTAATTCTTTTATTTTCTTCAATACTTTGATTCCA
>ML777242.1:603313-616981 GCA_009831015.1 Picea engelmannii | reverse complement strand
CACTTCAATTTTTGGTTACTTTGTATAGTTTTTGACCCTTCTGGAATGCTGTGAACTTGATTCAGTGCCATGAATGACTTCATTGCTGTTTTGATGATGTGGAGTTCTTGTCGCCATGTGCAGACGAAATTTCAGTGATAACACAAAGGATTGCTAGAAGTATAGGCTGGAGATTTTGTGAAGAATACTATTTCAGTTGATGTTTGAGGTCTGCATTCATCCATCAATATTTTGAAGATCACCTTCATGCAAACTCTGGAATGAATATATGTGTGTGTTGGAACGAAGGACCACCAAAAGAGAACTTGTGACATCAAGGCATTTTGGTTGTATCTTCCACTTTTATTCAATATAATATAGTGGCATGTTTCTTTCCCATAAAATTATTCTCATTTTATTACATGACTCCTTGATCACATGTCTAAGTTTTCATTGAATCTATCATAGTTTCTTTCACTTTGGTTGGTCTGTGTCATTGTAGATCTGGTTTCACAAGAGCACCGAAACAAAGCGGGAACAACACAAATATAGGGAGCGATCTCAAAGGTAAGTCATCAATTCCTTCTTTGACACTTAGATCAATGATTATAACTTAGGGGAAGCATCATGTCCTATCCTGTTTCGTTCTAGATCCAGGTGGATCTAGGGAGATTAGTTTATGTCTGCATTTACTGATTTATCCTATAACAAAATTCTGACCATGTTTGACTTCAACACCTGTAATCACGTGGCTAGATTCATACTTACAGACGACGGTTTGAAGACCCTGGATCTCGTCATTCATGGTCCAGGTTGCAATGGAATATTGATGATTTGTGTTGACACATAGATCCACTTTGTATGTCCCATGGCTATGGTTGCATCCAAATTTTTCTCATACATAGATCCACATTGTATTCTTGGTGGCTATGTAACATTTTTGATGACATGGATCCACAGTTGTGGCCATGAATTACACTTATGAGTTCAATAATTTGTAGTTTGAACATGGGAATGCCTACTTCATATATGGTATCATATTGTACATATGTTTGTTTATTTGGAGGTTCTCGATTGGTGCGTTCTTTGTTCCCGACACACACACGTATTTTACAAAGTATTTTGGTCGTCACCAGTTCTGACCTCATACTTTGGGGGGCATTCTGTTACACATTATTTTGGTCACCCTGATGATGAATTTACAGGCATGTAATTAGGCCCTCAAAATCATATTTTTCCTGAGAAAAGTGACTACTTTCCACCTCTGCAAGACTACTTTTTAGAAGGACGCTGCAGGATACCCATAGTGTACAATGCAGAAATCAAATATTTCCACAGGCTAATCTATAGCTGGCTTGCGGGATTTCCATAGGCTGCTATATAGGCAGGGTGCGGTAGTGTTTGAAAGCCAAAAGAGGAAAGAGGTTCAAGAAGTTTCTAGAAGGGGAATCTTCTGGAATGTGAGGTGGCGTCTGTATGGTTACGATCCTACTGACTTCTCTGATATGGTGGGATCATCCTCATCCCTTTAACCACTTCAACTTCTCCTATATAATAATGGGCTTCTCATGGAAAAGGTTAAACATAGTTAAGCAAAGTTGAGCAAAGGAATTCTTGAAGAATACGCTGGAGATTGTTTGAACAATACTATTTCAGTTGATGTTTGAGGTCTGCATTCATCCATGAATCTTTTGAAGATCACCTTCATGCAAACTTTGGAACGAATATATGTGTGTGTTGGAACGAAGGACCACTAAAAGGGAACTTGCGACATCAAGGCATTTCAGTTGTATCTTCCACTTTTATTCAATATAATACAATGGCATGTTTCTTTCCCATAAAATTATTCTCATTTTATTACATGACTCCTTGATCACATGTCTAAGTTTTCATTGAATCTATCATAGTTTCTTTCACTTTGGTTGGTTTGTGTCATTGCAGATCTGGTTTCACAAGAGCACCAGAGCGAAGTGGGAAAAACAAAGATATAGGGAAGCGATCTCAAAGGTAAGTCATCAATTCCTTCTTTGACACTTAGATCAATGATTATAACTTAGGGGAAGCATCATGTCCTGTCCTGTTTTGTTCTAGATCTAGGTGGATCTAGGGAGATTAGTTTATGTCCGTATTTACCGATTTATCCTATAACAAAATTGACGACTCCACTGGGGATACGAATTGATTGTGGTTTTTTGTTGGCCATTTTTTTTTGCCTACTCTTTCTTATCTGAATTCAGTCTCTGAGTCTGTGGGAGATCCATTCATACTCTCTGAGTTTGAAAGTTCACAGATATTTTTTACCTTTTTCTCAAATTTCCTTGATTTTTAGACGTGTCTGCACTGCACCCTATACCTAGCCTGCAGAAACCTTTGATTTCCGCACTCTGGCTATTTGCTTCAGTGCGTACTTTCCTCACCCTGTCTGTTTCTGGTCTGCGAAAACTCTAGATTTCCGCACTGTAATGTGCTGCTAGCCTGTGACAGCGTCTGTGAAATTTTTGAGTGGGGTTTTGGCCTCTGTTCATGCCCATTTTTTTGCTTTAGTCAGCTGGGGGGAACTTTTTTAGCGAGTTTTTGACTGTTTTCTCATACTTAACACGCCGTTGATTGGTTTTCGGAGATCGAACAACTCTCTTAGTCATTTTCCAGTTTTCATTTTTTATTTTTAACAACAAGGGTATAATCTCAGAGCCTGTATCTGAGTGCTTGTTCAATTAAAAATCTTGGATTGGATTTGAAGTTTTGGATTGATTACGTATTCTAGATTGCTTGATGATTGAGAAGTTGTTTCTTCATTTTCATGTGAGGAAATACTTTCTCGTCATTTTTTTTTATTTTTGTCTTCATTGAAAGTTCGATTTGGGTGCTTGTTGAAGGTATAACTTTTCTTGGATTTCTTGTCTTTTCTCTGCCATGCCCTTGGTCTAGTCTTAGAAAGGGAGAATTTGAAGTTATCCATTCTTTTGAATAATCATACATAAGAAAATTTATTTCATTTAAGAGAAGAGAACATTGAAGAACTTCATTGTTTATTGGTTGTTTGAAATTGTTTTCATTTAAAGAAAAAGGAAGTATATTTCGTAGTTTACATTATTCTAGAAACACCTTCTCGCTGCTGTAGATAGAATACATTGAATGAAAATTTTCATCATTCATTTCTATTTGCATATTTTTGGGTCAAGGTCTTACACAACATCGGTTTCATTCCCATCTCCCTCTTGAGTAACGACAACCTTTAAAAATATTGCGAAAATCTAAAACTTAACTAGTAATTTTTTTTTTCTAGGGCTCTTTTACACCAATATTAGCTAGGCTAGAGCTTTGGAATAGGCAGTGAGACACACTCTCCAAAGCACAAAACACACAATAGCATCTTGTGATAGGGAGTGTAAAATTCCATTTGCAACATTTTGTCCTGGGAAGCCCTTCTCACACAAGGGTCAAACCTAAGGTCGCATTGAGACCGATAGAGTTACTCACCCTGCTTTGTTGATCTCGGTGTAGATATTGCACGTATTATGGGGGTCACTTGAAGGTATACCCACAATGATGAGTGGAAGCCTATCAAGTTGATTTCAGGCTAGATACCCTGCCCTTGCACGTGGATCGGACTGTTGACTGTTTCCCCAGGCATCATTGTTGTTTTTGGTAGCCTTAGTTTCCTATCTTCTTAGGGTCTTACATGAGGTGACTATGGAGGGGCAAGTATTCACGATACCTGGAATCGACATTGGCCAGACTCACTCAGGATCCTTGGAGGGTATACCCATGATTATGTGTGGGATCTTGCACCAGGGTGTAAGTCCATTAAGCAGGTCGTCAACATAACTTTTCCACCCTAGCCTAGCCCCTTCTTGTCTTGACTTCGCGACATTGGATTTCATCACCAACTAGTGACTTCAGAATAAGAAGGTTTTGTTTGGTTGATTTTGATTCCTAGATTATACTAGCGAGTGCTATTTGTTTACATAGTTGGCCATATATTTTTTCGTAAAATTTTCGGTTCAACCAAGATTGAACCTCCACGCCGTTCACATAGGATGCAAGGAATACCTTCGGAAGATCCAGAAGTTTCCCAAACCTTGCTCCCTAATCCACCGGAGGACTCTCCTCAACAAAGTGAGATCCATGACCACATACCTTCACAAGCGGAGAGAACTGACTCTTTAGAAAGTTTTTCGAATCGTTTCCGATTCTTTGGACGCTTTCCACTTACCTCCTGGATACGAGAGACATATTCTTTGACTTAACTCATCCAGAGAACTTGTTGTTGACACTTCTGGAATACCAATTGGAATCCTTTCTGGCCTTGAAAAGGAGGATCCTTTTTGGACCAATGACATATCTCGAACTCTGACTTCTAGGTGGAATCCTTCCGGATCAGAGGAAGAAGCTGAGATACCTGTCGTTTCTGAACCACCCGAAACATCTACTACATTCACAATACATTTAGATCACTTTAAGAGTACAACTTGCTATTTCTTCATTGGTTTAGAAGCTGGTCCTAGCTCAACTATCCCTCTTCACCAGGCCCATTTCACAATGGTCCCAAACACTATGATTATCCCCACCGGGAACATGGTGGCTAGCCAACCTCTTATTGGTACACCGCGTTCGTCTAGACAAATCCCGTCACTTCGTCTTGGGTATAACGCCCTGAATGCTTCTATCCCCATTCCTACCCAAGTTCCATCCGAAGCTTCTAGAGTCTTTACTACTCTTGGGTATAATGATGCTTTCGGTTCTATTCCGACACCATCCAAGTTCCTCTCCGGAGGGTCTTATCCACCTTTTATAGGAGGATTCAGACCCAGTGGATCTACTACCTTTGGAATTTCTACTCCGTTATTCACTTCTGGTTATCATATTCCTATTGGAGGACAGTATAACCCAGGGGGGAAAACTCAATTTAGAGGTCAAACCCAAATTGGGGCATCATCCTCACCTGGAGGACAACCCCTACTTGGAGGATATAATCCACAGTATGGACAGAAGCTGGACAAAGAAGAAATGGTAAAAACAACATATTGTACAAGAACTTAAGTGCAAGAAGATGCGAGCAGGAACACACTGATGCAGGCATAGCAGAGAAGTGTAGTAGAATAGTGATGGGACTGGTAAGCCATTGATAAATAATGTATCACTGTAATAAATTTTCGAAAGTGAAGATTTATATATCAGGGTGGTAGGGTGGTGCCAGGGAGGACTGTTGTCCTCAGAGTTTCAAGTGGGTGCTTGAACACATGGAGTTGTAGCTTCCATCTAGTTGCAACCAGAAAAACCAGGGTGGTAGGGTGGTGCAAGGGAGAACCATTGTTTTCTGTTATGCAGGTTGGTGCCTGTGTGACTGGAAGTTGGTGCTTCCATCCAGTTGGTGTTGGAACACTCAGGGAGTTGGTGCTTCCTTCTAGTGGGTGCTAGAGAAACCATAGAGTTGGTGCTCTCAGCAAGTTGCAACTTGTTAAAGAAGAGGTTGTAGCCTCATTTTGAGTTGGTTCTCAAAGACAGATGATGTACATAACTTAAAATACTGCCTATCATTCGAAGAAGAAGATGTTTTCTCCATTTATGGGTTTCCCCGTGAATATCTATCTCTGTGTATATCATATGTGTGATTGATGTTTTTTATTTCTACTGCTCATGTGTTGCATAATCTTGATGATCACTTGGAGAAGGTTAATAATATTTTAATAGGCATAAAATTGTTTAAGCAAAGTAACAACTGATTCACCCCCCCCTCTTAGTTGTCTTAGTAATTCCAACAATTGGTATCAGAGCGGGTTCCTTTTATTTAAAGGTAGATCAGTAAGCTTAAACATGAAAATCCATGAAGGAGCTTCAACCAATAAGCCTCCTATGTTTGATAGAACAAATTTTGCCTTCTGGAAGATTAGAATGAGAACATACATCATGGCCTTAGGTGTTGATGTTTGGGATGTTGTAGAGACTGGATATACAAAACCTGTTGTGTTAGCTTCCAAAGATGATAAGTTAGAATTTAGCTTCAATGCAAAGGCAATGAATGCTATCTTGAGTGGGCTTGCTGAAGCTGAATTTGTAAAGGTCATGCAACTTGAATCTGCCAAATAAATGTGGGATAAACTTATTAGTAGTTATGGAGGATATGAGAAAGTAAAAGATGTCAAACTTCAGACACATAGATTGAAATTTGAACAACTAAAGATGAATGAGGATGAAACAATTAGTGAATATTTTTTAAGAGTTGAGGAGCTTGTGAATACCATGAAGGGTCTTGTGAGAAGATTGAAGACACATTTTTAGTTCATAAGATTTTAAGATCTCCTGATAGATTTAATCCAAAAGTTTCTGTAATAGAAGAACTGAATGATCTTAAAAATCTGTCTATTGATCAACTCCTAGGAACTCTAACTGCTTATGAAATGAGGATTAGAAAAGAGAAATCCACCACTAGAGAAGCATATTTTAAAGCAGACAGGAATACTGATTCGGAATTAGATGATATTGATGCAAAATTTGTGAGAAGGTTAAAGAAAGGATCAGGAAAATACCAAGGAAAGATGCCCTTCAAATGTTTTAACTATGGAAAGATAGGTCACTTTTCACCTAAGTGTCCACACAAGAAGAAGGGCCAGAACTCTGAAGGTGAAGAGAAGCACAGATACAAGAGATTTGGTAAAAAGAAAAGTCTATGTCTAAACAATGATGACTCTCCAGAAGACACAGATAGTGACTCTTCCTGTGAAGATAAGGTTAATGACTTTATGCTTATGGACAAAGAGGATTATGATGATAAAATCACATGAAGTGATGTTAATGATGAAGAAGATGTGGTTGATATGGAAGGTGAACTAATCAATGCTTTAGAAGAGATTGATAGACTCAGACTTAAGAAGAGAAAACAAAAACAATTGTTAATGCAGTTTGAAAAGAATGGTAAAAACCCTGATGAAGACTTTGCCCTGCTAAAAGTGGAGTTAGAAGAGGCAAAGAAAATATAGGACACTCTGAAACACAAATTATCAGAGAAGAAGGCAAGATGTGAAGCCTTGGAAGAAGAGGTAGTAAAAACCATAAAATAGATGGAGAAGTTTAAAGCATTGTATCTCCAAAATATTCCAAGCATTAAAGCCTCAGCAGAACTAAATGACATTCTGAGCAAACAAAGATATCCTTTGTTGAAGACTGGTTTAGGCTATGTAAGTGGTTCAAGCAACAAATAGACAAAAAGCAAAGAGCCAGTAAAGATGATCAAGTTCCAAGTCAACAGACAATCAGACCATGTGAGTACTTTGCCACCAAAAGCTAATAAAGACAAGATTATCCCTGATAAAAAACAAAGATATCAGAAGATGGAGAAACAAATGCCAAGAAGAAGGCCATCCTTCAGGTACCAAAATTTCTTCCATGGTTACTGTTTTTACTGCTCTAATTTTGGTCATAAGATTGCAAATTGTCAAATTAAGTTTAGAGACATGCAACTGAGGAGATCAAGAAATAAACAATCTTTGCAACATATAAATAAACAACCAATGAGTATACAAAGTTGCACCAATCACTTTGACCTATTGAACAATGATCTTGAATGCTATAACTGTCATAACTTCAGCCACAAAGCTACAAAATTCCATATGAAGAATTACAAAGCAGATCCAAGGATAAAACCCTTAGCTAGAAATGCCAACACATGGAAAAAGAAAGATAGTGATAAATGTGGTCTAGTACTTTCAGCTCAAAGACAAAAGAACCCCTGGTATATTGACAATGGATGTTCCAAACACATGACTGGAGACAAAAGTAATTTTCTGTCTCTAAGTGAAAGCAAATCAGGAAATGTAACCTTTGGAAATGATGCACCAGGAAAAATCAAAGGTAAAGGAATGGTAAGTCAAAGTAATGGCAAAGGGAAAGCTCAAGATGTGTTGTTTGTAGATGGTCTAAAAAATAATCTGCTTAGTGTCAGTCAAGTTTGTGATAGAGGATGTAAAGTTGTTTTCACTTCTAAAGATTGTAAAATACAATCTGTGAATTCAAGATAGTTGTTTGCAAAAGGCATAAGAACAAAAAACAATGTCTATGTTTTGAAAGAAAAAAAAGAAGAATGTCACTTAAGCAAGTATGATGAAATATGGTTATGGCATAGGAGACTTGGACACCTAAATTTTGATCATCTAATCAAACTTAGAAATAGTGGGGCTGCAAAAGATCTTCCAAAAATATCAAAGCCATATGATTCTATATGCAAACTTTACCAAATAGGAAAGCTCACTCGGACACAGTTTAAATCTAAGAACTTTGCATCAACAGAGAAACCTCTTCAATTAGTACATATGGATTTATGTGGACCATCAAGGACGGAAGGTACCGGAAAATAAAATTACTTCATGTTGATTATTGATGATTATTATAGACTTACATGGGTTGCTTTTCTGAAAGAAAAATTTGAAGCATTTGAAAATTTCAAAGTGTCTAAGGCTCTGACTGAGAATCAATCAGGAAAAATATTGAAGGTAGTAAGGTATGATAGAGGAGGAAAGTTTAGTTCAATGGATTTCAAATAGTTTTGTGATAAACATGGGATCAAAAGAGAGTATACTATTCCAAGGACTCCACAACAAAATGAAGTAGTTGAGAGACAAAATCGATTAGTCCAGCAGATGGCAAGATCAATGATGAATGAAAGGAGTATTGCCTACACATATTGGGTAGAAGCAATTCATATAGCTGTACATATTCTTAACAAAGCTCATATTAGGCCACAAAGTGACAAGACTCCTTATGAACTATGGTTTGGAAGACCTGCTTCAATCAAGCATTTTAAAGTCTTTGGGAGTAAGTGTTATATCAAGAACAATGATTAAAATCTTGGAAAATATGATGATAGGGCTGATGAAGGTATCTTCTTAGGGTATGCTACAAACATTAAAGGATACAGATGCTACAATAAGAGGCTGCATAAATTGGTTGATTGTATTGACATAAAAGTTGATGAAGAAATCCCGGTACGAGATGTAAGCAGTATTGAATCAACAACAAAGGATATAGTTGAAGTTGAAGATGAACATGTCCAAGAATTAGAAGAAGAAGAATCTGAGTCAGATGAAGATACACATACTCAGGCAGACTCAAATCATCATACAACATCAAATCCTCCCTCCAGAATTACTCAAAAGAATCATCCTGCAAGTCAGATAATTGGTGAGAAAGACAAAGGTGTACAAACCAGGAGAAGGATAATCAAAGACACTGAGAAATCACATATAGCCTTTATATCCATGGTGGAACCCAAGAAATTTAATGAAGCCAATAAATATGTAAATTGGTTAAAATCAATGAATGAGGAACTGGATCAAATTTAGAAGAACAATACTTGGGAGCTTGTTCCTAGACTTGCATATAAGAATGTAATTGGAACCAAATGGGTGTTTAAGAATAAAATGAATGAACAAGGACACATTTTTAGGAATAAAGCAAGATTGGTCTGTAAGGGATATGCAAAAGTTGAAGGACAAGATTTTGATGAAACCTTTGCACCAGTGGAAATATTGGAAGATATCAGAATATTTCTTGCCTATGCATGTCATACGAACTTTAAAGTATATCAGATGGATGTTAAGTCAACATTTATTAATGGAGATCTAGAAGAAGATGTATATGTGGAGCAACCTGAAGGATTTTCACTGACAGATAATCCTGACTATGTTTGTAAGTTGAAAAAGGCATTATATGGATTGAAACAGGAACCACGAGCTTGGTATTATAGACTGGACAAATTTCTATAGGACAAAAGGTTCAAGAAAAGTACTGTTGACAGTAGTCTATACATTAAGCCTGAAGGTGATGATTTATTAGTTGTTTTGGTTTATGTAGATGACATTATTTTTGGATGTACCAATGACCATTCAGTTCGGTGGTTTTCTAGTTCTATGCAAACTGAGTTTGAGATGTCCTTAATAGGAGAACTGTCATATTTTCTTGGTTTACAAATCAATCAGATTTCTGTAGGGCTATCTATCTCTCAAGAAAAGTATTTGAAAGAGATGTTGAAGAAGATTCAGATAGAATATTCCTCTCCTGTTAGTACACCTATGGTGGTTGGTTGCAAGCTCAGTAAAGATGATATTTCACCTGATGTTGATAAAAGAACATATCGATCAATGATAAACAGTCTTTTGTACATCACATCATCCTGTCCTGATATAATGCAAGTTGTTGGAATGGTAGGTCGTTATCAATATGCTCCTAAACAAAGTCATTTACCAGTTGTCAAAAGGATATTCAAATATTTGAAGGGTACAATGACTTATGGTCTCTGGTATCCTAGAAATCAAAATTTTCAAATAACTGCATATTCAGATATTGATTGGGAAAACTGTTTGGATGAGAGAAAGAGCACCAGTGGAGGGGCATTCTTCTTAGGTGATTCGTAAGTAGCATGGCTTAGTAAGAAGCATAGATCTATTTCATTATCAACTATAGAGGCAGAGTACATTGTTGCTACTACTTGTTGCACTCAGATCTTATGGATGATACAAACTCTTGCAGATTTGAAGGTAACTTATACTGATCCCATTCCAGTTCACTGTGATAACACCAGTGCCATTAATGTCTCGAATAATCATGTTCTCCATTCAAATACTAAGCATATACCAATAAAGCATCATTTTCTCAAAGAGCAGGTTACAAACAGAGTTGTTCGGCTGAATTATATTCCCTCCACAGAACAAATAGCTGATATCTTCACTAAACCGCTTGCACAAGCTCAGTTTGAGTATCTACACTAGAAGTTGGGCGTGACCCTATTATCAAGTTAAAACAATCTATCTGATCAGGGGGAGAGTGCTTATTGTATCTCTGTTCAGGGGGAGAATAGAGTCACTCTCAGTTTTTCTTTGACATTGATGTCAAAGGGGGAGAAAAGGTGTGGTCTGGATGCTACAGTTGGAGGTCTAAGCAGAATAGTGCAGCCTTTCAGGGTTTCCATCAATGCCAAAGGGGGATATTGTTGGCATGTTTTACAGGAAGAGTGTGCTTGTCATTGATGGCAAGAACAACAACGACGATGGAAAAAATGAACAACATAAGATCAGGAGGAGAAGAAAACAACATGCAGAGATCATAAGCTCAGGAGAGAGGGCGACAATGACCGTAGGATCACAACACAGAGGACCAACAAATGTCTAATCGAAACAAGGTGTATGAGCCTTAAGGCTTTGGACATGTAGGAGAGAGAACTTACCAAAGTTCCTAAGTCCCGAAGTAGTTTGGGACCGTCCATCGTCAAGGAGGAAAGGTAGTGTAAGATTCACAACTCCGAAATTTTGTGGATCAAAAGGAAGTGAAATAGCCGAAGTAAATTTCAACTGTCAGATCTAGAGGGATACGTGGTGACGGATCATGATCTCCAGATAAATCACTTTGAGAGCCGTAGTAAATTTCAACCGTCAGATCTAGAGGGATATTTGGCGATGGATCGTGAGCTCCGGAGAAATATCACTTCAAGAATTTCTAGTTGAGAATTGAAATTCCTGAAGCCAGGAGAGCCAGAGAGCTGAAGTAAATCTCAACCGCCGAATCATCCGAAGTATATCTCAGACATCAGATAGTCCGAAGAAGATCTCAAGCGTCAGATCATCTGATGTGAATCTGAGGCGTCTGATCTAGAAAAGACATGGCGTAAACCTGTGGACTCCGGGTAAAGACCCGAAGTAATCCTCAACCGTCTGATTCAAGAGGACACGTGGTAGGAATTCGCATACTTCAAGGGGAAATGAAGTTTGAGACTTGATATTTTAGAAGTCCGGAAACCTAAAGGAGATCTCAACCATTGATTGAGAAAGGGGCCACAAAACCGTTGATCTGGTTCAAAGGTCAAATTCCCGAAGTAGATGCAGAGATGTCGATTAAGAAGGACATGTGTCTGCAGATCATCAACTCCGAAAGATTGGTGTATGGAGGAAAGCAGGGTTTGATATTTGAAACTCTCGGAGCCAGGATCATGAAGTAAATAACAACCGTTGATTTAGGAAGGCTAGATATGATCTGTAGAACTTGAAAGGACAAATCTGAACCATCAGTTCAGGAGCACCATCAAGATCGTGAGATCAGTGGTCCCATCGCATTGCAGGGTTAGAACATGCTTGGGTCTTAATATTCCGTGAGTGGGCTGCAATCAAAACCACAGTATCGCCAAAGGCATACATGGAGCTCTGTAGTGAATTGCGGGGTGAAAAAAAGATTTCCCTCAAACCACCTTTGGACGTGCCCGCAATCACGTGGTCACATGAGAGCATCGCCTAAGGTCACATCAATGAAAGATTGAGGAAGGATCTAGTGCTGCTAGGCTCCACATCAGAGGTTACGCATTGAAAAGTCAAAGAGGCCTCTACGTGTATAATCCAACGACACTGATCAAATAGAATCTGATCGAAGGGTTGCTGTTTCATCTCGTGATTTCTTGATCAGTTACGATTCAATTACATTAACTGGATCATTATTCCTGAGTGGTTGAATCATTGTTCCTGAGCGTTGGAATCATGATTCCTGAGTGTTTTGATATTCCTGAATTGAGCATTGGAGATGCAGAGTGTAACGGATGATGAGAGCAGGAATAAAAGAAAAATGCCGTGACAAAGAGAGGCTGATGTTTCTCTGTAAAAAGTAGTCGAACTGTAAGCAATGAATTTTTACAGCATGAACTGAGGGAGAAAATGCAAAGATGAAGAACATAAGCTAGACAAAGTAGAAACGGTAAAATCAATAGACTGTATGAAAACTTAAGCATAAGAAGATGCGAGCAGGAACACATTGATGCAGGCAGAGCAAAGCAGTGTAGCAGAACAATGATGACACTGGTAAGCCATTGATAAATACTATATCACTATAATAAATTTCTGAAAGCAAATATTTATATATTAGGGTGGTAGGGTGGTGCTAGGGAGGATTGTTGTCCCCAGAGATTCAAGTGGGTGCTTGAACACAAGGAGTTGTAGCTTCAATCTGTTTGTAGCCAGAAAAATCAAGGTGGTAGGGTGGTGCAAGGGAGAACCATTGTTCTCTGTTATGCAGGTTGGTTCCTGTGTGACTCGAAGTTGGTGCTTCCATCCAGTTGGTGCTGGAACACTCAGGGAGTTGGTGCTTCCTTCTCGCACCAATGTTTAACAGTCAGAATTATGGATTCTAGAGTATAAGGATGAAAACCTTTTTATAGGCACATGGATTTGATGTATGACGAGCAATAGTAGAAAGATACAAAGCACCAACCACTCCCCCAACATAAAAGCATGGAAATAAACTCGAAGAAAACAATTCAAAGGCTAAAGGTACTATTTTGAACAGTGTTGCTAATTCAGTATTTGTTAAAGTTATGCATCATGATTCTACAAAATATCTTTGGGATAAGCTTCAAAATATTTATGAAGGAGATGCTAAAGTCAAGGGAGATAAACTCCAAACCTTTATAACTAAGTTCGAACAATTGAAAATGAAGGAAGATGAAGACATTGCAGCCTACTTTCTACGAGTTGACGAAGTAGTGAATACTATTAAAGGTCTGGGAGAAGAGATGAAGGAACCAATCATTGTTCAAAAGGTACTAAGGTCTCTACCTATGAGATTTGATCTAAAGATTTCACATTTAGAAGAAAGAACATACCTAGACACCTTGAGAATGTGCAAGATACCAGATATATAAAATATGCAGAATAGAAA
>ML777242.1:539147-597987 GCA_009831015.1 Picea engelmannii | reverse complement strand
AAGATCCTTCTAGAAGCGGAAGCTTCTATTAGGTCTTCTTACATCCACCTTATTCTATTTTATTGAAAGGTCTTATTAATATTGACCTTTATTACATCCGAATACATTAATCTACCTATGTGCGGGTTAGGACCTTAACAGAATGGATGAGCTACATGGGATACTCACCACCTATGAAATGAGAACAGAACAAGATAACCCAATTACAAAGGAAGCATCATTCAAAGTATCCAAGAAGACAAAGAAAAAGAGAAAGGAAAAGTTAAAGTCAAATTGTAGTTGTAACGATGATACAAAAGACGATGAAGAAATGGAAGACTTCTTTAGAAAATTGAAAAGAGGAACCGACAAATACCAAGGTATGCTTTCATTGAAATCTTTTAATTGTGGTGGTTTTGGTCATTTTGCTTCTAAATGTCCTCATAAGAAAAATGAAAGTGATGAAGAAGAAGATCATAAAAAGAAAAAGAAAAATCAAAAGAATAAAGGAAACAAAAATAAAATTTTCAAAAAAAGTCTTTGCACCAAGGAAGACAATTCATCATCAGATGATGAAGAAGACAATGACAATGATACATAAAGCGTACTCTTCGTGGCAGTAGAAGATTGTGAAGAATATTCTAAGGAAGAAGGAGAAGTCGATCTCAGAGTAGAATTAATCATTGCACTAGAAGAGATAAGGATTGAGAGAAAGAAAATCAAGTCACTCAAGGAAGAAATAAAAGAAAAAGAGGAATCTCAGAACTCCAATTATGATGAAGTTGAGCAGATTATCGTGGATTTAAAAATCCAAGTAGAAGAAGACAAAAGAATAAAAGAGGCACTCAGAGGTCAGTTAGATGAAAATGATAAGATGATCGAAGGCTTGGAAGCATGAATAGTCACTCTCAGGAAAGATTTTCAGAAGAAGGAGATGCAGTAGAACAACACTAAAGTATTGGATTAGATCATTAGCAATCAAAGGCCATACCATTACCAATCCAAACTAGGATATAACCAGAGAGAGAAAGGCTCAAGCTCCAATACAATAGAACAAAGAATCTACACAGAAACAATCATAGGCTCTTCCAAGAAGGAAGAAGGCATGAGGAACCAAGAAGAGGATTACATATACACTAGACCACCAAGAAGGTCCATATTTCAAAATCAACAAAAAACAATAATGGAGAGACCACAAGAAGAAGAAGGATTCAGAAGAGCAACACCATTGAAAATATCTTCTACCCCTAGGTATCAAGCTATTTTTCTTGGTTTATGCTATTCATGTAATAATTTTGGGCATAAAGCTGTGAATTGTAGATCCAACACCAAGAAAAAAAATAAGCATGAAGGCTACACAAGAAATGGTTATTTAAGAAGATCTCATGAAACACAAAGCAAAAGCTACAATGAATTTGAATCATTGAGCACTGAAGTGGAATGCTACAAGTGTAACAAATTTGAACACATGGCCAAATATTGTATATTGATTGTTCCTCCTAGAGAATCACAATAGAATATTAACAGTTACAGATAAGAACCACAAAGGATATGGACAAGAAAGCAGGATAAAATTAACACCGAAGAATGTGCACTTGCTCTACAAGCTAAACACACGAGATGTGGATGGTTTGTTGACAGTGGCTGCTCAAAACATATTATAGGTGATATGGACATGTTTCTAACCTTGAAGAAGGAAAGAGATGGATCAATTTCATTTGGGAATGACAACTCAACCATAATTATAGAAAAAAGGACAGTTAATATTGGAAGCAAGGATGCCAAAGCATAAAATGTTCTACTAGTCGAAGAGATGAAACACAATCTACTAAGTGTAGGTAAAATGTGTGACCAAGAACATAGACTTGTGTTTGATTCTCAAAAATGCGAAATAAGAAAAATAGGGTGAGACAAATTGGTGGCTACAGTTGTAAGAACTACAAGCAACATATATGTACTAAACAAAATTGGAAAAGAAAAATGTTGCTTAGGAAAGGAAGATGAAAGTTGGCTTTGGCAGAGAAGAATGGGTCACATAAATTTTGATAATCTTGTCAAATTAAGCAAAAGGGAAGAAGTGAGAGAAATTCCCAAGATCTCAAAGCCAACAAACATTCTATGCAAGCATTGTCTACAGGGAAAACATACCAAGACAAAGTTCAAGTCGAATGAATACTCCACAATAAAGCCACTTGAGATTGTACATACTGATCTAGTCAGACCACCAAGAAAAAAGGGATTGAAAGGTGAACAATACTCATGCTACTATTTGATGACTGCATAAGAGTGATTGCAGTGTGCTTTCTCAAGAAGAATTCATAGGTATTCGAGAACTTCAAGACACCTCATGGAATTCTGCAGTGAGCATGGGATAAAGAGGCAATTCTCAGTAGCCAGGACACCTCAACAAAATGGAGTGGTTGAAAGGAAGAACATAACAGTACAGGAAATGGATAGAACCATGTTAATGGATTCCAAGTTGAAAGACATCTTTTGGGTACAAGTAGTGCATACAACAATTCATATTCAAGATAGAGGAATGCTCATAAATAACAATGATAAGAATCCATATGAGCTATGGAAAGGAAGACCAACGAATGTGAAGTACTTCAGAGTATTTGGAAGCAAATGCTACATCAAAAGGGAAGACGACAAGATTGGAAAATTTGATTCTCGAGTTGATAAAGGCATATTGGTTGGGTACTCAAGCAAAAGGAAAGAATACACATGATTCAATATAAGACTCAACAAAATAGTGGAAAGCATCAATATGACGATTGATGAGACAGATGGACGAAAGATAAAAGAATAAAGAAACGATTCAATGGAACATAATCACGAAGAATATGTAAAGGAAGAAGAAGTAGAAGAGGAATATGAAGAACGGTAAGAAGCAGAGAAAGAGCAACAAGATATTTAGGTACCTCCAAAGAGACCTAGTAGAGGAGTGAAAAAGAATCATCCATCAAAACATATAATTGGAAATAAAGATGCAGGAGTTGAAACTAGAGGAAGAATATGTTCACCAGAACAACAACACCTAGCACTGTTATCCACATTTGAGCCAAGCAGTTTTGAAGAAGCCAATACAAATGAATTTTTGATCAAAGCTATGGATGGAGAGTTAGATCAAATAGAAAATAATGACACTTGGGAACTAGTTCCAAGGTCAAAGAACAAGAATGTAATCGATACAAAGTGGGTCTTCAAAAAACAATTGAACGAGGATGGACATGTTAACAAGAACAAAGAAAGGTTGGTATGTAAAGGATATGCTCAGGTTGAAGGTATATACTTTGACAATACCTTTTCCCCAGTTTCCAAAATGGAAGCAATCAGACTGATCCTATCTTATGCTTGTTCTAATAATATCAAAGTGTATCAAATGGACGTGAAATCAACATTCCTAAATGAATATCTAGAGGAAGAAGTATACATTGAGAAAACTGAAGGATTTCATTTGTTAGAAAAGGAATATTTTGTTTGCAGGTTGAAGAAGGCCCTATATGGTCTCAAACAAGCCCCTTGAGCATGGTATTCAAGAATGGAAAAATACTTACAACAACAAGGGTTCAAGAAAGGAAATGCATACAAAAATCTCTACATAAAGGTAGATCAAGATAATATTCTGTTAATTGAAGTTTATGTTGATGATATTATTTTTTGAAGTGACGATGATAGGGTGAGTCAGGAATTTTCCAAATACATGTAGAATGAGTTCGAGATGTCATTGCTTGGAGATTTTTCCTTTTTTTTGGGACTACAAACATGTCAGAGCAACACATGTATCTTCATCTCTCAGACTAAGTATATCAGGGAAATGCTAAAAATCTTTGGAAAGGAAGATTGCAAACCAGTCAATACTCCTGTGAAAAAAGTTTATAGTTAAGTAAGGATGATGATTCAAAGGATGCAGAACATAGACAATACAAATCGATGATTGACAACTTGCTCTATGTGACATCTTCTAGACCGGATGTAATGTATGCAGTTGGACATGTTGCAATATTTCAAGATGCACCAAAGGAATCACATGTTATGGCAGTGAAGAGGATATTCAAATATCTAAAAGGTACAAAAGAATTTGGCTTATGGTATCCAAAAGGGAATGATATATCTCTTTTTTCTTACACAGATGCAGATTGGGCATGTAGCATTGATGATAGAAGAAGTACAAGTGGAGCAATTTCTACTTGGGTGAGTGTCTAGTATCCTGGTTAAGTAAGAAACAATTTTCGATATCCTTATCTACAACAGAAGCAAAGTATATTTCAACAACATGTTGTACCCATGTACTATGGATGAAACAAACCTTGAAGGATACACACGTTGAATATGATGAGTCCATTTCGATACTTTGTGATAACACCGATGCCATCAGTATTTCAAAGAATCCAGTGATGCACTGCAAGACGAAACACATTCTAATCAAGTTTCAATTTCTACGAGAACATGTTGCAGAGAAGAACATCATGGTGGAGTATGTTGGGACAAAAGAACAGATTGCATATATCTTCACCAAACCACTTCCAAGAGAAGCCTTTGAGCATCTTTGAAATTTTTTTGGAATAGTTTATGCCCCACAAGTAATTTTGAATTCTTTCATATATGTCATATATTTACATGAGGAAGCACCAATGATGAGAAAACAAATAATTTAGACATGGGGAGTAGCCCAAAGAATAGTTCAGATAGGGGGAGTAGCCCAAATGACGGTTTAGACAGGGGGAGTAGCCCCAAAGGGAAGATACCCTTTTCCATTGATGTCAAAGGGGGAGAGAGTAATAAGAGGCTGTAACACACCTGACCCCTAGATGCTCTTTTAAGGGGTGGGGAATCATTTTTCATTTTCATTAACTATCTTGAATCCTAGTTCCTGGATTTCTATCATGTCCTTCTCATCCGTCACTACCCAATCACTGCCTTCATGCTCAAAACTGAGCTCTGGGCTGGAATTAATATTCCTCTATAATATTAGCAATAGAGGGATTCGACGCTTTGGCGCTTCAACACTTCGATGCTTTGACACTTCGGCGCTTCGACACTTCAGTGTTTTATGCCTCTTTGTTATCTCCGCAGGAGACCACCCGGAGTCCTGTAAGCTTGCCACGTGACTCCGACCTTCGGGCCTTTTGATCCCTTTACAATACTACTCCCAAATCCTCTGGAGCCCCGAAGTTCCAGACTCCCAGAGTTCTGGTCACTCTACCAATCACTTTGGCTAATCGACTTATACAAAGGATTGACATGTGTAAGGGTCAGGGGTGACACATGTCACATTTCCATGGGTCTATAAGGTATGTGATATGGACGAATCCGAGTGACACATGGCACGTCAAACTTGGGTCCATGTCACCCTGGGTGAATTCATTGCTGTATGTCACTCCAGACTGATCGTCCTTTATGCCCTTCGATCTCGCGGCCAAGGTTAGTCCACATACCCCTTGGATCAAGGGTCCTCACTACTTCGTAACTTCAATAATAGGGGGTTTCATGATATAGACTTCTTCTTTCCCCTGAAGTAGGTCAGCGCCGGGATGACCATAACCTAGATCTGATGGTGAGGAAAAGTCCCGAAGCATCCTCGAATCGACGACTCTGATTACTCTGGGCTTTAGAGATTATTGACACATCACATCTAAAATTCCCTGGAGTGCCCAATCCTCAAACTAAGGGTTTTGGTGCCATGTGTCCCTTGTATATCGACAGTTGAAAGAGATCCCTAAGTATCCAAGGATCGATGGTCCTCATTACTTCGCGAATCTGGGCTTTGGGGGATTTGAGGTTACAACGCCCCTATTCTTCCAAAGTGGTCAACGTTGGGCTGACCTCGACATAGATATAATGGTCCGAGGGTGTCCGCATAACCCCAGAGATCTACGACTCGTAACTTCCACTTAAAGGGTCTCGTGGGTCCCATTCTTGAGCCACTCCTAAAGGGACATCTATCATCCCAAAACACTCTGGAAAGAATACGTGGCACCTGCCTAAAGCCACCACCGTCCCCTTCCCCTACCATGAGGTATCCACACCTGGAAATGTCACCACTCAACACATGGGCCCCCATGTTCTCTTCACTATGATACACGCGTCCCCATGATCGCTCGGTCAAGAGGGGTCTCGATGGATCCTTAGAGCCATGGTCCACATTACTTTGCATCTCCAGCCTTCGGAGGTTTTGACGTTACAACATCCTTGTTCTCCCGAAGCGGTCAATGTCGGGATGACTTCATAGTAGATTCTACGGCTAGAAGAGGACCCGAAGGATCCCTAGATCAATGATCCTGGTGACTTAGCGACTCTGGCCTTCAAGGTTTTGGCTTCACTACCACCCCATTTTTCGAAGCGGGACTTCACTGAAGTACCATGTGCGGGTCCCTCCTCCTAAACGATCGGATGATAGGCAGGGTTCTGAACGATCTCCCCAAATCTACGGCTCTTCTTTACTTTGTAACTTCAGCGTTTGGGGAATTTGATGCTATAGCATCTCCATTCTCCTGAAGTGGAACCTCACCGAAGTTGTCTAGGTGTAGATCCAACGATTGAGGGAATTCCTCAAACTTCTAGATCGGTGGCTCGCGCTACTTCGCGATGGGTAGTTGGATCCTAGTTTTAGATAGTAGGATAGGTTCACCTAACCACTAGGGAAACCGTCCATTTTCGATCAAATTGCGGGTAACCAAATCTCCCTGTTACCTTCGGCCAATTTAAGGCTACTAAGGCCGGGAAGACTCCAAAGTCCCGGACTTCCGAAGCTCTGAAGCTAGGAGGACTTTGCTTCCTTAGTCTTAGCCCAAGGTTCTTGGGTGTTGGTCATATGGGTCCTCCTGAATGGATCTTGTCCACTCATCTTCCAAACAAAAAGGTTTCCCCTTTCAAGGCTTGAACCTTTCTATCCTTCCTGAGCTTTATCATGAAATGGTTAAGGACTTGGGCATGAAATCCTGATGGAACAACAAGGAGTTTGAAAGAGATATACTCTTCAGACGGATAGGGTCAGATTGACATGATATCTCCTATCTCGGTTGTCCTACAGGCTTATGTCCCAATATTCCTCAAGGGCTAAGCTGGGGCATACAAATTATTAGTCTAAAGCATAAGTTCACAAGGAGATAAATGCATACACATATCATAATCATTCCACACATAACCCGTTTATAGATACATATATAAACTCATGCATTCATCCATTATTTCAGTTCAATACACAAAGTATGAAAACACTTATTAGAACCAAAAGACATGATGCGACTGCTGAAAGGGGTGCCCGTTTCCACCCAACCATAGGCTCAGTCACTCCTAACAGATTTACACTGGCCACCCTGAGCTAGATCACGATTCTTTGAGATAAATCCTCTCTTCCATCTCAGTAACAACTAGGGATGAAGGTTAATCTCTTCCTCCCATAGGATTTTGGCAACAAATTTCCTTGATACAAAGCAAGGAGGTATTCCTGAGTACTTCCTCAGTCACTCACCAGACTCGTTTATCATCTTGTATCATAATCCTACTAAGCCATTTACTGCAATCAAAATATACTCTTTCTCAGTTACTCCTCGAACCTGAGAGCTCAGTCTCTCGTCTTTGCACTCTTCGCAGGTCTTCCTCTACCCACCACGACTTCCTTAGCAATAATTGTGTGTGGCTCAAATTCCCAGTCTGTGGTCAGGTATGAAAGACTTACAGATGGACGCTCTGCCCCATCCCCTCATTAAGTCTTGAGGAGGTATTCCCACCTACCAACCTGACTGTAATTCATTCCTGGGTCAGAGGGTATTTATGATCCTGAGCAAGTAAATCCAAGAAAGTACTAGCCTGGTGGAGGTTAACGCAACCATTCCTGGTCCCCTTCACCATCTCTTTCATAACATCCATGGTATCTCTGGGCAAACCCCCCTTTCAACATTCATGCAACACTTATCCATTTTCTATTAATCACATAAATTTACATTCATTGACCTTTTATACAAAGGTTCATCAAATCAAACATTCACACATATCGAGTTTTCCTTGGGCAATATAGTTATTTTTACAAACTGGGTGAAACATGGGTGTTACAATCCCCTCCCCCTTAAAGGAATATTGTCCTCGATGTTCTATCTGTCAATGTGCTCCATATATATAGAGGTAAACAAAAATGGACATGCCTGTCTCATGACACCCTCCATTTCCCACGTAGCCTCATCTGGGCCAAAGTGTTTCCATTGCACCTTGACTTGTGCAATGGTTCGGTTCCTGAGTGAGGTTTCCTTCCTGTCTAATATACATTGAGGTTATGGTAGGACTTCTCCCTCTGGCTCCACCTGAATCACAGACCAATTAATTATATTATTAGAATCATGTACATATTTTTTTAATAACAAGACATGGGAAACATTATGTGCCTTCACTGTGGGAGGGAGTGATAGCTTATAGGCTACAAGTCCCACTCTATATAATATTTCAAAGGGTCCACAATACCGGGGTGCCATCTTGGCACAAGCTTCCATTCTTAGGGAACTCTTCTTGGGCCTAACTCTAAGATAGACATGGTCTCCTGTCTTGAACTCTTTGGGAGTTCTCTTTTTGTCGGCGTAACTCTTCTGTCTATCCTGAGCATTTTTCAGGTTTTTCTTTATCTGAATCACTTGTTGTTCCATTTATTTTATCATATCGGGTCCAATTGTAATTCTATCCACTAAATTACTCCACCTAATGGGAATCTTTTACTGTCTACCATAGAGAGCTTCAAAAGGGCTCATCTTCAATGACTCTTGATAGCCATTGTTATAGGCAAATCATACCAAGGACATGTATTCTTCCCACTTGTTGGGTTGATGAATCACATGCATCCTTAACATGTCTTCTAATATTTGGTTTACTCTTTCTATTTGTCTATTAGTTTTAGGGTGATAGGCTATACTAAACAACAATTTAGTCTCGAAACCTACAATCAAGGATTTGCAAAATATTGAAGTGAATTTTGTGTCTCGTTCATATACAATCAGTTGGCCCTTGACCAAGTTTTGGGAGAACTTGGTCATGTTTGACCATTTTTGGGACTTCGACAGCCTGACGAAGATGGAGCGCCAGACGAAGTAGAGATCATGGGATCTAAACCAACTTTTGGGCCCATTTTGGGTTTTGGGAATATGTAATGGGAAAGGGATGTCGGCCCGTGGGTTCACCCACGATTATGCCCACTTTTATGTATAAATAGATGCCTAGGCATCTAGTATATTATTATTGTATTGTATCTATGTGATATAGGCTATGTGCCAAGTGGGATCTGTGTGATTGAGGTGTTGTGTATTCTATAGGCTTGCAGAGCTTAGTGCAAGTCCCCGTGTGGAGATATAAAAGGATTTGTGTTGTAAGGCAAGGAAGAAGGATCTAGCGAGTTGCGTAGATCTTCTGTCCCGTGCACAATAGGGTTTGATGGCTCCGTGATTGTAACCGATTGAAGACGCTAATAAAAAAGAAGAGTTGGTGGACATAGCCCCAGGGTGGGGGTGAACAACGTAAATCTATGTGTTATGCTCTATGCTTTGACTTGATGTCTTTATCTCTGCTTTGGCTAAGTGCTTTGATATATTTAGATATATCTACTCATGCTTTGTGCTTCATTAGATGTGTATGAATAGTAGATCTGATATGTATGAAGATGCTTACTGCTGATCTACTGGATCTGATCTGTTTTACTGTTACTAAGTGCTAAAATACCTTAGATCTAAGTGAATGCTGCAATTCTCTGTGCTATCTGCGAATTATAATAAGGATTGAATACTGATGAATGATCAATGCTAAGTGCTCTTCAAGCGATATAATCATAGATCTGTGTCCCAGCTAAGGTTGCAGACACCTGAGTCTCGCAACCATCCATGCTTCTACCTCGGGCGAGACTTCATCTGCTTCATAGGTGTTGCCGAAAGGGCCGGTAGTTAGGGTTTTGTTGGTGCGCTCTTGTAGCGTTGTACCTTGGGTATGCCCCTGTGCCAACAAATGGTTCTATTGCTGGGACTTGAAACTGTAATTGCTGGGAACTGAGGAAGAAGAAGCTTTGTGCAAAGATTTGTCCCAAAACTGTGGAAGCTCTATCCGTGGATCTGTTCCCTAGTGCACAATATTCCACTTGATCTGAAAAGCTCTGTGCTAAAGAAAGAAGGCCAGATATGAAGAAAAGAAGCAAGATCTGAACACTTTGTGCTCTAAGAAAGGTAAAAGTGGAAGTTTGTGAAGAAAAGAGGTCAGATCTGCAGAAAAAAGGTAAGATTTGAACGCTTTGTGCTCTAATAAAGGTAAGAATATTTAAAAGTTTTTAGATCTGGAGGCTTTGTGCTCTGTAGAAGTAAGATAAGTGATTTTTTTTTTCTAAGGTATGGATCTAGGTATATTTAATAGAGTTTATCCTAGTTTGAAAACTAGGGCACTGATAGATGAAAGAAGGTTTGATATGAGTAGATCTGATAAGAATAATGATAGATATGTTATACCTATGCATAGAAAAAATGTTTGGACTAACAAATGGATGCAGGATCCTAGAAAGAATTTTTTGCAGGTTAGCTACCATGAGCCTAGTGCACAGTACATAAAAGGCTATGGATCATTTAAAAGAAAGAGAGGATTAACCCTATGTTACAGTTGCAGAAAACCAGGCCATCTAGTTAAGGAATGCCTTGGTGGAAGACCTAGTTGTCTCTGTTGCAAAGCGATGGACCATGAAGTATTGGATTTCCCTAGAATGATTGCTAAGCTTGAAATAATGAATCTGAATGAAGGAAACCCTAATACAGAGAAGGAATCAGAGAAGGTATTGCTACATATGAAATACACCTTGAATGATCACCGACATGTCAGGTTATCAGAAATCTTTAAAGAAAAAGAATGCATTGAAGCAAGAATATGAGACTTCGACATTGACTCTATCCTTGATGAAGAGACACAAGTGAACATTATGCCAGAAAGAACTTGGGAAGCTATAGGGAAGCCTGATATGATCCCTTCATTAGGAGGAATAGGGTTATTCAGAGAGAAACTGGTAAACCTATGTGGGAGGCTCACTAAGATATCTATGAATGTCAATGGAACTTCGACAAAAGAAGATTTTGAGATTATTAAATTTATTGAGGACAACGCCCCGTTTACTATGTTACTTGGAAAACCTTGGATTGAAAGAGATCAAGCCAGAAAGAAGGAAGAAGAAAAGGTTTTAGAGTAGCAGAGACAAGAGTTAAAAGATTTCATGACCAGAAGGATCGCGCAGTTGATTAAAGAAAAAGAGAACAAATCAAAGCTATTTGACACTAGAAGCCCATATGTCAAAGCTGCAAGAGCATTAGAGGACTCATAGAAGATTGAAGTATCTGTCTCAGATATAGAAAAAGTATTACCCCTGAGTCTTAGGAGAGAATCTCAGTAGTGCAAAGTGACTATGTCCAAGGAAAATAAGAATCAGAATGGGAAGAGAATCACCGAGACAAAGCTCACTGGAAAGAAGGCTAGGAAGCTAAGTAAAAAGAGAGCTAAGATAGACAAGCTACAAAAGATTCTAGAGGGAGCCTCGTAGAAGGAAAAATTGAAGAATTTGAACTTCACCGAGATATCAGACCAACGACATAGACCACTTCGTCGAGGTGAAGAAATATAGCCATTAGAGGGCGATATATCCGTTCGACTGCCGCTCCGAAAGGATCGAAAAGCATTGATGGATCTCTACTAGACCATTGGACCGCACCATAACATACAAGACACGAATTAATGAGGCTCATACCCATTGCAAAGCAAACCGTTTCCAAGATTGCCTATATATCTCGTCGCACCATGCCCGAAGAACACTTTTTCCAACTGAGAATTTGAAGCCTGCAGACTAGCAAGTGTATATAGTGATCACCACGCCCTTGTTTTTCATTCCTGTGCAGTGTTTAAGATCATTGTGACCTCGATAATTTATCCCGAGCGCGTATGTCCGACGATCTCACCGCAGTTGAAGAATCTGTAACAGAAATTTTCTTGATTTAATGAGTGAGAGAGTCATGTTAGAAAGAGGAGTATCCATAGGTGTTCAAGCATCATCGACGAGAGGATTGGCAACCTCTCCGTCCACTGCTTGGGCCAGACCATCCCGACAGGCCGATGAGAAGCGTACTAAACACAAAGATGATATCGAAAATGCCAAGATGATTCTGAGCATTCTACCTGCCTACCTATCCCCTCTAAGCGATGCCATCAATCGAGATAGTGTGTCCAAAGATTTTGACTATGCTTTGGTCACAACGTACCTCCTGAAAGGGATACATGCAGTTCGAGTCAACCAGGATAAGCTCACAACATTGAAGTTCAATGAATTCAACCTTGGCGACAGGAAGGATTACAACATGGTCACCCCACACAAGTATCTGACTAGAACTAAAGGCAAGAATTCAAATATTATCTTGCAGTCATGGACCCAGAACCTTGCGCAGTCCACACTGCTCAATGTGATGAAGATCTCGCACTTCGATAGACATCATGAGGTGAATGCATGTGTAAAGTTACTGCTATCCTGCTACCACAAATGTTACTTATGGTTGAACTACCACATCACTGTGGATCCAACCTTGATCAATCAGATCACAGGGCTGAGCATGCAGGGCCCTGACCCACACGACTTTTACCTTGGAAAGACCTCAGACTGAGCATTAGCGCAAAGAATCAAAGAAACTTATGGCGATGTAGAGAAGGGCACGCAAGGTTACAAGGTAGCCTCTATCCAAAGTGGCGCAGTGTGCCTTGCATGTCAGCTAATCGCAGACAAGCTAGTTCGCAAGAACATACCAACCCAAGTGACTGGATTCGTAGTTGACCTCACAGGAAAGTGCACGGAGGGACTTCAAATGAACTGGGCGCAGTACCTTGTGAACCAAATAGAGCTTGATTTTAGAGAAGCGTAAGACCAAGGGTATGAGTTCCACTTTAGTTGGCTTCTCATACTGATCGCTTTCATTGCCTGGGAGCTGCTAGAAGGCACCACTTTCCCGGATATCGAACCCTTCGAACCACTGGCTGCAAAGTTATGTACGTTGTGGTACTCCAACGACATGAACAAGTAGTGGAAATCCAATGTCGTCTTCCATACTTACTACAACCAATTGAAGCAAGCCATCCAGTCTGAGCCTCGGATGACCCCAAATACCCTCCACAGGTTTCGGTCCTTAATGAAGTTCAACGTGAACTGCCACTTTATTTATATAACAATGCTTGCTGATGAGCACAAGCAACAATTGCAGTCATATTACAAGTTGACCGAGTAAGACATCGAAGAGATCACCAAGGACTGGTCAACATACCTTCTCATTCCAACCAACCTTGTGGAGTTGTTCGATGTAGATAGCCTGGAAGCTGCGCGGGATGCACCCAGACCTAACAAGATGAAGAAGCCTGAAGAGGTTCATGATGTAGACATTGCATCTGTAAGGACTGCCTCTATCACACTAGATGAAGGGGATGATGGCGAAGAAATAGAAGGCGCAAAATTTGAACAACAAAAAGGCGAAGTACCATCACCTAGGGATGAAGAGGACTCATCGAAGAAGAGGAAGGTTTCGTCTCTGAAATATTCCTCCCGGAAGAAACCTAGAACCCCTATAACCAAGATGCAGACTACCCTCACATTGGATGATTTTAATTTCATCATTGCAACCGTGAACGATGCTTCACAGGAGATACTAGCGAAGCAGGAGGTGAAGTAGGAGAAGATGTATAATCGTATCGAGATTGAACTCCAAGGAGTGCAGCAAGCACTCCAGTCTAGCCGCGCAGTCTCCACTGCACCTCTGACAATAGGAACAGTAGAACCGGGAGATGAGCCAACTCAACTCCACCAGATTTCTGATATGGTCGAAGCTCACCTTTGATGAGCTCAAGAAGACACAACGCAAGCCACCCGGGATTTGACATAGGTACAGGGAGTACTTTTCGAGCAACGCAGTGCCGTCGAACAAGAAAAAATTGCTCTTCAAGCAAAGTGGGACAAAGAGAAAGTAGAGCTACAACAAGACAAGGATAAATTGTACGTGGTTTGAGATATACACTTGTGACAATGGGTATGATATCTATGTGATCAGATCTGATTGGTTGAGGAGATTATTGTGAAAGGTTGTTTTTACATGTTGTGACAGGTTGTTGGTACAAGTTTTACAGTGACAGGTCTTATAGGGATATATTGATAGTGATAGAGTGATAGTGGTAGTATCAGTTATTTGACACTTATATTTCAGGGTGGTTGGACGGGGCAAGGATAGGTGGTTATAGCCACCTTCTGGTTGTAGCCGGAGAACATAGGGTGTTGTAGCCTCATTCTGGTTGGAGCCAGAGAATCAAAGAGTTGTAGCTTCCTTCAGGTTGGAGCCTGAGAAACCAAGGGGTTGTAGCCTCTTTCCAGTTGTAGCTGGAAAAAAAGGAAGTTGGTGCTTCCTATGAATGTACTTATTTTGACAATATAAGAAAATCATTTCATGGTTTTCTCTTGCATTGGGTTTCCACTTAAAATATTGGTGTACCGTGTTTATGTGTGGTTGCTTATTTTTCACTTCTTATGTATAATGATTGTATTTATTGTTGTTGGTAATATACTCATAATACACATTGTGGTTAAAAAGGATTAAAAGAACTAATACTGATTCACCCCCACTCTCAGTATTCCAACACTATGCTTGAGCTTTGAAGCTCAAGCGTTTTCCCTTTGTATTTATTGTGCATAGATAGTATTTTTGGTTTTTATCCCGTTTTTCTCTTGGTTTCTTATAATGTTTCTACTTGATTGGAAAATGTATATGGAATCTTTGGTCCATGTTGGTTTCGAGGATGGCACAAGCCGTCACACTCAAAACCTTGCTTCTATCGCATGGGTAATTTATTCGCCCAAGGGCCAAGTGGTTGTGTCTGGATGTGCTTGTCTGGGGCCAACAATGAATAATGTGATTGAGTATAATTCCATGATCGAACTCCTAAGAGATGTTGTTACACATGGTATCTCATGTTTATAGGTTCACCTGGATTCCGAGTTGGCAGTGTCGCAAATAAACGGTCAATACTATGTGCACGATCCCACGTTGCTTCGAAGACTCCTGCAGGTACGTCTTCTGGAACGATATTTTAATTATATTACTTATATTCACATTTTTAGAAGTGCAAATTCTGTATCTTATGCATATGATAACTATGTACCGGATTAACATTTGTCACATATATAAAATAAGAAGCACACACATAATTATATATAACAATTGCATACCAAGGCAAAAAATAGATATGTATATATATTATTTCTGTGTCCAATAATACAAAATATGGATTTTCAGTTACAAAATGGGCCTCTAGCCCTGCATGTTTATCTATAGGCCAATACAAAAGAGTCATAGTCTATTTATGATGAGGGCCCCACACCCGCATGCGTATCTTTGTATCATACAAGAGCATTGGCGAGATGCCAAAATAACCATACCCAAGCGTGTGGTACATCAACTACGTGATGTTGCATCTTCTCCGACAAGTCCTCAATTTGAACCATGAGAATCTGATGCGTAAGGCGATTCATATTTCTTTAGACACTCTGTAAAGTGTGCTCCATTTGAGAAACATTTGTGCCTCACTGGGCCTCACCACATACCCATCGTCCGTGACATGGGTACCCATTTGGTAGTCTCGGTATGATATCTCCACATTCACAAAGTTTTGTTAATTGTAATCCATTCAAAAATATCTTTGTTTTACTTTTTGAAATAATTAAATAATTTGAAAATTTGAAGTTTTTTACCTATCTCACCCAGCATGCCACCAGGGGGCATGGGCATGTTTTGATCATGGGAAAAACATATCCCATCATAGGGATAGTCATCTATATCAATGATCTAACACTCCCACCAATGGAAAAATGCATCGTCATGTGCATATATTATTCGCCCACCTCCCAAGCGTTGTATCACTGTGGACCATCATAGTAAACATGGTTCCCTGAGTCAATGTGGTGGCATAAAGACTCGTGGACTAAAGATATCAAGATGATTCCATATTTGAAGTTTTTCATCTTGCCATTCTTGCATTTAGTAATTTGAGTCTTCATGATCTGTAGTAAATAAGTGCTCTAGTCATAAATCATTGGGCGCACACATTCTACTACATAAAAAATCTGTGGCCTTGATGCCTAGTGTAGTACAACGGATCCTATGATCCTAGTGATGGTATGAAGAATTAACTTCAAACTCATATCCTCTATGTTTCATATCAAGACTTGACTCCCGAGTCATTGGGTTCTAGGGGTGCAATGGGACATAATATAGTCCTCTATAGTCATGCCAATCCCCCCTTGTTACCGATGATTTTGGTCGTCATGATGATGTATTGATTATGGTGCACTCAGGCTCTTCATTAGAACTTTCTCCTGAGAAAAGTTACTTTCTTCTCTTTCCAGAAATATCATTTTTGAAGAAGGTTCGCAGGCTGCTAGTATAGTTGCCTGCGAGAATGTATGATTCTCGCAGGCTGCCTTAAGCCAGGGTGCGAGAAGTTCGCACTGCATATAACTGCTAGGGTGCGAACACTTTCTAAAGAAAGGAAAAAGATGAATTCTCGAAGCTTCTAGAAGGGAATCTTCTAGAAGGATGAGGTGGCATTCGAATGGTTATCTAAGTACTGGATTTCCTGATATTTTGGGATCATTCTTATCCAAGTAACTAATTCATTCTCTCTTATATATTGAGGGGATTCTCATGGAAAAGGTTAGAAGCAAACAAGAAAGAGATTCATTGGAGAATTAGTGAAAAGGATGGTGTGAAGGACTGATGCTAAAACAACTAAGAACTCCAACAAATTTATCAAAGGTAGTTGATCTTCTTCATACAAGAGAGCAAGTGTGTGTGTCAGAGTCAAGAGCCATCGAAAGGAAGTTTTCAACATCAAGGATTAGGTTGTAATCTTCACTTTCTATCAATATGATACAGTAATATGTCCCTTTCCCATAAAGTAATTCCACTTTATTGTATAACTCCTTGATCATATACATAGATCGACTGTTGAATAGATTGTGCTTTCTTCACTTTGGTTGGTTTGTGTTGTCTTGGTCTTGACTGCACAAGAGCATTGGAGTGAAGCAGAAGCAACAAAGACCATAGGAAGCGATCATAAGGTATGTCCTTCGTTCTTGCCTTCTAGTACATTCAATAGTCGAAATCTAGGGAAAGAGTATTATTCTGTCTTGCTTTGTTCTAGATCCAGGTGGATCTAGGGAGATCGGTTTGTGTCCGCACTTACGGATTTATCCAATAACACCCCTCAGGTTCAAATGTTAACCAAATCTCCTCRTTGGGAAATATTAGTAATGAAATATATATCATCCACTTCTATGGTCAAATATTGACCATCCATCATAAAGGAATTTGCCTCTGGGTTCCAATAACCAATCAAAAGTTGTAGCAATATTTTATGCGCTTGCATATTTGGTAACTTGTAAAATTTTCTCGACCCACATGCTCGGAGAGCCTCCAATACCTCCATATTGTTTAATATCCCTTGCTTGGCATATTCATGTTCTCGGTCTCACCATTCAATAGTCATTTTTGAAGCCCTGCAAGGTAACAAGAGAATTTTTTAGTGTTTTTTTCCATCTTTGCGTAGATGTACCCGCCCTACTGTGGAGATAGGTGCATACATACACACCCACTATGAAGATATATCATGTATATGACAGGGTATACACACCCCGTGTTAAGCTAGGGCGCCTATGAGGCCGTCCACTTTGAAATTAAAAAAATGCAAAGAAATTAAATATAGAAAAAGGAATATTCTTGGATATAAATGAAGAGGGATGAGATATTGTTTACCTGGTCCTGATGGCACAAAATTCCAACCATTGTATCTCATGTTATGTCCACCAGAAGGTTGGAAGGTTTTCCCACTCTTTTTCTGAATTTGGTAAAAAACTTAAAATAAAATGTTTTTTGGTTAGTTTCCATATTATAAAGAATTTTTAAACCCACTTTTATATAGTTTTCACCAATTTGTGTCATTTAAATTCCCAATGAACCATATTTATAGTACAAAATGACTGTTTCAGTTGATTTTGAACATAATGATATTTTTGTACCCGCTAAGTCCATTTTTCTGAATCTTTGAGGTAATGTTCCCATCAATGGCATACAATGTAGGATCATTTCCACCTTGCATTTTGCATTATCAATAACTGATTATACACTTGCCTCAGGGTCAACCCCACTTATTGGTGAAATGAGCCTTTCCAACCATTTTTAAGTGTCGTTCAGTTTGTGGTAGAGACTACCATCATGGACATTCTAGTTAGCACCTACTTTGCTTTTTGGTGCCCATGCTGAAGTTTTTTCTTAGGCTCAGGAGTCCTGTTAGTCCCGCCATGAAATTGAGTTGAAACCTCATATTCTTCTCAATCTCATTCTAGCTATTTACCCACGGGGCTCCCATACTTATGTATTAAGTTTTAATACTGCATTGCATTCTACCGCTCACACTTTTGAGCCTAATGCCAACTTCAACTTGTTGTTGCTTAACCATTTTCTTATGCGTTCTCACCAGTCGCTAGCCTTGTAAGATTTACCTTTGCAATTTGACACATGTAACCTAGGAGGAAACACTCTCCCGAGTGTCCATATCCTACACATGCTTCCTTGCATAGAGCATAGGTATATTCCTTGTGCTTAGAACTAGTTTTCTTTCCACCAACACTCGTTTCCTCTGTGTCTTCCAACATTCTTTTATTATTTTTTAGGCTTTCAAATATGAAAAATACAAAAGAATATAATAAAAAAAGAGAGCATGGAATGAGTTTTATTTACTGTTATTGGTAGCATTCGAGTCACCTCTGAACAAAGCACAAAATATTTAGTCCAATGTTAATAAATTGGGTTAGTATGACTTTAGGAAACTAAACTAATTACACATAGTGTTACTCCTTTGATTGGTTATTCTTCTAATCACTATGGAGAGTTTTCCGTTTCCTCTTGCATCACATACTTATGTCAATGTTCATTTTTGGTTCATGCTGCCTAAGTCACATATTGTGTCATGTTCTTGTTTAGAGGAAGTTTTAGTCAGTGTCGACTATTTCGTAGAATTCTTGGCTTTGCAAGCCAACCTTCCCATGTGTCAAGTACATCTCAGAATCATAAGTATCTTTGTTTTATACTTGTGTTGGTATGGAAGTTTTCCTTTGAATTCCTGTCGGTGGGTTAAGATCTTATCCATTACAACAAATTGATATGAGAGTTTGACCTAGAGTCACACCTTAGCCCTATTTACATCATTGATAGGTGAGCTTGTGCTCAAAATATGACATTCCATCATTGGTTGCTGACTAAGTGGTTTCTCTTGTGTTTGATGACAAGAATGTTATTCACACATTGAGATTTGTGCAGTACCTTTGATTCCATCTGTCTCCATTGGTGGTTTATCGCCTTTATTGGCAGTCTTCATTATTGGTTGTTATTTAGAGGGGCTCTTTCACACATTATTTACATTTGGTGCACACGAGAAACATACTTCTTGGTGGTCCTTTCAATCTTTCGTTTGATTCCTTCCAAATATTTGGACTTCTACTACTCCTCGTGTTGGATGATGGGGGATGCCTTAATTCCCTCCTTCCAACGGATCTCTTCCTATCGAATTCAACACAACTTGCTCTATGACATGAATCTAGAGTCATTATTAGTACCTTGGGGCTTGGATTTATCAGTGGTAGGTTCCCTTGCTATTGATAGTGGGAATACATCAATGTCCCCTGATCGATAGATTCTACCAGGTGTTCGACATAAAATCCTCTATTCACACTTGTTAGATTGTACTAGGTACCTTGACAACCATTATCATTATCGATGGGTTGTCTCACATTTATTAACAATATACATCAATTATTGGTAGTCAAATGGTGTCTCACTGTGTTTGACTTCAACACATATTTTCGCATGGTGTAGAATCATACCTCAATGGTTGATTTGAAGACCTCAGGAATTTAGTAGCATCTCTTATTTTATGCTTCTGCCCTAGTTGTGATTGGAAAGTACCACTCCTCACATCGATACTTTTGAAGGATCAATTATCCAACTCTTGCCCCAGATATCCTTCAATGATTCTGAGACATAGATCCACTGAGTATCTCTTTCATGGATATGATCTCTGTTTGACATGGATCCACAATGTATCTCTTTTATGGCCATGATCACTGCTTTATATATGTACATTCTTCATGGATCCATAATGTACTTGATTGGCAGCCATGCTTATCATCACACATGAGCATGGGTATGCTCACCTCAAAATTGAGTTTTATGACTTGTTTCAGTGTTGGTTGTTGTCCTTAGATTATATTATGGCAACCTTCACCCTGCCTACCTACTCTTCGAAGACTTATAATGTATTTCGACCATCAATTTATCTTTTGACCTCACACATTAGGGGGCATCTGTTATAGTGTCAATTGCCACTATTGAAGCATTGATGCTCTTTTTGGTCTAATCCCTATCCTACTTACAGACACTTCTTCCCCATACCTCCTTGAGATCTTCTAAATTTTTGGAATATGTACGTGCCCTAATAGTTATGCAACATGCGTATACACGAGCTACTCAAGGGACAATCATGTACATGCCAATAAATGCTAAAAGAATATTTTTCCTAATTAAATGTTGAGATACAGGTTTGGTTAGTTACCTAACTCTATTTACTCATACTCAACCATCTATAACCAACTGGAGATGGAATAAATACACCATTTGGCTCAAGGAGAAAGGAAATGATTCTTTGCACATAAGAGAAAACACATGTTTGGCTACACCTGCCAAATCTGTAAGCCCATACATATCCCTGTTGCTGCTGATTTTTTGACCTAGAAACCCTTGTTTCCATCCTCTTTCTGATCACCAACCTATCTAACCAAGAGTCTCCCATATATTCTCTTTGGATCCATGGTGAATCTAGAGTCAAAACCAACCCTTATAGCAGGAGCTTGGGTGGAGGGACCTAGAGTCTCTCAACAGGGCAGCGCTGTACCTAACCATTGTTTATCAATAAGAAACTCATTCCTTCAAAGTGTATCATATTGGTATTATTTAAATTTACAAGTCTTTCATATATGTTTCATAGAATACTAATTGATTTGATAATTCCTTTATTTTTCATTGGACTAACAAGTAGTTATTAGTATAACTACCTCTATGCAAAAGCTTGTTTGTTTTGCAGGTTGCAGAGGAACTATTGGAAAAGAGCGAGGAGATTCTGGCAATCGGGAATGACAACAACTGTAGGACTCCTAGTGAGTTAATCCTTCTTCTCCTCTCAATATTTAGTTATTTCCTTTGAATTCAGCTATAATATATTTTTTGAGTGTTCTTTATGCAATTTGTTTTCTATATGGTCTGATATTTTCTACAGTAAGCCCACTACTGTAGGGGATTTTTCCTCGAAAGCAAACCTAGCTTGGGAAAACTCTAGCTCGAAATGGTTTGCTCAAATCTCAATTCTCAAGGAATTTAAAATATACAAAGGGCTCTACTTGAGCTTCTATTGTTGTGCTAAGAGCTCAATGAATACAAGAGTGAATACCCCCTTTGCTTTGCTTTAGTCAACTCCATGACTAATTTTTTGCTTGTATCAATCTCCACAAATCTCTCCCTCTTTACAATTATGGGTGCTTAAATTAACCAATGGGTAGTTTCCCTTTCTTGATAGAGGACCATAAAATCATTAATCCAATATTGATATGTCAAAGCTTTCAATGAGCTAAACATATGATGAACCAACCCCCCACTATTCATTCATTGTTCTATTTATCTCCTTCCCTTTCGAAGGCCAAATGACCTAAGAATCAGTTATAAAATTTAGAAGGTTATAATGAGCCATATTGAAGTGAACCTGACGTGGACACTATGGTGTTCCTTATAATCAAAAGGTCTCTTATCAATGAGCATTTTCATTGACATGGGAGAGAAGCGACATTTCCTCCCTACATTGACTTTTATTGGTTGTGTGAGTTTTAATGACACCCTTTGTCAGTTCTGTATTGACTGCAAGTCTAGGTTGACTAAGAAACCCAATAGTGGTGAGTCAAATATCATGCTATTGAAATTGAGGCACACATATCATCAATTAATTCAATGATTTTATAATGTGCATGGGATGAAGCAACACCTCCTCCACTCACTAGCATTCCCTCATACCTTCCTCCATGTCCAACACTAGGTCAATAACTAGTCCTTGTGGATGTGGTTGACTCTCAACTCATTGATGACTACCCACATAGAATAATGGTTGAGGTGTGGTTTTTGACTTCCCCTCCACATCTCTTCTCCTTTTCAAATCTCTGCCAATTTCTTACAATCTCATGGATTTGGTGCACTAACATTTTTCCATGGTCAAAATAGAATTCAATCCATCAAGACATTTTGAATAAGGAAATGTCCATAGGTTTTGAACCTACATCCATTTGTAGTTGTTTATTACCTTGGTTGGTGTCAGAGAAACTTGTATGGAATAGATAGGCTTTGCTTTTGGTTGAGGAAGAAGAAGAAGATGATTGGTTAAAGGTAGAAGGAATGTGTACAATGATATTTGAAAAATGTCAAAGGCCTCAAAGAGGAGGTTAAGATGTGATAGTTTTAAATACAAGGAAGGGGTTGTTACCAATTCTCAAAATGGAGAATTCAACTTCATAGAGAGACTTTAGAGGCTGACCCAAAGAGATTATATTTTAAATGATCTTGTGACCCATGCACACATAAGTGGATCAAAGGCCACCCCCATGTCCTTCATATTGAAAATCCCCAAGGGTTACCTCAATCATTCATGAGCTAGACATGAGATCTCTCCCCTAAGTTAGGCATGAACAATTTACCCTAGTTACCCCTTGTCAATGATGGTGAATTCTTTGAGGTTTTCCCGTGCATTGTTATGTGGAAAAAGAAAGAGAGACTCTATAGGTTATATTGAAGCAAGGAACACAAATGGAATTCAACATATCAAACTTTTGAGGATATTTCAATATAGATGCAATAGACAAGTGCATGAAGGAAATTGAAAAAAATGTTGATTTGAATAATATAATCAAAGATGATCCAATGAGAGTGAATATGGTTCTGACGAAGATGAAAATGGATCTATAAATTGCCTTGGATATTCCAATGGTATTGTTATCAAAATAGATCTAAACTTAAAATGACCACACTAAGCTTATGCTCAACTACATGACAATCTTTTTGTTTTTTTAATGATTTAACATAAATAAAAACACACCATTGGATTCTTTAACTACAACAACATATGAAATAGACTACAATAGCAAATCTGCATAATGGAACAAATTTTTTTACCCTAGAACCAATATGTGATAACTACCAAGAAATGAAGCACTATGCCTTTGTCTTTGTTACATTGGTGTTAACAATAAAGTATATAAAGAAATACAACCTTAATATGAAGCTATGGGATACTATGGTCTTCTATAGTCCTCTATGTTGATGCTCAAAATGGAACCTTGGGCACAACACTCAAAACACCCTTTAGGGCTATCAAGGGGGAGAAAGTGGGGATCGAAACCTAGGATATGCTTAAAGCCCTAGAATCACTAGCTATGTGGTTAGCTTGATTAGTTATACAACTCAACAGATTCTTTCCCCTCAAGGGTACTAATCCTCCAACTATGTGTACGTGTAATTTTTAATATGTGCTTTAAGTTAGTGATTAATTACCTTAATTCATGAGCTATAATGCTGACCTAGATATAACATCTACATAAATTAAATCCTAAATCAATAAATGAAAAAATAATTTTTTTCATATTTATTTATTATCATTATCATTATCATTTTGTTTTTATTGTATTGTTGATCCAGGAGGATCTTCACATTATTAGTTTGCACACCATGGATAAGATCATTAAAATGTTGATTGATGATAGGTGACACATAATGATTAATGCTCATGAATGATTCATTTAAATTGAAAAATGATTAATACTTTAAATGAGTGTGAGAAGCTCATGCATTATTCAATTAAAATGGAAAAATGAGTAATACTTGAAGTGAGTGGAATTACTCATGTATTTGTCATTTAATTTGTAAAAAGGGAAATTAGTTTTGTGTGAGAATCCACTTTACTAATTAGTTTCCTAGTTTTAAAGGGAAGTTGGGAGTCTCATGAGTTTTTTTCCATGAAAAAATTCTCTCAATTTTATATATAGTATAAAATCATTTACACCAGGAAAATACATCAGAGTGAAAAACAGTGACGGTGCTCCAAACACAGTGAGCCAACCGTTACAAATGATGCGCCAAATACAGACCAACATCCAAGAACGGCCCTCGAAAATCAAGAAAAAACTGAGATGACTGTGCAATAGGATCACCAAAAAACCATGCAGGAGGCAATAAAAAGACTGTCCAACAGTGAAAAATATATGGTCAGCAAAACACAATCAGAAGATACTAAGGAAAGTAGGAGGACACTCGATCCCATCATCACAATGAAAGATTGTGAGTTTCCCTGCCACCTCGATTAAAGCTCTCTTTGAGAGAGCATCCGCTTCACGATTGTATGATCTAGGGAAATGCTGGAAGTTTAAGTTTGTGAAGCTTTTTGAAAGATCCAACGTTTTTTGTTTCCAGCACTCAATCTGGACTGAGTGAAGCTTGGATTTTTGAGTAATCCAATCGATGATGAATCTCGAGTCGCCGCGGACCAGCAGATGGTTGATTGACCAGGAGGAAGCTAAATGGAGGGTAGCCCAAAGCCCCATAAGCTCCGCTTTGGTATTCGATCCCGGGCCACAGTTGAGAACCCATTTTGTGATTCTCGACGGGTGAGTTTTGAAAAAACCTCCATCCCCGCAGCAAAGTCCAGTTGATTGGGCAGCACCGTCAAAGCAGGCAAGGGTGTACCCTTCAGGCAAGCTCAGATCGATATCTTTGTAGAGGATGGATTTGACTGTAGGTGGCTGCCAAATGAACGAGGCGAGGACTCTGTATAAAACGACCTGGATGGAAGGAGACCGGTCTTCAAACAGTGCATTGTTCCTTTCGATCCAGAGATTCCAGCTGACATGAGCAGCCAAGCTAATGAGTTGGTTTGGGATTATTCCTCATTTTATCACAAGTAGTTTCCTAGTCTCAAGGGGATGTTAAGGGTCTCATAGGTTGTTTGAGATTCTTTCTCATTTTTTTCCTTGAGTTTTTTTTTTTTTGAAAATGACGGGTATGTTTTTTTTTTATATTATGGGCTGGAAAATAAGCTTCCAGGTACTTTGACATTGTAGAGATTCATCTCATATAACCAGTTCTTAACAGAGGTCTGGAAGATAGCCAAAATTACAAAACACCGGGTTAAGGGCACCCTGAGAAGTAACAAACTAATAAGCAAGATAACAACCGGAGATAACATAAGCGCCAGAGACACAAGCTCGATGAGATGAAGGTAGATCAACAACTTATTCATCTTCATTCTTGGGCAGAACTTGGGAGCGTGCCAACTTATTTACTTTGGTTTTGAGCGTACAGAGCCTATTGCCTAAATCGCCAATCGAGTTTGCCTGATCCTTGAACTGCACCTCAGTTTCACCTGTGAATTCATCACTGGCTTATTTTGCTTCTGTGAAATCCTCACGGAGCTTAGCCAGCTCTTTATGGAGTAGTTCCCACTTTGAGTCTTCAGCTCGGGCTTGTTCTTTGATGATTTCCTTGAGCTGGGACAGATCCGCTTGTAGATCAATCAATCGCTCCGCTAGTGACGAGCTTGGATTTGAACTTGTAGCCATGGTGACCCGCCCTTGGAGATGAAGGCTGTCGCTTAACCTCTGATATTGCCTCACCTTGCCGAAGGAAGAAATGATCGTTTGCTGCCTCTTGCTGCCCGGAGTAATTCTTTTAACATCCAATAGGTCACATGGTTTCTGCCATTTCTAAATTGGGAGGATAGTAATTATGTTTACGATGGGACCTATATTTGCATAGGTTTGGTGGAGTAGGTGCCAGTCCTGGGATTAACGATTCAGAAGATATAGCATAGGTTTGGTGGAGTAGGTGCCAGTCCTGGGATTAACGACTCAGAAGATATAGCATAGGATTTGAATCTTTTATAAGGACTGGCATTGCAGGGTCACGAGTATTTCACTGGACCAACCGGTCTACAATTCCATGAGTTTTAAGGAATGTTACAGTTAGACTCTGTCCCATCTAAAGATAAGAGGCTCCTGCCCAGGAGAGAACCCTTGTTGGCTTCCAGATCAGCCATAGAATTTAGGCCCCTTAGAACATGGAAGAAATGGATCTTTTGAAACTTGGAGACCAACATAATGATTTTCTTGAGCAAAGAAGCCCGATGAACCTGGGACGAGCTACTTCTTGAGATGACTGCTTGGATGATTATCCACGAATATCCGAAGACCACCAGTGATCTGATGTTTTTTCTTAGGGATAGCTTTAGGCCTTGCCATAGAGCGAGGGTCTCAACTCTATTATTGGAGTCTTGGCCCAGCCCCCAGGAAAAACTCAGAGCAATACCTCCAGTGGGACTTAGAAGCACCCCTCTTGCCCCAACTACTCCTAGGTTTCCTTTTGAAGCTCCATCAAAGAAAAGTCAGTGGTCTTCCAGGGCCGACCTCCATTTGATGAAGTCTTGATCTTCCAATTGGATCTCCCAAGCTGCAACCTGAGGAGGTTTGGGAAGCGGAATGGATTGCAGGTTTGGGACTAGCTCTTTCAACCACTGATCTTCTTCAACATCAAGAGATGTTGCATTTCTAAGTGTGGCTTTAGCTTCTAAAGCTTCTCCCAACAAGGCTCTAGCTTTGATTGCGACTCTGGACTTGCTGCAGCTTTTGTCTCTGAATATTCTATTGTTCCTCTCAATCCATAGTTTCCAGCAAGTGAATTTTGGAACCCACATCCAATAGGTCTTCATGAGCTCTTTTTTTTTGTGGCAGAACGGGGAGTAAGTAGTCCAGTTTTTTAGCATATCCTGAAGATTCCCTGGCAAGTCAAACATGTCCGGGCTCAACTTCAACACTTCACTCCAGGTTTATTTTGTGAAAGGGCAGAACAAGAACAAGTGGTCAGCTGTTTCCTCTTCCAGAAGGCACATAGGGCACCTAGAGGGGCCTTCCCACCCCCTTCTCCTTAAATTATCGTAGGTTAGAATGCTTTTATGTGGTAGAGTCCAGAGGAAGAAGTCAACCTTTGGAATGGAGGGGAAGGACCATAGGGGTTTCCACAGAGCAGGATCTGGAGGGGCATATGGTAGCATTTGGATGGCATGACGCCCTTCTGTTGCTGAGTATTTTCCAGAGACAGTGCCCCAACCCCTTTTATCTTTTGTTGAAGCCTTGAGAGGGGACTTACCTTGGAGCAGATTCAAAATCTTTTTGGCTTCTCCTTCTAGATTTTCGGGGAAACCACCTAGTTCCCAAGATTCCCAACTTCTTTCATCATCATCTCCCCAGCTGAAAATGTCCCACATGATGAGAAGATTTTTGTTTTGCATCCTCTCTTTTATGTTGTCCAACTCTCCTAATTGGTTTAGTGGAGGGTTTCCAAGGATTGGATAATCCCAGATTTTTAAAGACTTTCCATTTCCTAGGATCCAGTGCAATCTAGTTTTGAAGAAGTCCAAAGCTCTTAGGCAAAACATGAAAACTGGGGACCCTCTTTGGACTCTCGGAGGAAGATCTAAGCATCTTTTTCGTTGCCCTTGAAAATATTTCTTCCACATCACTCGTTTACTCCAGGAGGTTTTACCTGAAACTATATTCCACAATAGTTTGGCGCCCAATGCTAAGTTTTGAGTCGTAATGTCCCGGATTTGGAGGCCTCCTTCCAGTAAGGGATTTTTGACCTTGTCCCAGCTTGCTAGGTGAAGCCTTCTCTCGTTGTGTTTCCCACCTTCCCAGAGAAATATTCTCAACATTCCATCCAACTTATTGATGAAGGTTTTAGGGGCCAGCATAATTGAGGATTGATAGATGGGGAGAATGAAAAGCACCGATTTCAACAACACTACCTTGCTTGCTGTGTTTAACCAGGTGGCTCGCCAAGCCTGAATTCTGACTTTCATTTTTTCCAAAAGCGGCATCCAGTGATCAACTTTGGGTTTAGATTTGAAAATTGGGATTCCAAGGTAAGTAAAGGACTCCCGGGACCTCGACCCTTCCATGTCCAAGATTCTTGCAATTTCGACCAATTCCTTGTTGGTGCAGTTCCAGCTGTAGATCATGCTTTTTTGAAAGTTTGTCTTGCTGCCTAAAACCTCCTTGTAAATATCTAGCTCTCACTTGAAAGTTCTTGTGGTATTCACCCCTTCTCCTCACAAAAGCAGTGTATCGTTTACAAACTGAGCGTGGTTAATCTCTTCAACATTATGGGCCATCCTTAGGCCTGAGAGAGTCTGGATCTGCTGACAGTGCCCTAATTGAAAGCCGAGAACTGATGCTTGGATAGCATAAAGGAGAGGAGACAAGGGGTAGCCTTGTCTAAGCCCTCTTGAGGCCTTGAAAATTTCTGTTGATCGTCCGTTCACTAGAGGGGCTATCCATGGAGAGGCAATCCAAGCTTTCACCTAACTTGTGAAGGTATTGGAGAAGCCTAGTTTTTCCATTACTATGAACATAAAATCATGTTTGACTCTATAAAAGGAGTTGGCTAGATCAAGCTTGATAACCATTCCTTTTTCCTTTCTCTGACAACTAGAATGAATGGCTACTTGTACCAACACTGTATTGTCCAGAATATGACGACCTTTGATAAATCCCCCCTGGTTCTTTGGAATGATGGCTGACAATTTATTTTTAAGCCTCATGGCTATTACTTTGGTAATTATTTTGTAGCCTGTATTGCACAACGAAATAGGCTTGAATCTACTGAAGTTAATAACACCTTTATCTTTTGGGATCAGCGCTAGGAAGGACGAGTTGGTGTTGCCGTCGAGTTTGATGCAATTCTGCGATTTACTTACCATTTTTAGCAGGTCTTTTTTGACTGTTGACCAACAGGTTTTATAGAACCTTGCTGTGAAACCGTCCGACCCTGGTGCCTTGTCATCGTCCATTAGTTCCAGAGCCTTTTTAACCTCCTTTAGGCTGATCGGGGCTGTCAACTTCATGTTCCCCTCTTCATGGATGAGTTGAGGGATAAGGTTTAGGGGATAGGAGTTTGCATCTAGAAGAGGATCTTCAAGGGCATAGTACAACTCTTTAAAGAAGGAGTGAGCAAATTTTTTGATCCCTTCAAAGTCTTTGATGGTTTGGCTTTGGAATTGAATTTCATTAATGGACTTGAAGTGCTTGTGGGCTTCAGCGTGCTTATGGAAGTAGCCAATGTTTTTGTCTCCGGCTTGCAGCCAGAGGCTTCTGGATTTTTGCCTCCAGTATTCCTCCTCTAACCTACAAGCTTTATGGATCTCTTTTTGAAGATCAACTTCTTTGTTTAACAAGGTTTGGGTGACAACGAAATCCTCAAGGGCAAGTTGGTGTAACTCAAGGGCTTCCTGCGCCTCTTTCCTTCTGGCGGTTTGGTATTTTAAGGAATTAGCCCAGCATTTCAGATCTTTTTTGAGGCCTCTTAACTTTTCTTCCCAAACAAAGAAGGGGGAACCTTGGATTTGTATGTTCTACTCTGAGGATACAATTTCCTGAAAGTCGTCTTGAGGAATCCAAAGGGGGCTGAATCTAAATGGAATAGGGCCAAGGTTTTTTTCTAAAGAGAGCTCTAGCATGATAGGCTTGTGGTCCGAAACAGAGTTTGGAAATTTTTTTGAGGAGGCTGAAAGACCAAAGGTTAGAAAGGAGGACTGGATTAGGAATCTATCCAAATGTGCAGAAATATGCCCAGGGCCTAGGCGCTTGTTTGACCAAGTGAATTCCCCCCTGATGGGCTTAATATCCTCTAGTTCCCAATCAAGAATAATGTCCACCCATTCTCTTGCTGGATATCTAACAGGGGAACCTCCTTTTTTTCCCTCATCCATGAGGATTAGATTGAGATCTCCTGCAATGATTACATTCTCCGGATTGTGCAAGTTGAGGAAGGACTTTAGGAAGTCCCAACAGGATAATTTTTCCGATAAAAAAACCGACACATATAAGTTAAAAAGACTTACTTGATGTCCTGACTCTTTGTGACGGAGCTTGGTAAAGAGCCAGTGCATGTTGAATTCTTCAGCAGTTAGCTCGAATTTGGAGGTGTCCCAGAAGGTGGCTATTCCTCCTGAAGCTCCCCTTGAACTTATTTATTTTGCTTGAATTTTTTTCCAAAAACCTTTACTTGCTTGGAGGAGGACAAAATCCTCCAGCTTTGTCTCCTGGATGAGAAGGACTTCGGGCGTATACAATCTCACAATATATTTAATGGCTTCTTCTTTCAGATTGCTGCCAAGACCTCTGCAATTCCAGGAGATGTACTTCATTAATTACCTTGAGAGGAAGTGGCTCCCTTTGGAGCCGAGCCTGACTTTTTGGTAGATCTGGTGTTTATCATTCCTTTGAGCATCTGCTAGGATCCTTGAAGCACATCCCGATAGGTTTTTTCCTCTCTCTCTTTTTTCTTGGATTTTCAACCCCTGATGGTCTTGACTGGTGTTGCTAGGGAGCTACTTGTTTTGGTTCCTTCATCTTTTGAGACCCCATATGAGTCTGAGCCCAGAATGATATGATCTTTTTCTTCATTTTTCTCCTTAGTGGTCTCCTCAGGGAGGTTTGGATCGATGGTTTCCTTGGGATCTTTCTCTTGGTTGCCTATCTTCTCTTGAACTTCTACGGTCTCGGGGTTGATCCCAGAGGTTGGGTCTTCTTTCAGCGCTTCCTTGGAGATTGGTATGGGCTGGGGATTCTTCAGAGGTCCTGTGATTTTCTTCTCATTCGGTTTTGTGGCTGCTTTTCCCTTTTTGACCTTCTTCCATACTTCTCCTTCTTCTTTCTCTTCTGGTTGAGTTTTTGGACAATTTCTTTGGAAATGACCGTGTTCATGACAGTTTATGCATTTGAACGAAAGCTGCTTGTAGTCTAGCTTTTGGTAGTGATGCCAGGCCCCTACTGTGAGCTTTACAGCTTCAGGAAGCCTGAATTCTAGATTGACTTCGACACAGATCCTTGTGCATGTATACTGGGCTTTATTATCGACTATGTCTATGAAACATCCTAGCCCGTTTCCAATTTTCTGGAGAGAGTGAAAGCTCCAGCAATGGATCGGTAAGTTGGGAAGACAGACCCAGACTGGAACCTGTTTTGGAACATCAACGGAAGGGTTGAAATCGGGTGTCCATATGTTGAGATACGGTCCTTGCCCCCCCCCCCGCTTCTGAAGATTAAGTCTCGGTCTTCTTTAGTGATGAATTCGAAAATGAAGAAGCTCCTTCCCACAACATAGCAGGTCATGCTATTCTTGAGCTGGGGTCTCCAATTTCTCTGGATCCAATCATCGGTTGTTCTCGCCAAAGGCCACATGCCCATAAACTGCCCGACCAGACCTTTTTCTTCCAGGGCCAGGGCGATTTTTATGGGTTTTTTTTCTGGCAGGGCGATTTTTGGAATGGCGTCCAACTTTTTGATAAATTTCGGCACTAAAGGAGCTGTCGATTTCTTTCCAAGTGGATCAATGAGTCATCTGAATGCTTCTTTGACAAATATCGGAGGGGTAGGAGGAGGCTCCCCACCCCCTGGGTCACTCATGGCTATTGGTGGCTGCAACCCTCTCGCTTGCTCGTGAGGAACCCTAGCGGCTCGATCACAGCTTCTCACACCATTTTCCTTGAGTTATTATTAGATCCTAAAATCATAGATATTGTCTCCTTGAATTATGGAGTTAAAGAAACTATATAAACTCCTCATGTAAGCTTTGGGTTTCATCCCTTGGATCATCCCTTTATGAAGCCCTTTATGGAGAGAGAGAGAGAGAGAGAGAGAGAGAGAGAGAGAGAGAGCTTGGAAGAAAGGAATTTTGTCCTTTTGGTGTCTGAAGAAATGCCACTTATATGAGAGCCCTAAGTTCTCTTTGTATAAGAGAAGGTTGCTCCGGGTTTCATCCTTGTATGGAGCATGTGCCACATTTTGTGAGAAGGTTTCAACACTTGCTAAAAGAAGGATAATAAAGCAATTTGTATTCCAAGTGGATCCAGAGATGTAGCCAGAAGAGTCTGGTGAACTCCATTAACACATGGGTGTCAAATTATATATGTGAATTTTGATTACATTCTCGCTTGATTAAGTAGATATTTAATTACACATATGCACATAATTGTGACAATTTTCTCACATTCATATGCACTGTTAAGAAATTATTTGCTCATGTTCACATGCAATTATTCATCAGCAAAATATCCTCATCATAGAATTTTTGTAAAGAAAGATCTCACATAAATTATCGAATCAATTGTATTGTATTCTATTTTTATTATATCTTAATTATTTATTTATTTAATTAATATATATTTTTATGTTTTTTCGGTTAACATATCCCGAGGGAAACTCCTAGGCACTTCCCCTCATTTTAATGATGGTACCCAAGGTAAATCCTAAGTTCTTCAAGGCACATGACCAAGCCAACAACTAAATAATAGATCATAATAGATGAAGCGCCAAAAGTCTTGTGGGCCCTGTTGGGGTAAGTTATTACATTAACTTCCCAGGGTCGTAACTTTTGCATACGATTTCTGTTTTAGGCGCATGATAGCCCGTTGGAAAGGTATTTTTGATAACTACGCATTATGCCATCAAAATTTGACTCCATATGTAGTTTGACTGTGGCAATCCAAGAAAACACTGTTTAGAGCCCCAAAACGACCCTGGAAGTACATAAAGATGTATTGACATGAAAAATTCCAAAATAAGCCAGTTGGAATAGGTGGGTGACCACCAATATCAACTTGGATGTTGTGTAGGGATTTAGGACAGCCCTGTGAGAGAAGAACCCACAATTACAAAGAAATGTCCCCGTTACAGAGAAACATGTTGAACTGAAAAACTATCAAGATGAACCAGTTGGAATTTGGAATATGTGGGTGGCCACCAATATTCACCTAGATCATGTGACAGGTTGTTGGTACAGATTTTACAGTGACAGGTCTTATAGGGACAAATTGACAGTGACAGTGACAGTGGAAATATCGATTATTTGACACTTATATTTCAGGGTGGTTGGACGGGGCAAAGATGCAGAATTCCTGTAGAACCCCGATAGATCTAGAATTCTAGTTAAATTGAACACAAACAATTTGCTAATATTCAAGAGATGAGAGAAAGTTTTTTCTCCATAAATCAGAGAATTATATTAATAAAAAATGAATATGCATGAGCAACCATCCTCAAAAAAGAAGAGAGGAGGTGAATATATAGAATTTCCAACATAGAAATTCTAGTCAAAAAAAGCTAGAAATAGCTAAAATAGGTGTCATAAGCTAAGGGAGAGCACATAGTTCGACCTAGACCACTAAAGATACATGTCAAATGCTCATTAATGTCCATAAGAGTTAAGTGATGTGCATTATCGAACTTAATCTCACTTAACTGACAAGAGAAGCAGTTCCAACTCACTTAACTGACCCAAAATAGTAGTTACTAATAATAGTAACGACAAAAATCATTAATTAAGGAATAAATATCTCACTCAAAGAGGAGGTGCGCATTCCCTAATAATAGATGAGTTTTTGCATGGGGGAGTTGGAATAAATCATGAATAAATCAAGAAAATCAAGAATAAATAGAGAAAATCAAGAAAAATCAAGAAAATCAAGAATCGAGAGTTGAGTCTTGATCTAAAATTAGCAGTTTTCCCTAAAATCTAGGGATGAGGCACCCTTCTTCTCTATGTGGCCAAATTAGGTGAAATAAAGCGTAAATGAAGGTATTAACCAATATCTAGGAGTCTAGGCTAGGTATAAACTAATGTAAGTTAGGGATATGCTCCAACACCCCCCTTAAGCCTAACTATAATGACAAAAAATTTGAGTCCCGACAACTTGGCCATTTTAGGTACTCATTACATAAAATAATTCATCATGAAAAGAGGAAAGAGGGAAAACCTCGTGGGAACTCGCCCCCCCCAAAAGAGGAAAAAAATGTTGAGTGGCCAAAAGTGACCTACTCAGTTGTCTTCACCACTCCAAGCATAGCTCTCAGTTTTGAAAATTTCTTTTCAATGAAGGACTTGGTGAAGATGCCTGCAACCTCAGAGTGTGGATTTGGATATGAACCAAGTGACATATAGAAATGTATGGACAGCAAAGGTTCTGTGGCAGCCAGGGCTTGAGGAGCCCCAAAAAACTGTGATCTAGTCCTTCTTGTATCCGCATGATCACTGACTAGTTCACCTGCATCTTGCAGAGTTTTCTATGCCCAAGTTGGAAAATAAGTTGGAGCAGCCATGAAATTCTCCTCATCCTCTGTATCAGATCTGAAAGGCTTCTCTGATGTCTGTTCTGAAGTGTTCGAAGAAGTTTTTGACTCTTCCTCATCAGTGACAACAAGCAGTTCCTCGGCAGGGTGTTCTGAAAAATCATGCAGTGATTCTTCTTCAAACTTCACACTTCGAGCTAGAATGAACTTTTCAGTGTGAGAGTCCAACAATATATATCCTTTGACACCTTTAGGATATCCAACAAATATGAATTCAACACTTTGAGGCTCCAAAGCCTTCCTCTTATCTATCAGAATGTGAGCCCATGCTCATGAACCAAAAATACGAAAGTGCGATACTTTCGGTTTCTTACTGGTCCAACATTCAAAAGGAGTGGTGCCTTTGAGTGATTTGTTAGGAACTTGGTTCTGAATGTATGCTTCACAATTAATAGCTTCAGCCCATAGCTTGGGAGCTAATGATTTCGACTGTAGCATACAATTTTCCATCTCTTTTAAGGACCGGTTTTTCCTCTCCGCAACACCGTTATGCTGTGGTGTATATGGCACTGTGTGTTGTAGTTGTATACTGATTGAAGGTTGCGGTAATGGGCCCATAATGTCACTGTGAATCAGACCAAGAGGTGAAGAATCTCTCTATGCCTTCCTTTTTTCAAACTTTTGCTTTGGATGCTTGCCAAGAATGCATCCTTGACATACACCGCTTGTGAATTTAATAGCTGGCAATCCTTCTACCATGTTTTCCTTGCTGAGTTGATGCAAGTACTTATAGTTTAGATGGAAAAATATTTCATGCCATAACCTGCTGATATCATTATATTGTGACATAAATACAGTTCTAATAGATTTAGAAACAAAGTGGGAGAAGAAATACAAATGAGAACTGTGATATGCAATTCCATGTGCAAGCTGTGAGCCTGTGGAAATGTCGGTAATCACTGCGAAGTTCGAAGTGAACTCCATCTTCCTTCCAGAGCCGGAATGAGTGATATGATATATCGAGAGAAGATTTGCAGACAACAAGGGTACATGAAGCACATTTGTGAAGCAGCCCCCTTCAAGGTCAACAATTCCTTCTCCGCACACCTTTGCGGGTGTGGCATCTCCCAAGTAAATTGGGGATCTGGTACTTTCTTCGATGGAGGAGAATTCATCTTTTGATGAAGCCATATGGTTCGATGCACCTGAATCAAGGATCCAAGATAATGGATTGGATGTTACAACCATTAAATCATGACCATCTCGTGCTCTCCCTCCCGTTCTGTTATCATCTTTCTTCTTTGCATTTTCGGGCACTGTGAGATTGTGCTGCTGCAATTGCTTAGCCATCTCATCGATAGTCTTCCTCATGCAATTTTCTTTGGGATGAAAACCTTTGGAACAATAGCTGAAAAGTGTTCTTTCCTTCTTCTTCTTCTTACCCTTAGGCTCAAAAGAGTTCTTTGAAGATTGTGCAAATTTTTCCTTCTTCGATTAAGGAAATTTACCCATTCCTTTTTCCTTGTCTTCTCCACTGCTCTTTGGAGCATCAGTAGCCGCAAGTGCTTTGTTCTTGGAACGCCTGATGCCACCCATTTGGACTAACTTAGCTTGCTCTTAATTCAGTTCTGCAATGAAATCATTCAATGGAGGCATTTTCCATTTTTCCTGAGTCAATTTAGATGCTTGAAAAGATGACACAAATATGAAATATTCAGGGCCTAGTTTCGAGAGAATTGAAAGGATGAGTTGTTCTTCCCTTTCATGACTCCACATGCATTAGTTTCAACGAGGAGGGATTTGAACTTGGTTAAGAATTCTTGTAGGTTTCTCAAATGAATTGGACTTAGAGATATGAGTTCATTCTCGAGTTGATGCACTCTCATTGCATCTTGCTTGCCGAATAGTCCTTCCAATGTGGTCCAGACCACATCGGGAGTAGTGGCTCCACTAACATGAAAGAGGAGATGTTTGGAAATTGATAGGAATATTAGCCCAATTGATTCATCTAATTTATTGAAATACTTTATCTTCTCCGCTACAACAGTTGGTTCTTTCTCTGTTCCCATTGTTACCCGGTAAAGTCCTTTGCTTCGGAGGAGCAGAGAGATCTCTGTCTTCCATTCAAAGTAATTGAAAGGATTTAGAATGAGTTTTGTGGGATGAGAGAGATGATCCATTGCTTCTTGCTATGCCTCCTGATGATATATACCTACAAATAAAACCATGTACAATCCACTAGATTCAATCTAGCTCTGATACCATGTAGAATTCCTGCAGAAACCCCGATAGATCTAGAATTCTAGTTAAATTGAACACAAACAATTTTCTGATATTCAATAGATGAGAGAAAGTTTTTGCTCCATAAATCAGAGAATTATATTAATAAAATATGAATATACATGAGCAACCATCCTCAAAAAAGAAGAGAGGAGGTGAATATATAGAATTTCCAACATAGAAATTCTAGTAAAAAAAAGCTAGAAATAACTAAAATAGGTGTCATAAGCTAAGGGAGACCACATAGTTCGACATAGACCACTAAAGATACATGTAACACACTCATTAATGTCCACAAGAGTTAAGTGATGTGAATTAGCTCACTTAATCTCACTTAACTGACAAGAGAAGCAGTTCCAACTCACTTAACTGACCCAAAATAGTAGTTACTAATAATAGTAACGACAAAAATCATTAATTAAGGAATAAATCTCTCAGTCAAAGAGGAGGTGCGCATTCCCTAATAATAGATGAGTTTTTTCATGGGGGAGTTGGAATAAATCATGAATAAATCAATAAAATCAAGAATAAATCAAGAAAAATCAAGAAAATCAAGAACCGAGAGTTGAGTCTTGATCTAAAATTAGCAGTTTTGCTCAAAATCTAGGGATGAGGCACCCTTCTTCTCTATGTGGCCAAATTAGGTGAAATAAAGTGTAAATGAAGGTATTAACCAAGATCTAGGAGTCTAGGCTAGGTATAAACTAATGTAAGTTAGGGATATGCTCCAACAAAAGATAGGTGGTTGTAGCAAAAGAACATAGGGGGTTGTAGCCTCTTTTTGGTTGGAGTCAAAGAATCAAGGAGTTGTAGCCTCCTTTTGAAGAAGATTCTAAGGAAGAATAAGAAGTCGATCTCAGAGTAGAATTAATCAATGCACTAGAAGAGCTAAGGATTGAGAGAAAGAAAATCAAGTCACTCAAGGCATAACTAAAAGAAAAAGAGGGATATCAGAACTCCAATTCCAAGGAAGTTGAGCATATTATCGTGAAGTTAAAAGTTCAAGTAGAAGAAGACAAAATAATAAAAGAGGCACTCAGAGGTCAGTGAGATGAAAAGGATAGGATGATCGAAGGCTTGGAAGCATAAATAATCACTCTCAAGAAAGATCTCCAGAAGAAGGAGATGCGACAGAACAACACTAAAGTATTGGATGAGATCATTAGAAGTCAAAGGCCATACCATGAGAAATCCAGACTAGGATATAACCATACAGATAAATGCTCAAGCTCCAAGACAACATAACAAAAAAGACATGCAAAAATAATCAGAGGCTCTTCCAAGAATGAAGAAGGCATGAGGAACCAAGAAGAGGATTACAGGTACACTACACCACCCATAAGGTCCATATTTTAGAATCAACAACAACCAATAATGGAGAGACCCCGAGAAGAAGAAGGATTCAAAAGAGCAACACCATTCAAAAGATCTTCTACCCCTAGGTATCAGACTATTTTTCTTGGTTTATGCTATTCATGTAATTTTGGGCATAAAGCTGTGAATTGTAGACCCAACACCAAGAACAAAAATAACCACGAAATCTACACAATAAATGGTTATTTAAGAAGATATCATGAAGCACTAAACATAAGCTACAATAAATTTGAATCATTGAGCACTGAAGTGGAATGCTACAAGTGTAACAACTTTGGACACATGGCCAAAGATTGTAGATTGATTGTTCCTCTTAGAGAATCACAATAGAATATTAATAGTCACAGACAAGAACCACAAAGGATATGGATAAGAAAGAAGGATAAATTTAATACTGAAGAATGCACACTTTCTCTACAAGCTAAACACAAGAGATGTGGATGGTATGTTGACAGTGGCTTCTCAAAACATATGACAGGTGATATGGACATGTTTCTAACCTTGAAGAAGGAAAGAGATGGATCAATTTCATTTGGGGATGACAATGCAACCATAATTATAGGAAAAGGGACAGTTAATCTTGGAAGTAAGGATGCCAAAGCATAAAATGCTCTACTAGTCGAAGACATGAAACACAATCTACTAAGTGTAAGTCAAATGTGTGACCAAGGACATAGAATTGTGTTTGATTCTCAGATATGCGAAATAAGAAAAGTAGGGTGAGACAAATTGGTGGCTACAGTTGTAAGAAATCCAAGAAACATATATGTACTAAACAAAATTGGAAAAGAAAAATGTTTCTTAGGAAAGGAAGATGAAAGTTGGCTCTGGCAGAGAAGAATGGGTCACATAAATTTTGATAACCTTGTCAAAGTCAACAAAAGGGAAACAGTGAGAGAAATGCCCAATATCTCAAAGCCAACAAACATTCTATGCAAGCATTGTCTACAGGGAAAACATACCAAGACAGTTCAAGTCGAAGGAATACTCCACAACAAAGCCACTAGAGATTGTACATACCGATCTAGTCAGACCGACAAGAAAAAAGGGATTGAAAGGTGAACAATACTTCATGTTACTAGTTGATGACTACACAAGAATGAATTCAATGTGCTTTCTCAAGAAGAATTCATAGGTATTCAAGAACTTCAAGACATACAAAGAGATGGTTGAAACTAAGACATAGTTGAAATTCAAGTGTTTGAGATCAGACAATGGAGGAGAGTTTAAATCAAATGAGTTCATGGAATTGTCTAATGTCATCGTTTTCCATCAAAATAGGTGCATAAATACATAATTAAGAGTCCATCAAACTATGTTACATGACTGTCCAAATTGACACTACTACTAATCCATCAAGCAAAATACATCACATGGTCTTTAGGCACTAATAAAAAATAAACATAGTCCTATTATACAACTTGTCCAAACTGAAACATCACACACCAAGCTCATAATATCCCGAGTCAATCAAAGCTGTTCAATTAGGACAACATAAATATTCATTTTGAAAAGCGATTAGTGCCCATTCAAGCACACCATTCTCAAAAGATGTGATTTCTTAAGTAATGACACTCATGCGAGTGTTTCTCTTTTTATTTTGATAACCACAACTAAAATTTCTTTATCCCAATTATCCGCGATCACAATTAATACAAGCAGTGATACCAAAAAAACTAACCATAATTAATACCTTTAGAATGCATGCATGTAATACCTAAGATCAAGTTGTAACGGCATGTATGTGTCATCGGGGATGGACATACAAGTATTGGAAAAGTAGCATGATGGGAAAAAAGACTTGTTGGCAAGTAATTAAACCTATAATTTAAGCCACCTTAATGCACTATTACTCCTTTCAACACTTTCCTTTTCATTATACAATCATAACAAGTATGAATTAAAATCATCCATCTTCCATTTCAAATTTAAATAATTACAATTTTTTTTCACTCAGTAAGCTCAATAATAGGCATACAAAGTCAAGACTATAATACCATCAACAATTTTTAGGTCAATCATAGACCATACAATAATAATATGTTAAAAATCATTGCTAATTGGTAACCTTAGAGTGCCCCAGTTTCAATTTTCATAGTTGGCCATGGATTTAGCTTTTGGAGGGGGTATCCCGCACCTCTAGGCTCGTAAGTTGTTGCTTCCAGGGTGCTTGTTTCCTCTTCTGGGAAGTTATTCAAGCACCATCCCACAATATTTGTAAAGAATTCTAATTCCATCCCTTGAATCAACCTTCCCCCTACATCAACAAGGTTCAAGGTCATTTCTCTAGCCGAAAAAGGCCTAATCAAATAGTTCACCAGGATCTGGCTTTCTCCTCAGGCTATGTTGATCTGGCTTCAAAAAAACTGGCACACATTGATCAATGGGAAGATGTCACACTTCTTCTATGGAAAATGTTTCTATGTCTTTCAATTTGAGACTAAAGAGGAAAGATACCTAATATTCATAAGCGACACATATTTCATGGGAGCTCGTGGAATGTATTTGAACAAGTGGACACTAGAATTCAACCCCAAAAAAGACGTACCTTAAGCCATTCATATTTTGGCTTAGATTTCCCACTTACATATATGTTGCTAGGGTGAAGGATCACTTAGGAGTATTGGGAATACCCTAGGTTGTTGCATCGACAAAGGTGAGCCAAAGGATGGGCTATTTTCTTATGCTCAGATTTGTGTTGAAGTCGACCTGGAAAAAGAAATTTTGGAGGCCATTTTGTTCACCTTGAATAATTGGCAGCAGGAGAAATAGTTGGATTATGAGTAGTTTCCCTTTAAATGCATTACGTTCCATGAGTATGGGCACTTTGCAAAGGATTGCAAGAATAACCCTACGACATTGGCTCCAAGATCAACAAATGAGGAACAATGACAGGTAGTCAAAAAGAAAATGTTCAAACCCTAAATCATGATCTCTAGCCACTGGGTTTTAAATCCCTTCCAACTCTAATCCTATATGGGTGCATCCTCAAAGGAAAGACTTGTCAATACGTTCTCCTTTGGCCAAGATACCATCAAATCCCTCCTAGAAAGGGGAAATAACTCCTAAGAAGTCGTAGAATAACTTCAAAATTCTTTCTTGGGAATATTGTGCTCCTATTTTAGAATCCTTTGTCTCGCTTTCTCTCTCAAGGGCTTCAAAACTAAATTTGGAGGATCCTATTATGGTTCAAGTCTCAATGTTCCCTCAACTATGTGAGGATGAAAATATTTTCGATAGGAAATATGAGATTGATATTACCCAAGAGGTGTGCCAACCCTATGAGGAAGTGAGCTTAAAACCTCAAGAAGTCATTTGGGGGAAAGAGGAAGAGAAAAAGGAAGAGCTACCTGAAGAAAATACAACAAAGAGGTCAGGGAGAAATATAGGTAAGGAGAAGAGGGAAGAAATAGTGAGTAGGGACAAATTTATTGGAACTCAAATGACAAAAGACAAATCTTTGGTCCAAGGAACAAGATCGATCAAAATTCTAGGAGGAAGTTCTCCACCTAAAAGTGGATCTCATAGACCCAAATAATGATTATTGACTCTTCAAACTATAGGGGTTTGGGTGGTAAAAACAAGGAAGAAACCATAAGATAAATTGTGATATTAGAACAACCCTTGATCCTACTACTCCAAGAGACAAAAATGGAATATAGGGAGGCTTTGAAGGTTAGTAAGAAATAATGGAAAGTAAGTGAAGGAACAATAGTAAGTTCGAGGGGCTCCTTGGGAGGATTTTGCACCTTATGGAATAGATCTAATCTTCAACTCAATGCATCACTTCAAACCTATCATTGGATTCTCACAAGATTTATTCATCTAAAATCTAGTAAGCAAATCAATGTGTTTATTATATACATGCCCATAGCATACATGGAAAAAGTATTATGCTAGAGATCTCTTCTAACGCTCTAGGAAGAAGAATACACAAACAAGTGTGTGGTGGTAAGGGATTTTAATGTGACTTTGAACAATCATGAAAAGAAAGGAGGAAACATAGTCATAGATCCCTTCTACCAAAAAATGGAAGAATTAATGGTTGAATGGGACCTTATTGATGTAAATTGAGTCAAGGGAAAGTATACTTGGTCTAATGAAGGGCCCAGTCTAGGTCATATAGAAACAAGGTTGGATAGGTTCTTGGTGCATAGTGATCTCTTGTTGTAATATTTTATGGTTAAGTCCTAGATCATCCCTTAAGATATTTCATATCATAAACCTATCTCTCTTCATATTCAAGAGACTATGGACTATGGACCTCTTCCATTTTGATACAACCCTCTCTCGATCCAAAACGAGGAGAGACCATATTTAATTAGTAAATCTCGAGGGATTTGGGTGGAAGGCTCTACCTACTTATATTTGGGAACAAAAAATCAAATAAATTCTGTCTGTGCTCAAAACATGGGTCAATAAAGTAAGACCCTCTTTATCTCGAGAAAAGGAAAAGTTAAAGTCTCAAAGGAAGTAACAAGTGAAATGTAGATGGAAGAAGTCATGACACAAATGAATTAACAAGTGACATGGTGAGATTCAAATAACAATGGAATCAAAGGAAGTAACAAGTGACATTCATATGGAAGAAGCCATGACACAACAAAAGATTCAAAAGACAATCGAATATGAAGATGAGACATGGAGACTCAAATCTAGAAGTCTATGGTTAAAAAATGGAGATAAGAATACTAAGTTCTTTCACAAGAAAGCAAAGGCTAATGTCTACAAAAATAATTTAAAGGATATTTTTCTAGAGATCACTTCGCCTCACTATTCTCAGAACAAGGTGGATCATCTCTTGAAGATACAACAACAATGGTGGAAGGTATTCCTGCTTTAGTAACTGAAGGATAATGAGGCTATACTAAATCCTATTGAAGGGGGGGGAGATTTATAATTCTATTTGGAGCTTGGATCTTGACAAAGCCCTCAGACCTGATGGATTATCCATATATTTTTTCAGGTCCTTCTAGTATTTAATAAAGAGTAACCTGAAGCATATGCTCCAATATGTCCAAAAATATTTCAAAATGGGGGGTAGTACAAAATCCTCCTTCTTGGCTTTGATACAAAAACAAGTGTGCATGTCTTCATTCTCTTGGTTTAGGCCTATCTCCTTATGCAACTCCTCCTATAAAATCATGATGAAGATAATGACAACCAAGTTGAAGACAATTATTCCTAAAATAATCTCTGAAAATCAAGGTGGATTTTTGCAAGATAGAAAGTATAGTGTTGGTTCAAGAAGACATTCATTCAAGAAAAGGAAATAAAGAAAAATGAATGCTAATCAAACTAGATATTCCCAACGCATTTTATTGAGTCATCTATTCCTTTCTATATGAGGTAATGGAAAAATTGGGCTTCAATCCACTTTTCATAAATTGGGTAGCAACTTGAATTAGTTGTCCATGGATAGCCCCAATAATCAATGGGAGACAAATTTCCTTTTTTCAAGGAAGTAGAAGATCGCGACATGGTTTTCTGCTCTCTCCGTCTCTCTATTTCACCATAGCTGATTCTTTGAGTAGAAAGGTGGATATGGAAAGGTTAGCTAGAAACCTTCCAGGAATTGAACTAGTAAGAGGGGTAAAAAGTATCAATCACTCCCAGTTTACAAATGACACTTTACTGTTGGGAGGGGAATCCATAATTATAATAAGAAGGTTCAATAAATGTTATATATGTTTACAAGGGCCTTAGGAGGACTGATTAATAACCATAAGAGTCAACTGTTGGGATGGAAAACAAGCCCTCAGGTATTAACATCTATTTCAAGAATTCTACAATTTCCATTTTCCTTAAATTGGTCCTCATTTAAATATATATGCATGCCACTCTCACCTAGCTCTTACTCCTCACACTCATGGGTGAGTGTGCTAGATAAATTTGAAGTTAAATTCAACCAATGGGGATATCAATGGATTAGTGATTGACAACACATGTATTCCAACATAGGACAAACACCTTTGGTAACCACTTGCACAACCATATCAAAGATCAACACATCAATGTTTTTACGTGGTAAAACCCTTGTGGGCAAACATCCACGGTCACAACCAACATGGCCACTTGGAGCAATTTATTAATGCAAAAGAAAAAGATTGCAAAGATATTTACAAGAGATTTTCTCATAATCGATTATCGACAAATGACCCTCCATGCTCTTTAAGTACAAATCATGGACCAATCGGGTGTTAAGCCACATATCAATGTAGGAATTAAGATCAAAGAGAACATGAATTGTCAGAGCAATTTATGTTGGGAACATATTGTGACCGTTAACTACGAATGCATACTAATTCATACTAAAGAAACACACTTTTACCTAATGACACATTAGACCAAGTTGATCTTAAGTAACTCCTAAGTGTCTAAATATCCTAACATACCCCCTTAAGAAAAACTTGGGATATGATTGAAGGATTTATACATGCAATGCAATAGGAGAAGGAAGGAGGAATTAGAGCCTATCCCCCCTTAATGACAACTTTATGAACTCCTAACATAGATTGAATTTTGGAAAACTTCACTTTTGTAAGAGACTTTGTGAATATGTTAACAACTTGATCTTTTGTAGGAAAAAAGAGCTCTTTGGTAACTCGATCAGGAATGATCTTTCAGATGAAGTGCATCTATACATCGATGTGTTTTCTATGCTGATGTTGAAATGGGTCTTTGGAGATCTTTATGGAACTCTAATTGTTGCACAATAGGGTTGTTGGATGTTGCTGCTAGAATCCAAACTATGAAAGGATCTGTCAAAGCCACAAGGCTTATTGACTTGCATTAATCGATGCTCGGTACTATGCTTCTACTGAATAAAGAGAAATATACTTTTGTTTCTTATAGGCCCAAGTGACATGTCTTGAACCAAGGTTGAAAACATAACCTGCAATAGAATTTCGATCATCAGGGTCATCGACCCATTCTGAATTAGTGAAACCAACCAATAAAGGAGTCCCCCCTGAGCTATAATGTATCTTGAACTGAACTGTAGCCTAGAAATACCGATGTATCCTTTTCATTGCTTTCCAATGGATTTCACATGGTGTTTGCATATACTGGGAAACAATACCAATGACAAAGGAAATATCGAGACATGTATGAGTCACATATAAGAGGTTACTGACTAACTGATGGTACAAAGTGGCATCAACTTTGGGAGAAGTACAAGCGGTAGCAAGTTTGACTCCAGACTGGAAGGGAGAAGGGGATGGTTTAGAATAATCCATGTGAAAGGGGTGAAGAAGGCCACAAGAATACTTAGACTAGGAAAGAAAATTTCCTTCCTTGGTTTTCAATACTTGGAGGCCATGGAAATAGTGCAAATAGCCTAAGTCGATCATTTCGAATTTCTTCTTAAGTCTGGTTTTCACATGGGTTAAAAGTTTAGGGACACTACCAGTGAGGATAATAACATCAACATAAAGAACAAGGATTATGAGATGGATTCTAACTTTTCTGGTATAGACATTAGGTTCAAAATGACATATAGAAAAACTAGTATCAAGAAGAAAGTTGTCTATTTTGGCATACCAAAATCAAGGAGCTTAATGAAGACCATGTTGAGGGGGTTGGATTCACTTTTACTCAACAATAGGAATCATGAATGAAGATGAGGCCCAATTGGACTCTTCTCCATTTGGGGTAGCCTGATTCTCCGATGTAATATCCCTGTTTCCCCCAACTTGCAAATATAACTATAGACTGCTAAAAGACTATGGGTAGACTGATTATGTGTGGATGTTGGAATTGATGAACCTTTTGATAGAAGGTAATGTACATATATTTTTGTTACTAATTAAAATGGAAATTGTTTCATAATCACTGAAGGGGTTTCCAAGGTAGATCATGATGTATGAGAGAGATGGTGAGGGAGAACGAACAATGGTTGAGATGAACCCTACCAGACCAATACTTTGCTGGATTTAAATTGTTCAGACCCAGAACAATCCTTTGACCCAAAGAATTTAATTACGAGTCAAGATGGTAGTTGGGAAGTATTCCTCAAGATTCAATGAGGAAATGGGAAGAGTACCCATCTGGAAAATCCCTGACCTCACCCACAAAATAGGGATTTGGACCCACAAAATGTTGTTGAGGAAGGAAAGAAAAGGTAGGAAATTCGTGGGTAGAGAAGAGGATGGAAGGGAATGGGTCTGGTGACCATTTTGCTGAAGAGGGAGAGAATGTGCAACTCTCTGGTTCTAAATAGAACTAAAAAATGAATTTGTTATGGGTATGGGAATTGATGGGCAACGTTTCTAACCAAGCTAATAAACTGGGTTGTAGAGGATGAGTGACTGAGGAAGCACTTGTTGCAGACCCTCTTGCTTGGTGGAGAGAGAAATGATCTGCTAAATTCTTGTGGGAAGAGGAGAGTGATCTCTGTCCCTGGATGTTGCTAAACAAAAGGAAGAGTCTCTCTCAGAGCATCATGATCTAGCTAGGGGGTGGTCATTGGTAAATCCATTAATAAGTTGTTGTGCCTATGGTTGGGTGGAAAAAGGCACCCATTTCAGTAGTTGTATCACTATTTGGTTTCTAGATAAGTCTATTTGGTTAAATCTCTGTAGTGTTTAGATCATAGAAAATTTTATACTATGTTTTAGAACTGTGTAAGTTTAATTTCTGACAAAAGTGACTTGGGAAATTTAAGTAAAATAAAGAGAATGTCTTAGATGAAGCTCATTCAATTTAATTCCTTATCTCTTGACTATCTGTGTGTTAAAATATGATTTCTGGGAGTGGATATTGTGGTTGACTGTGCTGTACAATTTAATGCATGCTTGGGAAATGATGAATGAACAATTAAAAATATCTATAAAACATCTGAAAGAAGAGAGAGTGATTTTTCTACATAATAGTGTTCTATTTTAGTATTTCGTCAAATCCTATGCTAGAAAGCTTAGAGGATATTGGATTTGTGTGTACTTTAGAAAATAACACCAAATATGGAAAAACATTAAAAGTCCTTATAAATGATTATGGAGTAAAAATAATTAGGAAATAAACATGAAATTTTCCTAATTGAATTAAAATACAAAAGTTTTCAAAATTCTATTCGGGGCATAAATAAACATTTATGTTAAACTTGTGTTAAATCTCTTAAATTTGGGAAAAATCCCCTTAAATTTTGGTGGGCAGTAAATCCTGGTAGAAATACCGAAATTTACTATGGAGGTAAATCTATGTCTTAGGACCAATTTCCTTAAATTTAGTAAGAGTAGTAAAGCACAATAATAAGGAAATAAAATTTACTCATTTACCCATGAGAAGGGAGAGATTATAATTATATTTTTAATTTCTAGAATGGAGAAATTCCCTTGGAGTATAAACTTTTATTAAATCCCTTTATAAAGACAGGAAAATACTATTTTTCCTTTTCTTATTTTCCTGTAAGAGAAAATAATTTCATTTTAATTCACCAGGTAATAAAATTGCGCAGGGATATGGATATATATGTATATATATGTCTATATACATATTATTATTATCATTATTATTAATGTTATTATTATTTTATTATGAAAACGAAGGCTAAAGTTCCTGGAGCGTAATAGACTTGAGACTAAAGAGAATATAATTTATTATTATGCTAATGTCAAAGCACAACCCATGACCAATTACTTTAGCTGTCTCGTAGACTTCGGGGCTCCGGGGTGTTTGGAGCGATGGAACTCATGAGACAAAGTTGTTGAATGCCCGAACCCTATCCTTCCTTGTGCAAGGTTGTAAAGATAAGAAATATAAATAATTGTATTATATGGTATTTAAAATGATCAATGAACATAATTTAATATAATACACCTTTATTTCAATATATATTATATTATAAATTCAAAATAAATCATTGTAATTATATTACGTTGTAATACAAGTGGGTCCCCTCTGGAACTTCAGAACTCCGAGACTCTGGGATGTTTGAGGAATGGAGAGTGTGAGGAAGAGTCGGAGTAATTGACCCGAAGATCCTCCCTCATTCCAATGTTAAATCTAATAATTGGAAAATGATTAAGATGGGGTGCCATTATCAAGGAAACATATTATTATAATATGTTATATTAAAGTTTATTAAAATAGTCACACGTGAATAAGGCCAACTCTTCTCCTTTCCTTTTTAAATATTAAATGATGTGGAAATGTGCATAAGTGGGGCCACTTTGGGGCTCTGGGAAATTTGAGTATAAAGGATGCATGGGAGAGCTGAAGGAGTTGAACCGGAGAGCTCTCTCTCTCTCTCTCTCATTCCAATATTAAATATATTATTTGAGATTTTATAAACATGGGCGCAAATTTCCAAAGAGGTGAAATATAATATATATATATATTAAATGAGTTTATTTTGATACGTGTACGTGATAAAATACCAACCCTTTTTCCCTTTTAAATTTAATATTTAATGTGGAATCACGTGTAAGCGTGGACCTTTGGAACTCCAGGAGTTCGAAGCTTTGGGACTCCAGGATGTTGGGGAAGATAGATTGTAAGAGTAAAACGACTAAAGGCCAAAACTATTTTCCCGTATTCCAATGTTATAATAAACATTTAATGGAATTAATTATATTATATGGAGATATAATTAATTATATTTGCATAGAGGTATAGTATAAGTGGGATTGTCTTCAGAACTTCGACATTCAGGAGATTTAGGTATGTTTTTTTTTTGTAAATGAGTGTGAGAATCTATATTACTGAAGAAAATTATAATACAAAAAGATATAGGGACTCCCAAGATCTGCCAAACTGGAAACCAGATCTGGGGTCCCAGGGGAGCAATGTCTAATATAGCAGGGGAAGCCTGGGCCACCACCATGGGAAACCGACCCAAACCTCCACAATCCAGTTTGAAAAATGACAACGTAACGAAAACAAAAAAAGCATAAGCATAGTGGGGTTTGCTCCTACACTGAGAATCTTGACTAGGGCTGGTCCTGTGCTAGTCCAGGTTGATGCGGTGCTCTTCATCTCCATCCTTCCTTGCCTCGTTCTCCTCCCTCTGATCCACTAGGTGTATCTTTCTAATGCACGTTGGGGTTCCATTTATGTCGGCTGGAGTAATGTCTATATGGTGGACATAGCGTAGCTAAAGATGTAATTTCCCTGTCAGTCGCTCCATTTTTTCCTGCTGGCTTCACTGGTCCTCTGCAAGTCTTTTTGCACTCACCTCCAGGTTGCTGAGGCGGTTCAGAATACCTGTGAGCACCTTCTTCTAGTCCCAAGTTTCTGTCTTCTTGGTCTCCTTCCAGTCCGCACACATATTACCTATCAACATTTTTGTTCTCCATGCTTCCTCCACCATCCTATGGTAGAGGGTTGTTCTGGGCTATGTGGCTCCTGGGTCCCTTATCCCCCCCGCTTCCTGAGTTAGTTTTGTCCAGGATTTGCCCCTATGAGCATTGTTGATTTCTTTCTCCCATATTTTGATGATCGTCTTTCCCTTTGTATTGACCTGCATGAGGAAGGTACTCTTTGCTTCCCTGGCCACTTGTTCGATTCTTGTCATCCTCCAGGCACTTGGAGGAGGTTCTGTCCCTTGGGGGCCTCTCTTGTTGCTGGTTTTCTTCATGCGTACCATATTCACTTGCTTATGGTAGTTTTTATGTTGGGTTCTTCTCCTGTTTTGCTTCACCCCTTTTGGTATGTAAGTTGGCCCTTCTAGTCCGTGTCCTTTGTTCCAAAGCACGTGCACTTGATGGCCTTGTTGTAATCCCTGTGCCAATGCTTTTCCTTGTACACTGTACGCCAGTCATTTCCCCACCCTGTAACGGTACTTGGGTGAGGTGTACCTAGACTTGACCTTGGTAAACCTTTTCGTCCTTAGTTCTTCGCCACTTGCTGGTTATCTGTTCTGCTTTCCCACGGGTAACCCTTGTACTTATTTCTATTGACAGGACCATGGTGTCATGCCTTCGCGTGATGTGTGATCTGTACCTACATTTGTAACCTTGTTTGATTAGTGGGATATCAGATTCTACCTCAAACCTACGTTCCCTTCAATTCCTTCCACGCCTCCATTCTTGAAGTGATCTTTCGTACTACTACTGTTGTCATAGTCCTTTGCCGCAAGTTGGGTGCAATCTGTTCCGAAATTGACCTTGTGGGATGTTGCTCCAGATTGTGTCTAGTTCTGGACCTTTGTTATCCACCCCCTCATTCGCTATTCTGTCCGCCAGTCCATTTGCTGACCTCCAAACCTAGCGCAATTCCACTGCGATCCCTATTCGTAAGTGCTCCTGGATTTTTTGCAATATGTGTGCCAATCGCCAGTGTCTCTAGATTTTGCCCATTCTGGTATCATTTTGGAGTTTTCTTACTATGTTGATCACCAACGTGGAATCTCCTTCCACTATGGAATTTGTCATCCCCTACTGACTTATAATCTCCAGGCCAGTCTCCAGGGCTCCCAATTCCGTGACATTGTTGGTTGAGTTGCCCATACTCCTAGCATACATCCGGATGATGTTTCCTTTATTGTCCCTGATTACTCCTCCCAAACCTATTCGCCCTGGGTTTCCTTTCATCGCCCCGTCGAAATTCAAGTTGAGGGAGCCTGAAGGTGGAGGCTTCCAGTTGCGCTCACCTACTTGGAGTTGTGGTGACCGTCTGAACTAATTGGGGTTGTGGTTGCCATTCTGGTGGAAGGCCTCTAGGACTCAGGAATCCTGGTCAGTGGGTTGTGCTCTACCTACCTGGAAGTTGTGGATCTTCACCGTATCTCGTGTCATGGAGATTATTGATTCCCTGATCTTCCCTTCGGTCCAGTTTGGTTTTTGAAAATGCGTCAGTTCCTTTCCTTCCATATCGACCATATGATCATTCCTGGGGTGAGTATCCAATAGAGGTTCACCTCTTCTTGTTCGCTGTATTTCTCTTTCCATAGATTGATGGTTGCAACAATGTTACCTCAGATCCTTTTGGACTAGCGGAAGATACTTGCTGCCCAGTCCCAGAGTTCTGTAGTGTAGGCGCATTCGTCAAGGAGATGGTTTGTTGTTTCTTCCTGGGCTTGACAGATATGACATCTTGATGGCCCTATGAATCCCCTTTTCCTTAGGTTTTCCCAAGTTAGAATGTGGTTGTGAAGTATTAACCATTGGAAATTTTTTATCTTTGGCCTTTGGGGGTTGTTCCATAGCTTATCCCAATGTTGCGCTGGGTCTTCTTGGTCCAGATCCTCTATATAGTTTCAGACTTCTTTCAGGTTGAATTCCCCACCATCTTTTTGTCCCCACCTCAGCTAGTCCTTTCCTTCCGTGAATGATATTTTCCGTCTTCCCAGTTCCTCCTCCACCTATTTTACTGTTGTTGCAGGTGGATCATTGTTCTACAGAGTGATATTGTCCCAGGTTCTCCATTTGTTGCGGTCCATTTCCTGTTTCCAGTATTGGTAGATGTTAATTTTACCTTGCGCTATTAGCTCCTGTTGGAGTACCTCTCTGTCCAGGTTCTCCATTTTCTGTTCCTGTTGCCAAGCATCCTCCCAAAATCTAGCTGTTCTGCCATTCCTGATTTCCCATAAGCTGTGTGTCTAAATCCAGGCTTTGTTGCGCCAGGCTAGGTTCCAAATGGTTGAACCTTCCCTGGTTCCTCTGAAGAAGATTTTGTCCTGGTTGCAAATTTCTAGAGCATACTTTTCCTTCCATAGGTTTACCCAAGGTGTAGTAGTTTCTTTGACCCAATGCCACCAGAGTTTCACCCCATAGGCGTTATTGGTCACTTATGGGTCCTGTAGCCCCAGGCCTCCTTTTCTTTTTGGCTTGCAGACTTTCTCCCAAGCCACCAGGGCCCATTTTTTCTTTGTTTCCATGCCTTGCCACAGGAAGTCCCTTTGGATGGCTCTTATTTTTTGTAGAATCCCCTGTGGAGTTGGGAAGACGGACATCATAAAGGTTGGGATTGCTTATAAAATAGACTTGGTTAGGATCAATCTTCCGGCTAGATTGAGGGATCTATACGTCTAATTTTTTACCTTCTCCTGTAACTTGTTTATTACTCCTTCCCAAGTTGGAATTTTATACACTTTGTCTGTCAGTGGAACCCCCAAGTACTTGGCTGGGAGTGTCTTTCGTTCAAATCCCAGAATGTTGGTCAAATTCCTTTGGATAGCTAGGTTGGTGTTGAAGAAGAAGATCATCGACTTGGAATGGTTGATCTCAACGCCCGAGGATTCCCCAAAATCTTCCAAGATTCATTTGTAGGCTTTAGCTTCCTTGACCGTGGGTATGCCATGGAGTAAGGTATCATCCACAAACTATTGGTGTGTTGAAGTAGGGAAATTTTATAAGGGTTTGAGACCCGTTATTTCCCCTGTTGCGATTGCGCTCTTTATGCTCCGACTGAGGCCTTCCATCATCATAATGAACATGAAGGGGGACAACGAGTCTCCTTGTTTGATACCTCTCATGGGCCAAAAAGGTTTGGAAGGGTCTCCATTGATTAGTAGCGAGTAGCTTGTTGTGGATACGAGATTGAAAATCCAACTGATCCAGTGCTGGTTGAAACCAATGGCTTCCAAGGTCTTGACCATATAGTGCCAACTAATTTTTTCATAAGATTTTGCTAGGTCCAGTTGTATTATCATTCCCCCTCTCTTCTGAAGCTTCAAGGTGTGAATGATCTCGTGGGCCTGGATGATGTTGTCCATTATTTGTCTTCCTTCCCCAAATCCTTCTTTTTCTTGTGAGACCAGTGAAGGTAGGAGGGATTTCAGTCTATTTTATATGACTTTGGAGATTATCTTGTAAACCACATTGCATAGCGCTATAGGTCTGTACCATTCAAGGGTTTTGGCTTCATTTTATTTGGGGATTAGTGTGATCATTGTGGTGTTTAGTGCATTAAGGATGGAGGCTGACCTTCTAGAGTCTTCTACTACCTTATAAACGTCATGTTTGACGATTTCCCAATAGGATTTGAAGAATTCCATTTTGAATCCATCTGGACCTCCGGCTTTCCCATTGGGCATTTCCTAGAGCACCTGGTCAACTTCTTATGCGATAATAGGTTTGTTTAGGAAGATGTTTTGTTCCTCTTTGACCAAGCATGGAATATGTTGGGTTATCCTTTGAATGACCTCTGTTCTGTCTTGGTTGGGTTCTTGGGCTATCCCGTGGAAGTGTTTAACTAGAGCGGTTTCAATCTCCTGATGTGATTCACACTCAATTCCATCCCAGTCCTTGATCTTCAGGATTTTTTTGTGGGCTCTTCTGGCCACGGTTGTTCTATGGAAACACTTGGTGTTCCATTCTCCTTCCTTTAGCCATCGGATACAGGAATTTTGACGCCAGAGTGTTTCTTCCTACTGGCATCGCACCTCCGAATATTGGGTCATCTGGATCTCTTATTTTTTCTTGTCCTCTGTATAGCCTTCTAGCATGCAGGTTTCTTGGAGTTTTTTCATTTTTTCTTCTAAGTTGTTTTTCTCTTGGTTTATATTCCCAAAGGTATCCCTGTTCCACTCTTTGAGCTTATCTTTGATGTACTTAAGTTTCTTATAAATTTGGAACATCCTAGTCCCTTTCTTCGGTTTCTCCTTCCGCCACCACTGTTTGATTCTTTCCTTGAAAGTTGGGTGCTCAATCCATAATTTCTCAAATCTGAAGGGTTTGTTCTTTGGTGTTGTTTGGAAACCTGCTTCCAGTTGTACTGGCCAATGATCAGATCCCCCCCAGGGAAGGATGTTGCAATCTAAGGTTAGCCCCTGCATAATGATTGACTCTGATATAAGGAATTTGTCGAGTCTTGTTGCTACCTGAAACTGGTTCATCCATTTATTGTTCTAGGTGAACTGGCCATTCTTAGTTTTGAGATCTACCATCTCTGCTATGTCTATGAACTTTGAGAAATCATCCACATCCTGATCCGATCTTCTTGTACCTCCTTTGTTCTCCGCAAGTGAGGTGATGATGTTGAAGTCCCCTGCCAGGATCCAATGGAGATTGGTGTATTGAGATTTTATGTCTTCTAGGTCTCGGATCATTCCTCTCTTTTCCTCTGACCCTTGGGGCCCATACACATTAGTGTAGAGAATCTCCTCTGTGTTTCTAATGATTTGCATGCGTACCGTTAGGTTGTGCCTGGTTTCTTCAGCTGCTATTAGATTTAGAATTTGTGGGTTCAACAAAGTGAGAATGCTGCCTACCATTTGGTGGTCTTTGATGGCTACCATCTTGTACTTGCACCATTGTTGTTTACTAATTGCCTCCATTTTGTCTGTAGTGCATTTCGTCTCTTGAATGAAACAAAGATCCGGTTGTTCCTTCTTTAGTTTAGTCCTAAGGATTCATTGCTTTCTTGGGTTGTTTAGGACTCTTATATTCAAATTTATGACCTTCATTTAAACATGTGGGGGGGAGTTGGGAAAGAGTTTCTTGATCTTACCCGAATTTACCAGTAGCGCTCCCAGCTCATGTAGGGCTACACTGTTTGATTTCCTACCTTTTTTCCTCCTTGTTTGCTTGGGTGATAGTTGTGGTTTTCCCTCGCCAACTTTGACTCCTAGATGTCCTATCTCCCTGTGTGTGCATTTTTGTCCTCTAGCTTTGGCTTCCTCCCGTAGGAGAAATAGGTAATGGATGCGGTCAAGTTTCTCTGTTGGTACGTTGTCGACTTGTTGCCTTTTCCATTACTCTAATATGTTCAGAAGGTCTATCCCTTCTCTTTCCACCAAGTCCCTGAGATCAGGGTCTTCTGTGCCTACTTCGCTCAGGGTCATCTCCGCATCTCCCTCTGCATCTTGCATGGAAGTGTTGTCGTCTTTTATTTCTCCATTCATCGGGATTACACAACTCCCCTGTGCCATCTTGTTACTTGACCGATCGATAGGCTCTTTTGTTGCTTCTTCTCTGACCTCTTGACCTTTTACCGAGTCACTTTCATCTTCTTCCCCTTTATTTGTTTGGTCCCTTCCATCCATTTTATTACAGGTCTCCTGTTTATTTCCTGCTGAGGTTTTATTCTTCTTTATATTTTCTCTGTTTCTGGGGTTCGGTGTTATAAACCCTTCCTCATCCTGCTATGTTTTGGGGTTTTCTGCTTCCTTCTTTTTATTAAGAGGGAATTCTTTGATCAGGTGTCCGTGTTCATGGAATCTTCTGCATCTAAAGGGGATCTATTTGTAATCTATGTTTTGGATCCATTCCTCATCCCTGAATTCCAGACTTATGGCTTCTGGGAATGCTCCAGAAACGTCCATCTTTATGCAAATTCTTGCGTACAATATGTGTCTTCCTTTTAGGGTGGCTTATGAAGTCTTCACATATTTCCCTAGTTTGTTTCCTATTGCTTCAAAAGTGGAGGGAAACCAGTAGTCTAAGGGTAAGGAATATAATCTCAGCTAGACCGGTACCTTTTTGAACGTCTCTTTTTTCGGGAAGAAGTTTTCTTCCAGGGTTGCATGTATAGTCCAGCTGAGGTGTGGAAGTATGGACCTCCCTCAAAGACTTTATCCCTATCCTCCAGATTGATGAAGACTGCTTTGAAGAAACCTTTATAGCCCAGGTGGAGCTCCACTTCTCCATTTGGCTTCGAGTGATATTTGATCCAGTTACGTAGAGTTCTCTCTGTGGGCCATAACCCCATGAACTTGCATATGAGTGCATGCATCTTCATTTGGTCCCTGTAGAGTTGCGTTTGTGGGTCCTCTGGTATCAACTTGGGTATCATTGTTGTTTTGGGCTTGCATGGGTTGTGCCCTTCTATCCCATTGGCCTTCGTGGTCTCTTGCGTCTCACTCTGAGTTTCCTTAGCTTCTTCTCCCATGCTCTCGTTTTTGTCCTGGTTTCTTTCTTGTCATTTCCCTGGGTCTGATCTTGAGGTTCTTGTCACTGATGCCTTGAAAACTACGCCTCTTGGTCCTTTCCCTCTGTCCACCACTACCTGTTTATATGAGGGGGTCCCCTTACCCCCCCCTTTTGTGCTCATGCTTCTCTCTGCTGTGGCTGTGACTTATTGGTTTTGGAGCCTGATTATCTTCTTGATTCAGAGGTCCTTACTTTCAGCTGTGTTTATACCCCATGAAGACTTTACACCCCAGAAGTATGTACACTCTTCCACGCGGGGGAGTGCAGAGGGGGGGTACCCCCTCTGGGGGGTCCAAGGGAAAAGCCCCGAAGGAAAAATTGCCTTGTAAATGTATATTGTAATTTCATTGTAAATCTGGACCGTTCATTATAAGGTCGTAGATCTAACGATAGAAATTATGTTAGGGTTTTTTTCCCTAGAAGGAAACCCTCAGTTATGAGGGAAATGTATTGTGGCTATGCATTATGGTGAGTATTTTATTCCGAGAGAGGATACTGTGAGAGAAAGCAGAGGAAGTTAGAACGGGTTTTTCTATAGGTTGTATCCCTTCATTTGCTAGATAATAATAAAGGAAGGACCTGGCAATTTCTCTGGTGGATGTAGCCCACACTGGGTGAACCACGCAAATATGTGTCTCTATTGTATTGTGTATCTTCTGTGTTTTGTTTCCGCATTTGTTTTATTTTATTGCTCCACGGTCCTGTTTTTCTAACAACTGGTATCAGAGAGAAAGGTAACTCGCAGGAAAAGAGGGTTCCTAGTTCTAGTGGGAGCAATGCCAGAAGATGGAAAGTTTAGGGTCGATAAATTTAATGGCCAAAACTACCAGTTATGGAAGATGCAGATGGAAGATTATTTATATCAGAAGGATCTATTACTACCATTGGACAAAGTAGCAAAGAAGCTGACGACCATGAAGGATGAAGAATGGGAGATTCTTGACAGAAAGGCTCTAGGAACGATACGGTTGAGCTTGACAGCGTCGGTGGCTTTCAATATTTCAAAAGAAAAGACAACGAAGGATCTGATGGACGCATTGGCTAAACTGTATGAAAAACCCTCGACATCTAATAAGGTATTTCTAATGAAGAGATTATTTAATATGAAGATGTCAAAAGGTGGGTCTGTTGCAGATCATTTAAATGAATTTAATACAGTTACTAATCAACTAAGTTCTGTAAAAGTGGAATTTGATGATGAGGTTAGGGCTCTTCTAATCTTGTGCTCATTGCCAGAAAGATGGAATGGCTTGGTCATGGTTGTAAGTAACTCTGTCTCTGGTTCAAATACTTTAAAATTTGATGATGTTGTTGGTGTTATCCTTAGTGAGGAAATGCGATGAAAAATCATAGGTGAGACATCAGGTAATGCGTTGAAAATGGAGAACAGGGGAAGACAAAAGGTTAGAGGAAAGGGCTCAGGGAACCACAGGAATTCTAGGAAGGGCAGATCCAAATCCAGACTTGGAAAGATAGAGTGCTAGAATTGTGGGAAGAAAGGACATCTGAAGAAAGACTGCAGAGATCCAAATAAACAAAGAGATGGACAACATGAGAGAAATCAGGAAGCAAATGTAACAGGTGATGTGTTACAAGATGATTTGATTCTTTCTGTAGATAATATTTCCAAGTCTTGGGTAGTATATTCAGGGGCTTCATTTCATTCCACACCCCATAGGAAACATTTTCTAGATTATGTTCAAGGTGATTTTGGACAGGTTCATTTGGGTGATGATGCACCATGCAAAATTGTTGGAATGGGAAAGGTAAAAATAAAGCAATGCAATGGAAACCAATGGTTGTTGAAAGAGGTAAGACATGTTCCATATTTAAGGAAAAATCTAATTTCAACAAGGCAGTTGGAAAGTGAAGGTTGTGTATCCATATTTATAGATAAGACGTGGAAGGTCATCAAAGGATCATTGGTGATAGCAAAAGGAGAGAAGGTAGGTACATTGTATTTATGTACTGGTAATACTGACTCTTTTATATATTTAGATTCTAAAGGAGTGGATACAACACTATGGAATCATAGGCTGGGACACATGAGTGAGAAGGGTATGCAAATACTTCACAAAATAAATTTGCTTCCAGATCTTAAACAAATTGATTTGGACTTCTATGAGCATTGGGTTTTTGGAAAACATAAGAGAGTCAGATTTCTCAGAGTTGGAAAAGGAAAGAAGAATGAAAGGTTAGAGCTTGTGCATACATATGTATGGGGACCAACTCAGGTATCATCTCTTGGTGGCTCGCATTATTATGTTACTTTTATTGATGATGCAACTAGAAAAACTTGGGTTTATTGCATTCGAAAAAAATATGATGTTTTTGATACTTTTAAGAAATGGAAAGCTTTAGTTGAGAATGAGACAAGAAAAAGTTTGAAGTGTCACAGATCAGATAATGGAGGTGAATATTGCAGCAAGGAGTTTGATGATTACTGTTCATACCATGCGATTCGTAGAGAGAAGATAGTTCCAAGAACACCACAAGAAAATGGCGTGTCAGAAAGGATGAACAGGACAATCATGGAGCGTGCAAGGAGTATGAGATTGCATGCCGGTTTTCCCTTACAGTTCTGGGCAGATGTTGTAGATGATGTTGTTTAATTAATAAACAGAGGACCTTCAATCTCTTTGGATGGTAGAATTCCAGAGGAGGAATGGACAGGAAAAAAGGTAAACTATTCTTTTTTGAAAACTTTCAGTTGTGAAGCATTTGTCCATATTGATAAAGAAAATAGAACAAAAATTGAGTCTAAATCCAAGAAGTGTACCTTTATTGGATACGGTGTTAATGATTTTGGTTATCGATTATGGGATTATGAAAATAACAAAATCATTATGAGTAGAGATGTGATATTCAATGAGAAGGTCATGTATAAAGATCAGTTGCAGGGAAAGAAACAGGAAGAAGAAAAACAAGAATACACAGTGCTTGATGAGATCACTGAAAAATAAATTCCAAAGGAACCTGAAAATCAAAATGTACAACAACAGGAGAAGCAGGTACCTCAAACACCTGCAAGTGTTGTTAGAAGATCTACCAGGTT
>ML777242.1:520297-538729 GCA_009831015.1 Picea engelmannii | reverse complement strand
CTCCATGGGGATTTGGAGGAAGAGATTTATATGCAACAACCACAGGGGTATGAGGTCAAAGGGAAAGAGAATTTGGTATGCAGGTTGAAGAAGAGATTGTATGGCCTAAAGCAAGCTCCAAGGCAATGGTATTTGAAGGTTGTCAGGTTTATGACATAACAGGGTTATAATAGATGTCATTCCGATCACTGTGTTTATTTTAAAAGGCTAGAAAATGGAAGCTATATTATCTTGCTATTGTATGTAGATGACATGCTTGTTGCAGGGTCTAATATGCAGGATATAAATATGCTCAAGAAGAAATTAGCCAATTCATTTGTGATGAAGGATTTGGGTGCTGCAAAGAAAATCCTTGGCATGAGAATAACAAGAGACAAAAAAAATTGCAAATTGACATTGTCTTAGGGTGAGTACACAGAGAAGGTGTTGGAGAGGTTTAGAATGCAGAATACAAAACCAGTTAGTACACCTTCGGCCAGCCATTTCAAATTAACTAAGGAAATGTGTCCCAAGACACAAAAGGAGATAAAATACATGTCCAGGGTCCCTTATCATCAACAGTTGGCAGCTTGATGTATGCAATGGTTTGCACAAGACCAGAAATTGCACATGCAGTGGGAGTTGTGAGAAGGTATATGAACAATCCAGGTAAAGAACATTGGGAGGCAGTAAAGTGGATTCTCAGGTATTTGAGAGGCACTTCTACTCATGCATTATGTTTTGGAGGTTCAGACACTTTTCTACAGGGATATTTTGATTAAGATATGGCAGGTGATAAAGACAACAAGAGGAGCACCATAGGGTATGTTTTTACTATAGGTGGAACAACAATAAGTTAGATTTTGAAACTGCAAAAGGTTGTTGCACTTTCAACAACAGAGGCAGAGTATGTTGTTGCTATAGAGGCAGAGTATGTTGCTGCTATAGAGGCTAGTAAAGAGATTATTTGGTTACAAAGGTTTATGGAGGAATTGGGAAAGAAGCAGGAGAATAACAGGTTGTACTGTGATAGTGAGAGTGAAATTCATCTTGCAAAGAACTCAACCTTCCATTCGAAGACTAAGCATATACAGTTTAGGTACCACTTCATACAATCCGCCTTAGAAGATGGACATTTGAAGTTGGAAAAGATACACACTAGCCAGAATCCTGCAGACATGTTAACAAAGGGAGTAATCAGAGAGAAACTGAGTTCCTTCTCAGTTTTAGTTGGGCTTCAAGAATGAAGACGAAGATGAGAAATTTGCGATGTCCAAGAAGGTTTAGAGTCCAGCATATACAACAGTGGTGGAGTTGTTGAGATCAGTTTCCAAGTGGGAGATTGTTGGTTGTGGAGCCTGATTATCTTCCTGATTTGGAGGTCCTTGCTTTTAGACGTGTTTATACCCCATGAAGACTTTACACCCCAGAAGTATGTACACTCTTCCACGCAGGGGAGTGCAGAAGGGGTTCAGGGGCAAAGCCCCCGAAGGAAAAATTGCCTTGTAAATGTATATTGTAATTTCATTGTAAATATGGACCGTTCATTATAAGGTCACAGATCTAACGATAGAAATTATGTTAGGGTTTTTTTCCCTAGAAGGCAACCCTCTGTTATGAAGGAAATGTATTGCAGCTATGCATTATGGCGAGTATTTTATTCTGAGAGAGGAGACCGTGAGATAAAGAAGAGGAATTTATAGTGGGTTTTGCTATAGGTTGTATCCCTTCATTTGCTGGATAATAATAAAGGAAGGACCTGGCAATTTCTCTGGTGGATGTAGCCCACACTAGGTGAACCACGTAAATCTATGTCTCTATTGTATTGTGTATCTTCTGTGTTTTGTTTCCACATTTGTTTCATTTTATTGCTCCGCGGTCCTGTTTTTCTAACACGACTGTCAAACCCTAGCTCGCCTTGACTTTCATATCCTATATCTCCAATAGTGCCACACCCACCCCAAAAAATCAGAGATTTGGGTATGTTCATAAAATCACGATGAGGAATTTCGCCCAAGTCTGGAGGCTTGGGTATTAATTGATATTAATTATCCTAAGTCCTCCTTTGATATATTTAATCATATTATAATATAATAGAATTAAATTATAATAGAATTAATAAAAGAACAAATTTGCAATAATAAATATCAAATTGTATACACTTAATCATTTTCCCTAGTAAATAAATAAATATGCATATATTTATATACATGCGTTAAATTATGTGAAAAATCAGTATGGAGTTGCATGCTGGGAGGAATTGAATTATATACCTTAATTAAGGTTAATCAACTTAATTATATTATGGAGAAATAAACCTCATTGTGTTATAATATAATTACTCATAACTATCATATGAGTAATTAATTGAATTAGTGCTAAACTACTTCTAAGGGGGAAAAACATAAAGTAAAATCTCAGTAATTACTGGGCCATGAGTATTAGGCTAAGCAAAAATGAATTACTAGATAATTAGTTTGTGGAGAATAATTATCCTTAATGAGGTTTAAGTAATTAATTACCAAAGAATGATATTCTATGAAATACTAATTAAGGACTTTAATTTGATTATAGGAGAGGGACAAATGTCATTCTCTAGTCGAGCAAGCCTAAGCGCCCTATGGTGACATGGAGAATCAATGCTGACTAAGAACATCAGTGTGATGGCACATTTTAATCTTCAATTCGCTAATGAGTTGAGTAGGGTCCAGTAGGATTGGTGAACCCTAGGTGCCAAATGGATCCTAATTGTAGGTCGAGAGATATTGCATGCATTGAGATTGACCATTGAGAGAAAGAGAATAATCCTCGATACCATATTCTTAGGAGGTAAGCGAAGAGTTTCCTATGAGAAGGCCCGAGTTACGATGGATGTAGGCTTGCATGGATCAACGTTCCACTGTGGCAGGCTAGGCTAGTGCCACATCAATACCAGGGTGTCGCCTTATCAGTCGGTGTGGAAAATGAGAGGTCATGAGCATGCTACATGGTAGTAAGAGAGATGTTGCCTATGTAAAACGAGAACTTCAAAAGGTCATAAATCTCACTCCAGAGCTCAGTTTTGAGTGGACTTACCGTTGTTGGAAAATTTTTAATGAGCAGAAGACGATGGAGTTGTGATATAGGAGATTTGAGATGATTGCGAAAGGTGAAAAATTTATACTCCATCCCTTAGAAAAGGTACTTAGGGGTCGGGTGTGTGGAATAGTAGTATTAGAGAAGGCAACAACACTTAGCCTGCTTGGGCTCATGAACGAGTTGAATAAATTTTATTAGAGAACTTTTGAGGGGTAACTCCCTGCCTTACCCATTCATAAGAGTTTATTTATAATCTATTACTGAAGAGAGGAATAAAACTTTCTGCTGTTGTTATATGCTCAAAAACAAATCTGAGCTGTGTGTTGCTAGTGTTCCAAATAATGAAGTTGACTTCACCTTACATAATGTGTTGTTCATAAACTAGTAGATAATTAACTAACAATTTTTTTTTTGTCAACACTCAAACAGTCAGGGACAACAAGGAAAACTACAACGTAAAGAATGGTGACACACCATGAGTTGGGGGAAATCTCCCACAATATAGAAGAAGAATCTGATGAGAGGAGGGCGATGGAAACCCCTCCAGATTTGGATAAAACTATAGGAAGACTCATGGTAGAATTATAGAGTTGTAAGGATGACAATGAAAGGCTGATAAAAAAACATGAAAAATAAACTGAAATTAATGCATTCCTACTGCAAATCCTATCAGATATACAAAGGAAACTACAACATGGGTCAACAACCAGTAATGTGGATAGACATCATACTAAGAAAACCCAAAGTACACCTAAGATACAAAATCATGGTCCTGAAAGTAGCCACACAATGAGGATCACCTCAAAGAAGGCCCAACATGGAGCCAAGAGACATTCAATGGAAGAATCCTCTAGTGAGGAAACTGACAACTCCAAGGAATGGTCTAGAAGTGAGACTAGTTCAAATTCCCAGAGGAGAAGAAAGAAGAGGAAACATTCCAAGAGCCATGACCCTGGAGAGTTTAAGAAATCCAAACCACCCACTTTCAATGGATAAATTAAAAAGGGGGAAGAAACATAAGTTTGACTACTTGGCTTGAAGAAGTACTTCAGATTCCATAACTACTCTGAAATCTTAAAGGCCCAAATAGCCATTTTCAACTTGAATGGAAAGACCTCCATTTGGTGGGAGGACATTAGGAATGTGAAATGAATCCATGAGAAGGACTTGCCATGGAAACAATTTGAGAAATACTTTAAGAAGAAGTATTTGTCTGAAAAATACTATGATGGGAAGACTAAGGAGCTCTATGAACTCAATTTAGGACAACTCACAATAGATGAATATATCAACAAATTTCTTGAGTTGATGAGGAATGTGCCCTACATAAAGGATGAAAGGGTAAAGATGCAACAATTTATTAGTGGACTGCCTCAATCCTTTCAGGAAAAAAATGAGTTTGATGAACCTAAGACTTTAGAAGACACTATCTGAAAGGCAAGGTACTGCTATGAGAAAATCAAGAATAAGACAAAACCTCATAAGTATTGGAAGAGTAAAATTAAATTGGGATTCAATAAGAAGGGGTTTAAATCCTCAATATTTAAGAATCATGGGAAAATTTCTAAGATGAGACTTCCTACTAAAAGTGTATATAAATAGAATTTTCCATCTCAGAGTGGTAATAAACACTTTGGATCAACCCTAGGAAAGAATGATAATACAAAGAGAGAACCCTTGAAATGTTGGGGTTGTGGAGAACCCAATCTGTTGAGGGACTGTCCACATAGGCAACATGATAATCAAAGAGTCTACAACATACATGATGCTACCACAGTCAATGATGTGGCTAGGAGCATGCCGCAAATTTATGCAGCCTTGGATAATAAACAAGCTGACCACCAAGCTTCAATGGTGGAGATGGAAGGTATGATTGCCAACCATCTAGTTTTCATTTTAATTGACCCTGGTTCTAATCTAATTTATATTGCCCCTCAAACTGTTGATAAATTTAAATTGCAACAAGTAAAACATGCTAAATCATGGCTGGTACAACTAGCCAGTGGAACAAAAAGAAAGGTCACATAAGTCATACCAGCATGACAATTTGTTTTGAATGGATTTTCCACCCAAGCAACCCTAAACATGCTCCCTTTAGGATCTTATGACCTGCTGGTTGGCATGGATTGGTTGGATGCCCATAAAGCCAAGTTGGACTGTTATAATAAAACTTTGGAGCGTGAATATGAAGAAGGGAGGAAAATAACCCTACAAGGAATTCAAAATCCTGTCTCAGTCAGACAAATATCAGCCCTTCAAGTGAAGAAGTACTGCAAAAAAGGATGTCCTTTGTATGAAATACAAGTGTTGAACTCTGTTGGTGACAATAAACCAAGCCTAGAGGACCATCGTATTAAGAGAGTATAAATATGTGTTTCCAGAAGAGGTACCAGGTCTACCTCCAAGAAGAGATATTGACTTTTCAATAGAACTTGTACCATGAACAATGCCAATGTCTAGAGCACCCTATAGAATGAGTATGCCAATGCTAGTTGAGCTCAAACTACATCTAAAGGATATGTTGGACACATGTTACATTTGGCCTAGTGTGTCTCCTTAGGGAGCACTAGCTTTGTTTGTGAAGAAGAAGTATGACACACTTAGGTTATGCATAGATTATATACAACTCAATAAGATGACCATTACGAATAAGTATCCCTTGCCAAGGATTGATGACTTGTTTGACCAATCAAGGGGTGCTACAATTTTCTCCAAGATTGACTTGAGGTTTGGATACCATTAAGTTTGAATTAAGGATGAAGAAATCCACAAAACAACCTTTAGGACAAGATATGGGAACTATGAATTTGTGGTGGTGCCATTTGGGCTTACCAATGCACCAACCACTTTTATGTGCTTAATGAATAATGTACTTAGTAAGTTCTTGGACATATTTGTGTTGGTTTTCATTGATGATATCCTCATATATTCTAAGAGTAGGGAAGATCATGAAGAACATCTCAAGTTAGTGCTTCAAGTGCTAAGAGAACATCAACTCTATGCAAAGTTTAGTAAGTCTGACTTTTTCCAAAAATAAGTCCATTACTTAGGCCATGTTATCTCTAAAGAAGGAGTGACAGTTGATCTTGAAAAGATTAAATCCATTATGGATTGGCCTACCCCAAAAGATGTATCTTATATCAGATCCTTTATGGGCCTAGAAAGATACTATATAAGGTTCATAAGGGGATTTTACAAGATTGGTTGCCCAATCACCTCCCTTCAGAAAAAAAAAGAGTTAAATTCCTTTGGACATCATAATGTGAAGAGAGATTCTAGTAGCTGAAATACCTTCTAACCAATGCACATGTGCTAAATATTTCAGACCCAAACAAGGACTTCCTTGGTGTACATATGCCTACAAGGAAGGGCTTAGAGGAGTCCTTATGCAAGAAAGGCATGTGATTTGCTACAAATCCAGAAAAAGAATGAGCATGAAATCAATTACGTGACCCACGATTTGGAATTGGCTGCCATCATACATGCTTTAAAAATGTGAATGCATTACCTCCTAGTTAGAATATTTTTACTTATGACAGACCATAGTGGGTTGAGATATTTGTTTGATCAACCAAAACTCAATGCTAGACAAAGTAGGTGGATGGATTTCCCCAGTGAGTTTGATTTTGAAATCAAACATATTAAAGGAAAAGAAAAATATGGTGGCTGATTCCCTTAGTAGAAGTATGAAAGTGATTCACTTGGCATCTGCAAGCACCTGTGAACCAGACATCAAGGAGAGAGTAAAAAATGCACAAGAACTAGATGCATTTTTTGAAACTGTGAAATCATACCTAGAGAAAGAGTCCACATGGATGAAATATGAGGGCTATGAATTGTTGAATGATGGCTTGCTAATTTACAAAGGTAGGTTGTATATTCTAAATTGTGATGACTTGAAGAGGTTCATAATGGATGAACTACATAAAATACCATATACTGGTTATTCAGTTTATCAGAAAATGACCACAACCACTAAGAAACTATTTTATTGGCCCGAACTGAAAAAGAACATAGCTGATTACTTAGCTAAATGTCTAGAATGTCAACAGGTTAAGGCAGAGCACCAGCATCCAGCAAAGTTTTTGCAGCCCCTACCAATTCCCGAGTGGAAATGGGAAACCATTTCTATGGATTTCATCATAGGATTTCCCAAATCAACCAAGAAGAATGATGCCATTATGGTAGTTATGGACAAACTGAGCAAGATTGCTCACTTCATTCCCATCAAATACACTTGCAAGGCAATAGATATTTCTTGTATTTTCATGAAATAGATATTTAGACTGCATGACATGCTTAAGGAAATCATATCATACAAAGATACAAAATTTACTTCAAATTTTTGGAAATCTCTGTTTGCTAGTCTTGAAACTAAATTTCTATTTAGTATAACCTATCACCCTCAAACATATGGGAAGACAGAGAGGGTAAACCAAGTGTTAGAGGACATGTTAAGGATGCATGTGATGCATCGGCCCAAGAAGTGGGAATACTACCTACTGCTGGTAGAATTTTCTTATAACAATGACTATCAAGAGTCATTGAAGATGATCCCTTTTGAGGCTCTCTATTGTAGACAATGCAATATTTCAATCAGATGGAATAAACCAATGGACACAATTACACTTAGGCCAGATATGATAAAATAAATGGAACAACAAGTAGTTCAAATAAAACATAATATGAAAATAGCTCAGGACAGACATAAAAACTATGCAGACATAAAAATGACCCCTAGAGAGTTCAAAGCAGGGGATCATGTGTATCTCCGAGTTAGGCCTAGAAAAATTTCCTTGAGAATGGGAGCTTGTGCCAAGATGACACCTCGGTATTGTGGACCCTTTGAAATTTTGGATAGAGTGAGACTTGTAGCATATAGACTAGCACTTCCTCCCACAGTGAAGACACATAATGTTTGCCATGTTTCGTTAATGAAGAAATATGTACATGATTCTAATCATATAATTGATTGGTCTGTGATTCAGGTGGAACCAGAAGGATAATTCCTGCCAGAGTCACTATGCATAATAGACAGGAAATAAATTCCACTCAAGAATAGAACCATTGCATAGGTTAAGGTGCAGTGGAAACACTTTGGTCTTGATGGAGCTACATGGGAAATGGAGTATGCCATGAAACATGCATACCCATTTTTGTTTATTGCTGTACATATAGAACACATCGATAGGTATAACATTGAGGAAAATGTTCCTTTAAGGGGGAGGGATTGTAATACCCCTGTTTCCCCCAACTTGTAAATATAACTATAGCCTGCTAAAATACTATGGGCAGACTAATTATGTGTGGATGTTGGAATTGATGAACCTTTTGATAGAAGGTAATGTATATATATTTCTATTACTAATTAAAATGGGAATTGTTGCATAAATACTGAAGGGGTTGCCAAGGTAGATCGTGATGTATGAGAGAGATGGTGAGGGGGAACCAACAATGGTTGATATGACCCCTACCAGACCAATACTCTGCTAGATTTAAATTGTTAAGACCTAGAGAATTGAATTACCAGTCAAGATGGTAGTTGGGAAGACTTCCTCAAGAGTTAATGAGGAAATGGGCAGAGTACCCATTGTTGGCTATGTGTTATATTATTTGCACGATTATCTCTAGTGTCTGCTATGTTGTGTCGAGCGCGCAGGGGGTGCTAGGCCCCCTAGTTATTTTTTCCTCGAGAAACGTGTCGCATTTTGCCTCGTTTTTCATGTCACATTTTTCTTTGTTTTTCATGTCACCTCGATTTTCATGTCCATTGTTGGGAGGTTTTTCGGCACATGGTTTTTGTCGATGGTTTTCTATTTCCGATTAAGGAATTAGGGTTGTTGACTAATCCAGGTGATTGGGTTAGGGTTTTGGATGCCACTGGCTCCTATATGTATATTGTATTGTAAACAATGTATCACTATGAATGAATACATAATATGATGGTTTTCCCGGTTTGGGTTTCTAGGGGAAAAATATCTATGTAATGTGTGTATTTTACATTGTATCTTTATTGTTCTTTTATTGAAAATCTGTTTGTAGTAAAATATTGTACAAGGTTAAAATATACACCCATCTAGAAACTCCCTGACCTGACCCACGAAAATGGGATTTGGACCCACAAAATATTGCTGAGGAAGGCAAGAAAAGGTAGGAAATTCATGGGAAGAGAAGAGGATGGAATGGGAATGTGTCCGGTGACCATTTTTGTGAAGAGGGAGAGCATGTGCAACTCTCTGGTTCTAAAGAGAATTGAAAAATGGATTTTTTCAGGGTATGGGAATTGATGGGCAACGTTTCTAACCAAGCTGATAAACGAGGTTGCAGAGGATGAGTGACTAAGGAACAACTTGTTGCAGACCCCCTTGCTTGGTGGAGAGAGAAACAATATGCTAAATTCCTATGGGAAGAAGAGAGTGATCTACGTCCTTGGCTTTTGCTGAACAAAATGAAGAGTCTCTCTCAGAGCATCATGATCTAGCTAGGGGGTGGCCGTTGATAAATCCGTCCAATAGTTGGTGTGCCTACGATTGGGTGGAAAAGGGCACCCCTTTCAACAATTGCATCACTATCTGGTTTCTAGATAAGTATATTTTGTTAAATCTCTATAATGTTTAGATCAGAGAAAATTTTATATTTTGTTTTAGAACTGTGTAAGTTTAATTTATGACAAAAGTGACTTGAGAATTTTAAGTAAAATAAAGAGAATGTCTTAGTTGAATCTCATTCGATTTAATTCCTTATCTCTTGACTATATGTGTGTTAAAATAAGATTTCTGGGAGTGGATGTTGTGGTTGACTGTGTTGTACAGTTTAATGCATGCTTGGGAAATGATGACTGAACAGTTACAAATCTCTATAAAACATCTGAAAGAAGAGAGAATGATTTTTATGCATAATAGTGTTTTAGTATGTCCTCAAATCCTATGCTAGAAAGCTTGGAGGATATCAAATCTGTGTGGACTTTAGGAAATAATACCAAATATGGAAAAAACATTAAAAGTCCTTATAAATGATTATGAAGGAAAAATAATTAGGAAATAAACATGAAATTTTCCTAATTGAATTAAAATACAAAAGTTCTAAAAATTATGTTTGGAGCATAAATAAACATTTATGTTAAACTTGTGTTAAATATCCTAAATTTGGGAAAAATCCCTTAAATTTTGGTGGGCAGTGGTAGAAATACCAAAATTTACTATGGAGGTAAATCTTTGTCTTATGACTAATTTCCTTAAATTTAGTAAGAGTAGTAAGCATGATAATAAAGAAATAAAATTTACTCATTTACCCATGAGAATGGAGAGATTATAGTTATATTTTTAATTTCAAGAATGGAGAAATTTCCTTGGAATATAAACTTTTATTAAATCCCTTTATAAAGTTTGGAAAATTATATTTTTCCTTTTCTTATTTTCCTGTAAGAGAAAATTATTTCATTTAAATTATCGAGGTAATAAAACATGCAGGGATATGGAGATATATGTATATATATGTCTATATACATATTATTATTATCATTATTATTAATATTATTTTATTCTGAAAATGGAGGCTAAAGTTCCTGGAGCGTAGTAGACCCGGGACTAAAAAAAATATAATTTATTATTATTATAATGTCAAAGCACAACCCATGACCAAATAATTTATCTGTATCGTGGTCTTCGAGACTTCGGGACTTTGGGGCTCCGGGGTGTTTGGAGTGATGGAACTCATGAGACAAAGTCGCTGAATGCCCGAACCCTATCCTTCCCTACGCAAGGTTGTAAATATAAGAAATATAATTAATTGTATTGTATGGTATTTAAAATGATCAATTAACATAATTTAATATAATACCCCTTTATTTCAATATATATAATATTATAAATTCAAAATAACTCATTGTAATTATATTACGTTGTAATACAGGTGGGTCCCCTCTAGAGCTCCAGGACTCCGAGATGTTTGAGGAATGGAGAGTGTGAGGAAGAGCTGAAGTAATTGACCCGAAGATCCTCCCTCATTTCAATGTTAATGTAATAATTGGAAATTTATTAATCCGGGGTGCCATTATCAAGGAAACATATTATTGTAATGTGTTACACTATAGTTTATTAAAATAGTCACACGTGAATAAGGTCAACTCTTCTCCTTTCCTTTTTAAATATTAAATGATGGGGAAACTTTCATAAGTGGGGCCACTTTGGGGCTTTTGGACTCCATGGCTCCGGGATATTTGAGTATAAAGGATGTGTGGGAGAGCCGAAGGAGTTGACCCAGAGAGCTCTCTCTCTCATTCCAATATTAAATATATTATTTGAGATTTTATAAACCTAGGCACAATTTTCCAAAGAGGTGATATATATATATATATATATATAATGATTTTATTGTGATACCTGTATGTGATAAAGTACCAACCCTTTTTCCCTTTTAAATTTAATATTTAATGTAGAATCACATGTAAGCGTGGACCCTTCGGGAGTTCGAGGCTCCGAGAGATAGAGACTTCGGAACTCTGGGAGTTTGGAGCTTCAGGAATCTGGGATGTTGGGGAAGATAGTATGTAAGAGTAAAACGACTGAAGGCCGAACCTATTTTCCCGTATTCCAATGTTATAATAAACATTAAATGGAATTAATTATATTATATGGAGATATAATTGAGCATATTTGCACAAAGGTATAATATAAGTGGGACCATCTCTAGAACTTCGACATTCGAGAGATTTGGGTATGTTCATAAAAGAATGATGAGGAATTTTGACAAAGTCCGAAGGCTTGGGTATTAATAAATATTAATTATTCTAAATGCTCCTTTGATATATTTGATCTAGGGGATCAAATTTTGCTCAAAATTCAAAGTGCTCGGAATCACTTCAAATCAAACGGGTGCATAGGCCTCATCGTCATGAACCCAACGCAACTCGTTTGGGTTCAAACAGACGTCGGATGAGTGAGATATCACGTTCTGTTCAAATCGTCAAATAGGCAAAAAAAAATAAAAAATGTGCTGACTGTACAGTCCATACGGATGCTGACGTGGCAGGGTCGTACGACACATGGTAGGGTCGTATGACACGTGGCAGGTGTTGGTTGGCAGTTGGACGACGAATTGTTTCTTGACACGTGGCATTGGTGGCAAATGGATTGGTTACACGTGGCCCAAACAAGGGCCGCCACATGTCACCTTGGCTATGGTATAAAACTTATGTAGTCGACAGGACTCGACCACGTGACCTCCGGGTAGGGGAAGAGCCTTGGGAAGGGCCACCCAACCAGTGCGCCCACCGTTGATTCTTATTATATAAACGATTTAAAATTTATTTGAATTGAATTATGTTGTGAGTTGGGGCGCGGTCTCGGCCGGGGCTTAGCCCTGGCCCCCGGTCATATACATATCCACCATATAACTGTTTCCGTGCACATTTTTCAAATGCAATCAGGGCCCGTTCGCTTGACACTTGGCGCATTTCCATAGAGTTTAAACCTTGGCCTTTTTGTATGTGCGCGCGGTCACATGGTGACCCATATGTCCACGGTTTTGGCGGTTAGGGGCTAGGCACGCCCTAACCATCCTACAGTTCGCACCGTTTTGTGATTGCGCCCGGTGCTAGGTTTTAACAAAAATATGCACGTCGGGGCTAGGTTGAAGAGGCAGAGGTGCATTTTGGCGATTCAGAGACAACAAGTTTGAAGGGGAACTTCCAGGAAGCCTATCTTCTTCAATTTTTGGCCAAACCAGGTGCCGAAAAAGCCCAGTTAAGGGTTTTTGGACGTTCTGAAGCCATTGGAGCCATCTATTTGGAATTTTGAGCATTGAAAAGCACATATTTTAGCACTTTGAGAAAATAATACAAAAGATCCATTGGAAACTGGACTAGGAGATGTAGCCCAAGAGAGGGGTGAACTCCTTTATCATTTGTTGTGTTATGTGTTTTCTGTTCACTGTTATTTGTTGCTGATTATATGCATCTTGAATGTGTAATTTTTATAAAAGTTGTGTTTGCAAAATTGATCCATTTGCATAAGAACACTTGAATTAAAACTTGCAAATATTTTCAAGAATACAAGTCTTTATTATTTTCAGATCAATATTTAATCATATTATAATATAATTAATAAAAGAACAAATTTGAAATAATAAATATCAAATTGAATATACTTAATCCTTTTCCCTAGTAAATAAATAAATATGCATATATTTATATATATGCATTAAATTACGTGAAAATTTGGTATGGAGTTGCATGTCGGGAGGAATTGAATTATATACCTTAATTAAGGTTAATCAATTTAAGTATATTATGGAGAAATTAACCTCATTGTGTTATAATATAATTACTCATAACTATCATATCAGTAATTAATTGAATTAGTGCTAAACTAATTCTAAGGGGGGGAAAGAGAAAGTAAAACCTCAGTAATTACTGGGCCATGAGTATTAGGCTAAGAAAAAATTAATTACTAGATAATTAGTTTGTGGAGAATAATTATCCTTAATTAGGTTTAAGTAATTAATTACCAAAGAATGGTATTCTACGAAATACTAATTACGAACTTTAATTTGACTATAGGAGGGACAAATGTCATTCTCTAGTCGAGCAATCCTAAGCGCCCTATGGTGACATGGTGAATCAATGACGACGAAGAACATCTGTGTGAAGTCGCATGTTAATCTTCAATGGGTTGATGAGTTGAGTGGGGTCCAGTAGGATCGGTGAACCCTAGGTGCTTAAGATCTTTCACTGTAGGTCAGAAGATCTTGCACGCATTGAGACTGTCCATTGAGAGAAAGGGAATACTCCTCAATACCATATTCTTTAGAGGTAAGAGAAGAGTCTGGTGGGAGAAGGCATGAGTTACGATGGATGTTGGTCTGCATGGATGAAAGTTCCACTGTGGCAGGCTAGTCTAGTGCCACATGAAGACTAGGATTTCACCACATTAGTCGGCTTGGACAATGAGAGGTCATGAGGATGCCACATGGAAGTAAGAGAGATGTTTCCTATGTAAACCCTAGAACTTTGGAAGGTCATAACCCTCGTTCTAGAGATCTTTTTTGAGCGAACTTATCATCGTTGGAAAACTCTTAATGAGCAGAAGACGATGGAGCTGTGATAGAGGAGATTTGAGATGATTGCAAAAAGAAAAAAAATTATACCCCATCCCTTGAAAAAGGTACTTAGAGGTTGGGTGTGTGATATCCAAATTTGTGATCCAACAAATTTTCGATGGGATTTAACTTTCTTCCGAAAGTTTCCTTCCAACTATATGTCTCTTTTTTACTATTTAATTATATTTCTATTTAAATATGTGAAAATAAACTAAGTTAAAGGACTGATTTGTTTTGAATAAACTTGAGCCTAGGATAACCTTAAGCCAACAATATGTAAATAACACTTGTGTTTGACTTATATTAGAAATAACACTACCATCAATAAAATATTATATATTCTCTAGGAAACGAGAGAAATAACATGCATGAAACCATACATAAGAACAAATTAGCCAGAAATAATTCTACACGTCACTTATATGTAGCAAAGTAAAGAATCATCGATTTTTTACCAACATTAATTCAACATTTTTTAATCGTTCAAGATAACTCGAAATAATAAAGATCTTACTCAAAGGTCTGTAGCTGACAAACAAGACGCAAAACAATCCACAGATCTAGTCTCATGCAAAAATTTGGAAAAAAAAATGTTTTTGACTCTCTTCGAGCTTGCCAATTAACTGTAGCTTGAAATAATTCTTAGCATCAACTATCAAGTTCATACAAAAACCATCCATCCCTAATTGTATGGTTGATATTCTTATTTATAAAATGAAATTTTCTAAAAGTAGCATTTTAGTCTAGTTCAAGTAAAGAAAACAAAAGTGATATGGACTAGTCCACATGTATTCTCCCAGTTATCATTTAGTCACTTAGGTGATCACTACAGAGGGTTTTCCTTGTCATACTTGGACCATCGGGTGAATATATCATCACAAGTGTGTACATAATAGAATTGATGTTGATCCATAGGTGCGGTGAACACCTCTTTCATATCCATCACACATTGTCTGAATTTTTCCAGCCTGGCACCTAGGTACTGTAGGAATACCGATGCCCTCATCAGGCCTTCCACAAAATTTTCTACCTACCCTCTCACCAAGTTCATTATCTGGATAAAATCAAACTCATACTTATGGTCCTAATAGATGTGTTTTTTTATTATATCATTGAGGTCTATGAAGTTTTCAGGCAATCCAAACTCAAGGAGTTGAATATATCTCATTTTCTCATTTATCTTCTCCTAGTTTTTGATACACTTCTCCCACATTTATTGCATCTTTTGTTCTGGTTCCAACACTTCATGTGTCCAATACTTATCTGTCATGTGTATTGTTTCTATGTTGTCATTTCTGAGCACTATGATGCCATGTTCTTCTTCACCTAGGCCCTTTTGGATTTCCTTGATTTACTCGATTTGGGCCAAAGCCTTGTGTTCCCTTTCAAACATCTCAACATGTATTTGTGTGACACCAACCCTAGTAGAATATCCTCTTGGTAACTCACATATTGGGCCATCAAAATGTCTCTTTCCATCTTGAACCAGTGGTATTATTCTAAGAATTTATCCCTTAGAACAATGACTGCTTGAGTGGCATTTTGGTAGTACTCAACCCAATGTCTAAGGTGTTCAAGTTCCTTTCTCATAGCCTCTACTTCCATTTCATCCTCTTTTTCTCTGTCGATGGTGGCATCATATATGGCCATCCATGATCCTAGAAATTATCTCACTTTGGCCTTATTGGTATCAAACAAGGTTTCCTCGATAGTCACAAACAAAACACTATCCAAAGTGAGATTTCGCTTTTTGCTTGTCCTATTAACCACTACCCGTCTTTTCTTTTCATATGTTATGGATTGGACATATGCCACTTCATCAAATGGTTCTAGGATATGCTGGTCACCCCATCATAGTATGTTTCTTATCCTGTTTGGAGTGTGAAAGTGCTCCATGACAGGTTCTTTACCTTTATCAACTACTGGTATTCGATCAATGATTTATCCTCTTTCTCCAACTACTATTTTCTCTTGGCTTGGCACTATGGAAGGTTGTTTTGTACTACCTGTTGGTTCTATCCCTACATATGTAGATACCTTTGTTGTTTTCTCTGGGTTTGTAGCATTGTTGAGTATTTTTTTTGTTGTTCTTTGGGAAAGGAAGTAGTTGGAGGATCAATCGTAGTTCCTCCACTCAATGGAACATTAACTTGTTCTTTATGTCCATCATATTTAATTGCGTCCCCTCCAAGATACACTCTAGTGTCTGTGTTATTTTCACTCTCTTCTTTCTTTGGGGTATTTTCTCTAGAACCATATTCTTCGCTCTCACTTCCACTTTCATCCTCTTGAACCTCCCCTTCCTTTGGTGGTTGTGATCCCAATTTTGGTTTAGTCATGATATTCTCAATTGTGCTTGTAACCAATGGTGTCTCTATTGGTTGTGGTTCCTTGGGTATACATCCTCTTTTCTCATCCATGTTGGAATCATTTATGATTGGCACTCCTGAGGTGTCCAAATTATCACTGTCATCATCATATATTGTTATCAAATCTACAATTACATGAGCCAAAACTTAAGTGCTTGGTATGTCTGTTAAGACTTCAACTATCACTATAGGTTCTTGATGACCTGCTTGTACTTGTTTTGTGCTTAATTCTAGCTGAATATTACCTCCTTCTGTTGTGGTTTCTCCTTGAGGGTCTACTCAACTTCTCTAATATTTTTTCTTGCCTTAATTCCCCTATCCTGTTCCAATATTTCAACTACAATATTGTGTTCTATTTCCCTAATTATCCTATCAATATATACTAGTATTCTTTCTCCTTCATCCCTCCTTTCTTATTTCTCCTCCTTTTCTCTCTCAGTTTATGGTCGAATGGTTGCTTCCCCTATTTTCCCTATTATTTCAACCCATTCATCCATTAAAATAGCCCTAAAATGAGTCAACTTTGGGTTGGATCTCCTTTGAAGCACTTCGTCCTAGTTTTGTGCATTTTCGGTGAAAATTCCATCCTCAAATTGATCATAGCCTATTTGGAAGCCATATGGGATGAAAGCTCTCTTCTTGTCCTTCACTAATGAAGCATTCAAGACTTGCAAAATGGTTTGATAGAAAAATTCCCCTAGAACTAGTTGGTCTGGCACATAGGCTGGCAGTATATGTGGGGCCTAGTGGCTCCAAATATTTCTAAGGTAGGTACTCTTTTCTTCCAGGTACCGATGTCCAATTAGAGAGATTATCCTTTTTGTTGACTTATAGAGCCTTGGGCACTCCTATTTGAAGACGAGGAAATACAATTTAGACAAAAGCTAATCACATATCATAGCAAAGTATTTCTTATACCTATTCTCCCATAGGTGCTAAGGTATACTTGCATAGGTAACTCTGATACATGCCAACTCAAACCCATCCCTGGAAAGACGTTCTTGGTACAAATTACATCTAATAAATAAGGCACCATGTAAAAGGAGGGCACTTCTCCTTGCTTTGGTTTATGAGCCTACTCAATCATGGTACTTAATTTTTTTGCAAATGATGGAACCCCAATTGAAAATAATCCTTGATATGGCTACAGTGTAAGCTAGGTGCATCCAAGCTTCTGAAAACTTAGAGCAATCTTTTTTCCATATAGTTGACAAATAAAATCCATCAAATACATGTATGGTTCTCTTAGGTTCATAGTGTTATACCATCCCATGGATCTATTTACAAATTTTATCTCTTCTTTCCATCAGGATTCTAGCATCTTACTCATATCATGTAGTTCATATAATTTGACCCCAAAGTTAGTGTTTAACCTAACTTCTAGTTTTCTGAGTTTGTAATACTTGTTTACTTCCATAAAAAAAAATACTCCTACACACTTCCCTTCCACATAATGTATTAATAATTTATAGACATCGATGTGGCTAATGATCCGTTCTAGAGTCTCTATGCAAGGTAGGATAGGGGTTCTATAGGCTATCATGTACAACAAGGAGCATTTGATATTTTAAAAGACCTAGTCATCTAAGACTCTAACTTCCAAATCACTATGGGGTGTAAATTTTGGAAAATCGAAGTGATGTATCTTATTATACAAGTCATTCTAGGTAGGCAGAAGTACCTTGGATGTAGTGTTGGCATCAATATCCTTGTACAATGGTGGCTGGGTAGGAGCCTTCTTCTGTGGAACCTGAATTATGTTGAATGATTGGTTGTTGTCATTGATGTCAACCCTAGTCATGGGTTTTGGACCGCAAGATTGATAAAGGTATTTGGACATGAAGGACAATGCACATGCATATACAACACCCATGAATGGATAGTATACATCATGTTGTTTCCAGTGGTA
>ML777242.1:435902-511592 GCA_009831015.1 Picea engelmannii | reverse complement strand
AAAACAAAACACTTGCAAATAATCAAGTCTTCAAAAACCTATGCTCTGATACCAACTTGATCTAAAAATGAAGAAGATCTGTATTCTTGAAATTATTTGCAAGATTTTAATTTATGTGTTAAAATGAAAATGGATCAATTTTGCAACACATCCTTTATAGAAATTACTCATTCAAGATGCATATAAACAACAAAAATAAATAGTGAACATAAAACAAACAACACAACAAATGATAAAGGAGTTCACCCCTCTCTTGGGATACCTCTCCTGGTCCAGCTTCCAATGGAGCTTTTGTATTATTTTCTCAAAGTGCTCAAACATGTGCTTTACAATGCTCAAAATGTCAAATAGATGGCTCCAATGGCTCTAGAACGTCCAAAAACCCCTAGCTGGGCTTTTTCGGCACCTCGTTTGGCCAAAAATTGAAGAAGATAGGCTTCCTGGAAGTTCCCCTTCAAGCTTGTTGTCTCTGGATCACCAAAATGCACCCTTGTTGGCTCAACCTAGCCCCCACGCACATTTATGTGGAAAAATTCAGCACCAGGCGCAACCGCACAATCGGTACAAACTGTCAAACAATTATGAGTTGGCCCTTAACCACCAAGGCCCGTGGGCACATGGCCACCACATGACCGCGTGCAATGAAATAGGGTTAAGGTTTAAACCATATATATAACCGCGGGGGTTAAAATGCGCGCACCCACAATGGTCACATGTCAAACATATAACCGCCCGCATACCACAATGGTCACACACACACACACACACACACACACATAACCGCGCACATTATAATGGTCATATGCAATACAAATATAACCATGGGCCGGGGCTTAGCCCCGGCCCGATTCACGCCCCAATTCACATATTTTCAAACTCAAATATAATCAAATGCATACATATGTTAAGTAAAACATGTGGGCATGCCGGTTGTGCGGCCCTTCCTAGGGCTTTACCCTGCCCAGAGGTCACGGGGTCGAATCCGACGAACAACATAACTTTTAAACCAATACATAGGTGACACGTGGCGACCATTGATTGGGCCACATGTTGCTATCCCATTCGCTGCAAACAAGCCATGTCATATGCCAACTATCCACACAACTATCTGCCATGTGTCGTACGACCCCTACCATGTGTCGTATGGCCTGCCACGTCAGCATCTGTACGGACTGTACAGTCAACATCCCTTTTTTTTGCATGTTTGTCATTTTGAACAGAACGCGATATCTCTTTCTCCCGACGTTCATTTGAACCCAAACAAGTTGTGTTGGGATCGTAACGACGAGGCCTAAGATCCCATTCGATTTGAAGTGATTCCGAGCACTTTGAATTTTGAGCAAAATTTGATCCCCTGGATCACGCATGACCGGGGATCAAGACAAATTCATCATCTTGAAGAGAAAGGGTGGCAATGTTGCATTTGGAGATGACTCATCTGCCAAAATACTTGGAGAAGGTGAAGTAGAGCTTGGAAGAAAAAATGTAAAAGCAAAGAATGTTCTATTGGTTGAATACTTGAATCATAATCTACTTAGTGTTAGTAAAATGTGTGATCAAGGATAGACTCTTACGTTTGATTCCCGAAAATGCAAAATCAGAGAGAATAACTCATGAATATTGGTTGCAACTGCAACAAGAAGACCAAACAACATATACATCCTAGACATGAAGAAGAAAGAGAAGACAGAAGCCACAAAAAAGGATTCTAAGGAAGAAAAAGTCCCAAAGACCAAAAATAAGGATGAAGTATTATTGAGTGCCACATGTTCAGGGGGAGCAACCCCAAAGAAGAGAGTTACATTTTTTCATTAAACTCAGGGGGAGCAGCCCTAACCTTTTCCATTGATGTCAAAGGGGGAGAGAAATTGGGATCATGATGATAGGGGGAGCATGAGTGTTTCCATCAATGACAAAGGGGGAGATTGTTGGAAGATTGGTTGTTGTCATTGATGTCAACCCTAGTCATGGGTTTTGGACCGCAAGATTGATAAANGTATTTGGACATGAAGGAAAATGCACATGCATATACAAGACCTATGAATAGATAGTATACATCATGTTGTTTCCGGTGGTATGTGGTATGTCATGTGGATCCTCATGGTTGAGGAGAAATGATTTTTTGAAGATGACAAAGTGAATTGAAGAAGGAAGTACATGTAGGCCCTGAAGATAATTAAAGAAAAGAATTACAAAATAAGAAAGTGTCAGGTCGGACCTAATGTTAAAATGAAGTGACATAAATGGTATAAATAAACATCATTATACATTCATTTTGATATAAGTCGAATTTCAGAGGAAATAAGAAGTAAAGAAGGCCAGATTTCAAGGGAGGATGAAGTCTTTTGGTGATGTGTTCTAAGGTATGTTATTTTCAGGTCATCTTACCATTTTTGTTATAAAATGTTTTCTAGAATGATTCAGATGGTGAAATCACTATGGTATTGAGAAGACATATCAAGGTACCTTTGGTAAAAATTTCATCTCTTGATTCGCTATAATTATGGAGATACACTCTGTGGAAGATAGGGTTTGGGACCAGTCTGAAGCTAGTCAATAAACAGGTGTTCCGGGTAAAAAAATCATAACTTCTTCATCGAGAATCAAAATGAAGTGGGACAAATTTCATTGAAAATAGTACAGACTGTAGTTTCTTGTGTGTGAGTTTTATAATCGGATGTTAATTATTGAGTGCGGGGCATTCTGTGCAAGTTCACTCTCCTGAATAGACCAAAATTGAATAAAGTCTACCATTCTTTCTATAACCTCTTTTTGGGGAGGATTCAAGGAGAGAAAATTGGAGGAGTTTCAAAGAATACATTGAGTAATATTGTCTACAGGATCAGAGTACTCCAAGAATTGAAGAATTGCAGAAATTGAAGAAGTCTCATGAAGCATTATCAGGTTCTATGTGATGATTGGTTGATGGTGATGATTTAATGTAAAGTTTTATTATCTCTCATATATTCTTGGGTGGAAGGAAGGGGCAATGATGGAGTGTTCAACTCTCTCTTGATATTGGAGGATTGTATCTTCCTCTTGGAGGTTTATCCCTCCCTTTACATTTGGAATTTGTATCTACCTTTGGAAGTCATTACTTCCCTTGAACAATAAATATTGATTATTTCTCATATATTGTGCATGGTGTATTGTGGTGTATTGGTGTAACTCTTATACTATTGTTCATTGCTCATTGGATATAGTTGAATGGTTTAAGTACAATTTAAAAAGGTTTTAAATTGTACTTGATATTGATTCACCCCCCTCTCAGTATCAACAAATTACTGGTTCCAAATTTGGCATGGGATTTGATTCCTCAACCGCGGTTGGACTCAAGGCTTCACCAATCTATATATTTTTCCCTTTTGGCGTCTTCGGGGATTATCAAGTCATCGGTCTGTGGGGCGATATTTTTACTGTATAACAAAAAATATAACATTGTTAAACTCATAGTTCATCTGTAATTGTGAGAAATTGAGTATTTTTAAGACTGAAAAGAGCATACATGGATAGAAAATCAACAAGTAAGATCATTGCTTATTGGTTTTGGTCACTACATTCGAAGTTTCAATGATACTCACGTTATCCCGTGTGCCACGTCTAGTTCTTAGGAGATCTTTACTGCGATTTTCAAAGTTCTCTCAAATGCTCACCAGGAATTATGCCTAAGCTAATGAATGTTTACACTCATATACCCCGATTTTCATCAATCAAATCCATCATTTAAACTCTCAAGGTATGAAAAATCTCTGTAAATCTCAGAGGATTCAATGCGTCACCTGCGCCACATTTTCCATAAATGAACTATGTCAAATGACAGCACAAGGAAACTTTTATCTTCATTCATCGGTGATTTTAAATCAACATGATTTGGCGTGCAATGAACATTTACGTTGGGGTTTGGGGATGTGAGCTTGCCAGTGGTTCACTGTTTCATAGCATGGACTATCCGTCGATCCCAAAAAAACCTGATGTGGTGAATCCCTCTTTCATTATATTTATGTGACACTTTTCATGATGTGGCGACATATCATATAAATCGTGTAAAGTTCCCATTGGAAGCACTAACTTTGACGTGGCATATTTATGTTGGTCATCATATGGTGATATAATCAAGTGTGGGTATGATTTCGGTGAAACCTTTATAACTAACCAATTTCTCTTTTAGGCTCTTTGATGGTCAGGATCAACCAATGGTATAACATAAACAATCTAGATTAAAATTGACCTTTAATGACTTCGATCATCGACATGAACTCTTATGCATTGACAGGGTAATGTTGAGAGAGTGAAGGGACAATGTCGATAAAACATCGATGATCAACAAAAGGAATTTCTTTTTTGGATTTTTTCAAACTACCTCATGACTCACCAATGACCAAGGCTTCAACAATGTCAATGAATTTTGATTGATTTATGTTTTCGATTGTGTAGCCAGATTTCCCCGCATGCTGATGAACTCAAAACCGTACATGCTGACATGGAAATACTGACGTGGTGAAAACATGGTTACATGAATGACGTGGTAGATAAGGTGGAAGTACGAGTGTCCACTTGGATGATGATGTGTCAAAGGTGATGTGTCAAAGATGATGTGGTCATTCATTAAGACAGGGTCAGGCAAAACTCTGCTCAGCTATTAATGGCTAGGATTGGCTCAATATTGGTTGTGTAAGACCATGATCATTATTCTAGGTCCGAAACATCAACATCGAGGATATTAAGCTTGCCCCTAAATGCTTCACAACTTTGAATGATGGGCGCCGACAACTGACTAACGTCGACGATCGAAGATTTTTCTTTCTTGTTGCGAAATTTGTACATGGGAACAGTCAATGCCTGACAATGCATTGACGATTAGAAAAAGCATATGTCGAGAATCAGGAAGGTCAAGGATTTAATAGGGTTTTATACTTATATTCAAAATAAATAAGTCTCAAACCCCTTTAGCTCAAGAATGAAGTTAAATGTGCCTCCTTCCTTTGGAAAGACATTCAAATTAGGCTTGGGATTAAATCAAAGATGCATGAAATTCACTCAAGAGAAATTATTAAAACAAGCTATGATCAAGAACAATCAAAATCTAAGGATGAAAATGGAGTAAAGTGTTACCCCAAAATTTGGAAATTTTAAGGGTGTGTTGAATACTCAACAAACCATAAATGGATTTCTTAAGGCGACAAACAAGAATTGAGTCATTCTGGACATATCCACGCATTTTTTCCATGCATATTTCTTATTGCAAATTCCCATGCAAGAAGGCATATTTGAAATCCATGTGATGGACCTCCCATTTGTGTGAGGCTGCTAGGGCTAGAACAAGGTTGATGAAATTCATTTTGGCGATAGGGGAAAATGTTTCATTATAGTCAATGCATTCAACTTGAGAGAACCATTTGGAAACTAACCGAGCCTTGTTTCTTTCAACAATTCCATATGATGCATACTTAGTTCTGTACACACATTTACATCTGACAAGTTTTCTTCCTTTCAGGAGAGGTACAAGATCTCAAGTATTGTTTACCATTAAAGAATGATACTCTTCATTCATTGTTGTATTCCAATCTTGATGACCTAAATCTTCTGCAAATGTATCTGGATTACGAGTCTCTGAAACTTGAGCCAAAAGAGAAGAGGCTCGCTGGAACTATGAATATGTTCGATGCTCATCTAAAGGATCATTGACAAGATCAAGAACTGGTTCTCGATTTGAATGGACCCATTATGGAAGCTATGTTGCTGGTGTAGGTTCATGTTTAATGGAATCATATGAAGGAAGGGTAGTAGGCGTAGGAGGATTTTCATCCTCACTGCCATTATCTAAAGAAGAATAAGAAACTAGATTAGGAACAAAATATGGCTCGTAGGCTGAAGAAGGCATAAATGCCAAATTAGGCTCACAACTCACAGGGCAAGATCTTTTCATCAAATTTAACATCTCTTGTAATAACAATTTTGTTAGACTGAGGTTGAAGAATTATGTAACCTTTGACATATTCAGAATATCTCTTAAGATATTTAGACACTTAGGATTTAGTTAAGATCAACTTGGTCTATGTGTCGTTAGATAAAAATGTGTTTCTTTAGTATGCATTTGTAGTAAGTAATCTGATAGTCACGATATGTTCCCGACATAGAGTGATCCAACATATCATATTCTCCTCGATCTTAATGGCTACATTGATCCGTGGCTTAACATCCAATTGGTGCATGATCTCTATTTAAAGATAATGGATGGTCATTTACCGATGATTGATTGTGAGAAACTCTCTTGTAAATATCTCTGTAATATTTTTCTTTTGCACTGATAAATTGCTCCAAGTGGCCACATTGGCTGGGGTTGTGGATGTTTTCCCGTAAGGGTTTTACCACATCAAAAAATCAATGTGTTGATCTTTGATCTGGTTATGTGAGTGGTTATTGAAGGTGTTCTTCCTCTATTGGAATACCTGTGTTGTTGAACATGGTATCAGAGTGAGGTTGAAGACCCACTCCTGTTGTAGATTGAGATTGTGAAGTCGTATTGCCTCATCTAGGGTTTGTACCATTTCCATACATTTCTGAGCTGAGAGGAATGTCCCATTGCATATATATCACTTGTTTCAGTCAGGAATGCTTTTTGTTTCACTCGAAAAGGTTTTTTCATTTTCCCAAGATACGACCATTTCAGTGAGATCCGAAGGTATAAAGCCCGAATATGCCCTTTTAAAATTTTGTAGAGATAATATTTCAGTTTTTTGTTTTTTGTTTTCGGGTTGCTACTCTTTTTATCTACGTATTCTCCTTGCCCTGCACCCTATGAAATATTGACAAATAAGAAATAGATTGGAAAGGGTTTTCCTGTCTAAGTATGCTCTTTTTCGTGCACTATGTGAGATCTCGGTAAATAAAAAACAAAGGGAAAATTTGCATTTTCTAGGTAGGCTTACCAAGATCTAACCCTTGTTGTCATCAAGAAGAAAAAAAATTTCTTGTGTGAAAAGAGTTTTTTATGAGCATGCTCTCCAAGACTATATTCCGTAACAAAAACAACAACAACATCCCCAATCTTCATTCTAAACAATASGATATGTTTTACACTAGCTCACTTGGTTAAGAGTTGATTTATTAAGTAAGAGGTCTTGAGTTCAAGTTTCTTTTTTGTTATTGTTTTTGAAAAAGWTCATGCATCCATTGTAAAGTGCATTTCGATTAAGTTATAAAAGTGAAWCACTATAGGTAGTTTTAATATTTTATTTTAAGTTATTTATTTTGCATGCAACTTTYGTTCATAAGGTAATTTCATTGTAAAAGTGATCCCGCTTGTTCTACAAAAGTGGGTCACTTCATAAACAACTTATTTGTAAAAGTGAGGTTATTAGGAGGGGTATCACCACATGGACCAACTTTTACTTGCCACATGGCTATTTGGTTTCGGTTTATGCCTTTTTTCAAAAGGGCATAACTTTCACATCCGAAGTCCACTTTTAGTGAAAAAACCTATTTTTTTGAGATCTTTCCATCATGACCATCAATTTCATCTTTTTCTACATATTTTAATATGGCATCTCCGAGTGATATTTTTCTTACCAGTACCAACTACTTCCAATGAAAATCCCATATGGAGGATTTATTAAGAAGTAAATAATTGTAGCAGATTACCTTGGGAAAAGAACAAGAACACACTGATGATGACAAGTGTGTCAAATGGATTAATAGGAATGACGAAACTCGTGGACTAATCAAAATGTCCATCTCTCCTAATTTAAGGTTTCACCTTCAATAAATTGAGAGCCTAGATAAAGCTTGGGAAAAACTTGAATTTGTGTTTGGTCAATATAATATTATTTGGGCTCACCAGTTGGAAAATTAGTTAATGAATTTAAGTCCAAATGATTTTCCTTGCATTGAATATCACTTGTCTAAGTTCAAAACACTTAGAATTTTGTGTATAGAATGCGAACTAGATCCGTTAGAAGATCAATGCATATATGTTATTCTTGCTAAGCTTGTTGGCATATTTACAAGCAGAGTGTGCTTGTCATTGATGGAAAGAACAACAACGATGTTGGCAGGTTTATAGGCAGAGTGTGCATGTCAAGAATAACAACGAAGACACAGAAGAGCAAGCTCAAGTGGCTCAGGAGGAATAACACAGAGTTGCATGCAGAGCGCAAGTGTGTGCCAGGGTAGGAGAGAGAGCATTCTCAGAAACATAGACGAGACCCAAAGTCATCCGGACTCGCAGAACCTTTGACACTTAGAAATTCTTCCAATTCAGGAGGATGCGTAAGCTCAGGAGGAGGAGCGACAATTGCCGTTGGATCACCAATCTCGAATACCCGATGTTTGTTAGATCAGAGTCCAGTGACTAGAGGAAGAACAAAGGAGTAGTACAGATCTGATCCATTTGATCTGAGTGCCGAGGACCAACAAATGTGGGATCCAGTATAACTGTAAAGAGCATAATGGCCGAGATGCATCCTCCAACTCCGCAAAATGCGAAATCACGATGAGATATGAACTATTGGATCCAGAGGACACGTGGTGAGATATCAACATTTTGATGACTCACAAATTGGGAAAGTCAAAGGAAGAGGTGTAGGAACTCGCGATGTCTGAGTTCACGAGTTGATATAGACCGTTAGATCATGGGGATTTGTGAGCCATTGATCCGATGCTCGCAAATTTCATGAAGGTAGGACTAAAATACCCGAGGAGCTGGGAGCTGCAACAATCCTATTCGTTCATCTGAGAAGGACATGTGGCAACCGATAAAGTAGATTCACAAAATCACGAATATGAAGAACTGTGTTGAGAAGTTCACAGATATCACGAAGTCTGATTTTGCGAGTTGATCATAGAGGAATGTGGGCCATTGATTTGGAGCGGGTTTCAGAAAATCGAAAGTTGGAAGAAGGGAGGTGAATAGTCCTCCAACTTGGTGAAATGCGAAATATCGAAATGATCTGAGCCGTCGGATCACAAATGATCGTGTACTGTTGATATGTCAAGCATTGTTTCGAAATATCAGAAGTCGGGAGAGTTAGGGTTGACTCATGTCAAAATGCCCGACATGCGAAATCACAATTTTGATCGTAGTCGTTGATTAGAGGGAGAGATCTCGACCATTGATCTGATATGAAGTATTTCAGAGTTTCGCAAGTTGGGAGTTTCAAGGCAACTCATAGCAGGAGCTCACGATACACGAAATCATGAAGCACCCTCTCGCTTGGCCTCTGGTCACAACTGGTGGTCACATTGATGAAGGTTAAGGGAGGAGCTATCATGTCGCTAGGCTTCACAACGAAGATCACCGAAATCATGAAATTCCTTTTTGAATAGGGCTGTGGTCACAGCCAGTGGCCACATCAATGGAAGAGAAGGGAAGGAGCTAGCGTCGCTAGGCTCCACCTCAGAGTTTCGCGAGTTGGGAAAATCGAGGTGACTCGTAGTCGATCACTTGAAATGAAAAATCATGAAACGATTGTTGTTTAGGTGTATGGTCATCGCTGATGGTCATGTGAAAGGAAGGGGCTTAGCCATAAAATCTAGCACCTTTGTGTAGATTTCTCAGGAAGGGAAAAGGCATGAGCACATGGAGGTTCTATCAGTAACTGCTAGAGACGTACTGATTGTAACTATAGAAAATGACTGATTACATCTACCAAATAATTCGAAGAATCTCAGGGTGATTGCCAGAGGAGCTGAAGAGTCTCTAGGTAACTTCTAGTGGAATGAAGACTCATCATAGAGATGATTGATAGATGGAAAGGCGTCGAAGACTGTAGCTGCCAGAGAAGCCAAACATAATTGGAAAGGCGTCGAAGACCACTAATGATGAACAGTCTCAACATAACGGCCATGCATGAAGAACAAACTCAGCGTAATCGCCAGAGGGGATGAAGAGTTAGTTGTATGATCTGGCAGAGGACTTGGCATTATAAATATACACAGAACATAGAAGAGGAGGTAGCTTCTGTTGCATGTTATTCATGGGGGTAAAAGAAGGTTGTGTGCAGTAGCTGAAATGCACAGAAGAGGTGTAGCACATAAAACATAAATGCATATCTAAGAGAGGAAGAGGAATCCAAGGTGTGTGTGAAAAGATAGAGCAGAAGAACATAAATCTCAAATAAGAATGCGAGAAGGAAGACACTGATGCAGGAAGACATAACAATGCAACATAACAATGATGAGACTGATAAGCTATTGATAAACATTGTATCACTGTAATAAGTTTTAGTAACGAAGTTTTTATAATCAGGGTGGTAGGGAGGTTCTAGGGAGGACTGTTGTCCTCATAGTTTCGAGTGGGTGCATGAACATAGGGAGTTGTAGCTTCCATCTGGTTATAGACAGAAAAACCAGGGTGGCAGGGTGGTGCAAGGGAGAACTATTGTTTTTTGTTATACGGGTTGGTGCATGTGTGATTGGAAGTTGGTGCTGGAACACTCAGGGAGTTGGTGCTTCCTTCTAGTGGGTGCTAGAGAAACCAGAGAGTTGGTTCTCTCAACAAGTTGTTGCTTGTAAAACAAAGGTTGTAGCCTCAAGAAGAGTTGGAGCTCATAAGAATGGTAATGTACAGAAAATAAAGATTACTTATCATATCAAGAAGAAGAGTTTTTTCCCTTTATGGGTTTCCTCATAAAATATTTGTCTCTGTATATTTCATATGTGTGATTGATATTGAATATTCTATTGTTTACTTCCCTACTTTATTGTGATCGTCATTGAGTGTTCTGTAAAGAGTTCAAAATGGGCATAATTGTTTAAGCACAGTAACAACTGATTCACCCCCCCTCTCAGTTGTCCAACAATTGGTTTCAGAGCCGACCCCTTTTATCTAAGGGTAGATCCTAGAGCTTAAACATGACTAATCATGAAGGAGCTTCAACCAACAAGGCCCCTTTGTTCAATGGAACAAACTTTTCCTTCTGGAGAGTTAGGATGAGAACCTACATAATGGATTTAGGTGCATATGTCTGGGATGTGGTAGAGACTGGTTATGTAAAGCCATTTGTACTAGCTAATAAGGATGACAAGCTAGAATTCAGCTTCAACACTAAGGCTATGAATGCTATTCTGAGTGGGCTTGCAGAAGCATAATTTGTAAAAGTTATGCACTTAGAAACTGCCAAATACATGTGGGACAAACTCTTCAGCAGTTATGAAGGTAATGAGAAGGTAAAGGATGCCAAGCTTCAAACCTACAGAGTACAGTTTGAATAGATACGGATGAAAGAATATGAAACTATTGGAAAGTACTTTCTAAGAGTTGAAGAACTAGTAAATGCAATGAAATCTCTTGGTGAAAAAATTGAGGAAGCCTCTTTAGTTCAAAACATTCTGAGATCTCTACCAAATAGGTTCAACCCAAAGGTCTCTACTATAGAAGAAATTAATGATCTAAAATATTTGGCTTTTGATCAACTTCTAGGAACATTGACTGCATATGAAATGAGGGTAGGTAAAGATAAATCCAACACTAGAGAAGCTTCTTTTAAAGCAGATAAGAATGAGGAATCTGAGCCCGATGAAATTGAAGAAATATTTGTGAGAAGACTAAAGAAAGGATTAGGCAAGTATCAAGGCAAGTTTCCCTTCAAGTGTTTTAATTGTGGAAAGATAGGTCACTTTGCATCTAAGTGTCCACACAAGAAGCATGATCATAATTCTGAAGGTGAAAAGAAGTACAAATCTAGGAGATTTGGTAAAAAGAAAAGTTTATGTGTAAACAATGATGACTCTTCAAAAGACACATGTAGTGAATCTTCCTGTGAAGATAAGGTTAATGACTTTGTGCTTATTTCCAAAGAGGACTATGACAATCAAAACACAGTGTTGGCACTGGAATTCACCTCTGTATTGTTGCAGAGGTAAGCCCAATACCCATCAGTCTGTATATCACAATGAATAGTTTAAAGGATGGTCTAATGGATGTAGTCTCAAGATTATATCGCTTTAACTTAGAAAATTGGGTTGGAATGCACAGACAAGTGAGGTCTCAATATAACTTCATTTAGTAAGTTGTAGAAAGGGTGAGTAGGGGGAATACATTTGAGAACAATAAAGAAGTCTGCTATGGACATCCGGTCTTCCAGCAGCTTAAAGAGGAAAAACTCTGAAAACAATATCCTCTTGGTTTAGGGTTTCAAGGAACTGAATGAATTTATTACTGAACTGAAATCAAACATACATTACAATTCAATAATAACAACCCAACTGGATCGTCCATTCACTATTCATTCAGCATTAGGGGAAAAACAATCACAAGAAACTGATTAAAACTGGTTGTGATGCCACTATGATCAAACCTACATCACAAGAACACAACTACCCTCGACTGGATCATCCATGCTTGAGTGTCTTAACACAGTTGTTACAGAGAGATGAAAGGGAATTGACTTACATTAAATAAGAAGTCTCAAATACAAGTAAATAACCAGAGAACTAGAGGATTCATTAAAGCTTTACAAATCAGGAGCTTAGCTCAACCATCGACCCTAATAAAATATGAGGAAGACTCCTATATACTTAGAACAAGAGTGATAACATTAGGCTCCATGGGGGATAGATTCCTCCCTGTGAAGCTCTAAGATCTCCTTTGCAACTCCAGTCACCTTCTGTTGGGTTGTGGAGTCACCCATAAAACCAGAAACGAAAAAGAAAAATAATATTTATAAAGACATGGGAGCCACTTATGGCTCAAATAAAGAACTTCTTCAGAAAATGCCCATTTACAGGGCCACCAAAAACTTCATCACCCTCCAAATTATGCAACTTATAAGTTTTGTTTGGAAATGCTTTAGAAATATTGAAGGGGTCGATCCAAAGGGCCTCAAATTTTCCATGTTTGCCTCTATCCTGTCTGGGAGCATCCCACTTAAGTATTAGATCTCCCAGCCAAAAATCTTATTTTCTTCTCTTCCTGTCAAAATATTGCTTGATCTTCTTCTGACGGTCATGTGCTCTTTCCATCGCCTACTCTCTAGTCTATTGGACTTCTACTAGTTGATGAATTCTTCTGATCATATCATCAGGTTCTGCTTGGTAGTCTTGAAATACTTTTTCCACAGGCAGGGCGATCTAGGAAGGAAAAATTGCTTTAGTCCCATATACAAGTTGGAAAGGAGAGATACCTAGGGACCTTTTTGTTGTCACTCGATAGGCCCACAAGTAAAATTTGAGCTTTTAATCCCATGCTTTCATGTTGTCCTCTAACAGTCTTTTGATGATCTTTATCAGGATTTTGTTTGAGGACTCTGCTAATCCATTGCCTTGAGGGTAGTAGTGGGTAGAGTGGATCAATGAAATCCAAAACTTCTCACAGAACTTGATCAATGGCTCAAACTTGAAAGATGCAGTGTTGTCAGGGATGACTCTATTTTGACAACCAAACCTTGCCATAATATCTTAAGAAAAAGCAATGATAACTTTGTGAGAAGCACTCCTTGTGGGAATATCTTCTATCCACTTGGTGAAATAATCTGTTGCAGTTAATATCCATCTGTGTTGACCACTTTAATCAGGATGAATTTCCCCAATGAAGCCTAGGCCCCACTGCTAAAAGGGTCCTAAAGCTACCACATGCTTCAATGGCAGAGACTTGAGCTGCTGCTTTCCAGAGAATTTCTGACATTTGATGCAAGCTCTGACTTTTGTACAGACATCAATGAATAAAGTAGGCCAAAAGTTCCTATCCCTGAGAATTTTATAGGTCGTGGTTCTCCATAAATGATGTCCCCCACACAGCCTGTCATGAAAATCGAACATAATCTTTTGGGCCTCCTGTGGGTGTAAACATCTCAGAAGCATGCCTAAAGGGTCTTTCCAGTACAAGACCTAGTCAATAAGGCAATATCTGATTGCTTTGAGATTTAAATCTCTTTCCTTTCTCTTCCCCATTTCAAGAGGGGGTTCAAGGATATTAGTCAACTGCAATAATCTAGATCCCAAATCGGTATCAATGGAAAAGATATGTTGATTGGTGGGGTCTGCTTCATCACTAATAATATAGGCCAACTGAGCTTCTCTGTACAATCTTCTATGCTCCCCCCAAAACACATGAATAATATCATATGTGAGGTCCATATGCAATGTCCCCCCAAGCCTTTTTATCCAAGATCTTGACAATGACATGAAAAACTTTGGGGGAACATCAACCACTACAATATCCATGACCACACTTTTCATGTGCAGCTGAAATAATGTCACAACTAGATCTTTGATGACCCCAAGACATTGCACCCTCCTTGAATCAAAAGAATACAAATCATGGTATGCTTTGGTGACTTCCAGTCCTAGTTCTTCCATGACAGTTTTGGGCATGAGATTATGAGAGGCTCTTGAAGCCATTAGACAATTATGCAACACCTTATCATGTATGTTCAGTGATGTGTAGAAGGGAGGGGATGAATCATCTCTATATTCTACCATGGGACCAAAGATGACTGTTGGTTTTTCGTCTTGCAAATTGATTGAGTCTGTGGGATTATTTGAGGGTTCAGGCAACAAAAACTTAGATAGGGATCTCCTAAATTTATCATGCTTGACCATCTCTGAAAGGGGGACACGAATCCTAATCTTCCAAATTTCATGCTCAAAGTTAAAATAAGAGGAGGGCTTGATAATTTCTCTTACCTCTGGGATGGGACCCTTTACTACTGGTGGGAGGTTTTGTGTTTTCTTCCCCTTGTTGTTGCTTGCTACATCATTGACATGCTTTTTTTCTCTGGTAGGCTGATCAAGAACATCAAGATTTCCTCCTTTCTTTTTGGACTTGCGGTTGTACCTATTTGGGATATTTTTGGCCCTATCCCGTTTGCTCAGCTCGTTTAATTGGATGTCCATGAGAGACTCCTCGTATGCTGATTGAGTTAAGTGAGGAGAAGAGGATGTATCTTCAAGACAATGAATTTCAGGATCGAGGTCTTCTTCCTCTCCGCCCTCATCTGTAACAAGGTTGTTTTGAAGAGGGGCCTGGATTTTCTGATCATCCCTATCTCTGTTCCAAGGTTCTTTTTTCATAATCTGAGGAGCATTGTTATTCGATCTCCTAAACTTGCCTTTGTTATCAACATTTTGAGGATTTTTGTATGTCTGCTTCCCTTCTAATTCCCACCTTTCCATTCTAGCTGAAAGTGATTTTAGTAACTTGGTTACTTCGTCCATTTGAGGGAGGGGGGGCAGAGGAACTGGAGGTTGAGGCTTCAAATCTTCCTCTTCCTCTATCTCTATTAGCCTTATTCCCGAGTCAGTCAACTACCAATATATTAGACTCTACTTCCAAGGTTTCATCTTGCATATGATCCAAGGAGGTAGCTCTTCTCTCTCTTAACAGGAGGCAAAAGTTAGGGTCAAAAGAACTAGCATATGTGATTTTAGCAGAGGACTTTGTAGGCTTTATCTCAGTAGGGATCTTATTGTACATTTTGTTGAATATTTTGGAGAAGTCAGAGACAAACTCTCCCTCTTTTCTTTTTAGGGATCTGAACTCTGTGATATAATACGTGAAGACCTTTTTATCCCCCCACTATCTCAAGAAGATATCATCTAAAGCTTCAATCCCATCAATGGATCCAGAGGTCAGGGCCCTGAACCACTTTCTAGCTTCTCCATCAAGACCATGGCCAAAAATCCTCATCCACACATCTTCATTTACTATGACATAGTTATCAAGATAACTATAGAAATTGCAAGGTGCTCCTCTGCAGTGATATCTCCCTCCCCCATGAACTTAGGCAGCTTCTTGAGGTAGCCACTGGCTAGGAGGTCATTAAGAGGCTAAGGAAAATGAGAGGGGCATATCTAGCAGCTACTAGCTCCTACTATTGGAGTGTGAACAGTAGGAGAACCAAGAGGGGATGGGGTTTGGGCAGGGGAACTAGAGGTTGTTCTCTTGGGAACAAAGGGAAACAACTGAGGATCTGGAGAAGAGCCCTTAGGGATCGAGGGAACATTGGCCTCCCTCTCTTCAAAACCAATAGCCTTAACAGGAGGAGGAGTAGTGAAACTGGGAGAGGGGAAATCAATAGGAACACTCCCAAAATTTAAACTTCTAGAAGCTCCAACAAATGGTGTAATAGGAAAATGAGAAGAACCTACTGGAATTGTTATAGGAGAATAATGAAAATTACCAGAATCACCTGGTTCAACAGTAGAAGTGCCCTCCTGAAAGGTCCTTTGTCTTATGATAATTTTCTCTAGATTAGCTTCATGTGTCACTAAAGGAAGATGTGAAGTAGACCTCGTGTGTCTGCCCTTGGAAGCCACAACTGAAAAAATGGAATTGTCTCAATGGAGTCACCACAGTGGAGTTGTCAAGTGCACAGCTGCAATATTTGATGTACTAGGTCCTGATGCACCTTCAGAATCAATAAGATTCGTCGTTCAATCCCAGGGAAAATGTTCAATTCATCCCCGTCAATGATGCCAAAAATGTTGGCACTGGAAGTCACCTCTGGACTGCTACAGAGGTAAGCCCAATACCCATCAGTCTGTATATCACAGTGAATAGTTTAAAGGATGGTCTAATGGATGCAGTCTCAATATTATATTGCTTTTACTCAGAAAACTAGGTTGGAATGTGCAGGCAAGTGAGGTCTCAATCTAACTTCAGTCAGTAAGTTGTAGCAAGGGTGAGTAGGGGGAAGAACTTTGAGAATAATAAATAAGTCTGCCATGGATATCCGGTCTTCCAGCAGCTTAAAGAGGAAAAAATCTGAAAACAAGATCCCGTTGGTTCAAGGTTTCAAGGAAATGAATGAATTTATTACTGAACTGAAATCAAACATACATCATAATTCAATAATAACAACTCGACTGGATCATCCATGCCCGAGTTATTCAACGTTAGGGGAAAAACAATCACAAGAAACTGATTAAAACTGGTCGTGATGCCACTGTGATCAAACCTACATCACAAGAACACAACTACCCTCGACTGAATCATACATATATGAGTGTCTTAACACGACTGTTATAGAGAGACGAAAGAGAACTGACTTACATTAAACAAGAAGTCTCAAATACAGGTAAATAACCAGAGAACTAGAGGCTTCATTAAAGGTTTACAAATCGGGAGCTTAGCTCAACCATCGACCCTAAAAAAATATGAGGAAGACTCATATATACTCAGAACAAGAAAACCCATAAGCGTGCTTGGGTGGCTGCATTGAAGGCATTACATCTGCATGCTTCCCGACAGATTGTGCATGTAGTCTCTGGTCACACGTGAACCTCATTCAGACACAATCATGTTTCAGAACGAACCTGCAGATGAGCTGACTAATTAACAATCCTTCCCTGGGATTTCCATTTATGGCGGAAACGATGTTCAAACACCACCAACCAACCTTAATAACTACTTCATAGGGATTGATAAGGCCTGAGTCAACTCTACACTTGTAGGACGTGGCGGCCTTAGCATTTTGTTGTCTGGGTCTAAGTCGAATGCTTGCGAGGAAGCCTGATAGTGGAATGTGGTTGCTGAAGAATTGATTAGCATGATTGGTATGGAATAGAGGACAAGAGATATCCAGGTGGACAACCGTGGATGGGAAGAGGAGACTGAGGATAGCGTGGGGACCATACAAGCAGGATCTGAGGTGTAATGGGATGGAGGTGATGTGGAGCGAGGTGGCATAGGTGGCGGGAGGTGATGAGGGGATAGGTGCCAGTGGGATGGTGAGTGGAGGATAGGTATGAAGGAGCTAAAGTGATAGGGGAGTGACAACTTGTTGACCTGGGATAGGGCGTTATATGCACATGTGCATATCGGGGCTGTGAAAAGCGGTTTGATTTTTCCCCACTTTTGGGCTCGATATGTGTCTCTGAATGACACGTCGCATCTCTATAAAACCATGGTTTCGTCCCCAACCAACCCTACTAATTTTGTCATTCGTGCATGTTGAGGTCGTGATATGATCAACGACCATCGATCTGGAGTACTCAGATCTCAGTCGTCCAGATCTACACGCCTCTTAGCTCAGAGTGCCAAATGGTCACATCGACCCTGACAAACTTAGGATAAGCGCCATTTAGTGGGTTTTTAGCCTCTTTCTTCTCCTTTTGTCACCTAGAGGCCAAAACCAAGGGAAAAACATCCCCCCTACAGAAACATGTGATAACACACAAGAAGATATGTTAATGATGAAGAAGTTGTGGTTGATATGGAAGGTGAACTAATCAGTGCCTTAGAAGAGATTGACAGACTCAGACTCGAGAAAAGAAAACAAAAACAATTGTTGATGTAGTTTGAAAAGAATGCTAAAAAACCTGATGAAGACTTTGCCCTGATAAAGGTGGAGTTAGAAGAGGCAAAGAAAATATAGGACATTATTTAACAATAATTATTAGAGAAGAAGGCAAGATGTGAAGCCTTGGAAGAAGAGGTAGTAAAAACCAGAAAAGAGATGGAGAAGTTCAAAGCATTGTATCTCCAAAATCTTCCAAGCACTAACGCCTTAGAAGGATTAACCACTATTATGAATCAACAGAGGAATCCAAATTTGAAAACTGGTTTGGGTTATGAAGAAGGATCAAGTTGTAGTTAAACAAGAAACAAAGAATCCATCAAGTTTGTCAAATATACATTCATTGACAACAAGAAATATGGAGAAACAGAGGACGACAATCATCCGCCAAGGAAGAGTGAAAGAAAAGTACCAGAACTGAATCTGTAGAACAAAGAAATAATCAACATGGAAGAAATCGACCTGCACAAAGAAGACAACCATTTTCCAGGTACAAAGGATTTTTCTATGAATATTGTTTTTTATGTTCTAACTTTGGTCACAAAGATGTAAACTGTTCTTTAATATTTAGATATGAGCAATCAAAACACTCAAGGAATAGATATCTTCCACAACAAAGAATGAGACAACCAAGTAACAAACAATCATAGACTGCAAATCATGTGATGGATGGGAAAAGGACACAGGTTAAGCATAACACTCGTTATGATAATTTATTCAATGAACCAAAATGTTACACCTGCCATAACTATGGACATAAAGCTACAGAGTGTCACTTACAGAACTATGAATCAGATCTGAATCCCTCTACTGAAAATGTCAAGGTTTGGAAGAAGAAAGAGAATGAAAAGTGTGGATTAGTGTTGTCATATCAAAGACAAAAGAACCCCTTGTATATTGATAGTGGATGCTCCAAACATATGACGAAAGACAAAAGTAAGTTTCTGTCTCTAAGTGAAAGAAAATCAGGAAATGCAACCTTTGGAAATGATGCTCTTGGTAAAATCAAGGGTAAAGGGATGGTGAGTTTGAGTAATGGTAAAGGAAAAGCCCAGGATGTTCTGCTTGTAGATGGGTTGAAACAAAATTTTCTTAGTGTAAGTCAAATGTGTGACAGAGGATGTGAAGTAGTGTTCACTTTCAAGGATTGCAAGATAAAGTCTGTAAACTCAGGACAAGTGGTGGCTAAAGGCATAAGGATGGGTAATAATGTATATGTGATGAAAGAAGATAGAGAAGAGTGTCATCTAAGCAAACATGATGAAAGTTGGTTATGGCATAGGAGACTTGGACATCTAAACTTTGACCACTTAATCAAGCTCAAAAGTCTTGAGGCAGTAAAAGATCTTCCAAGAATATCAAAGCCACAAGACTTTGTGTGTAAACCCTGCCAAGTAGGAAAGCTAACCAGGACACAATTTAAATCCAAGAGCTCTACTTCAACAGAGAAACCACTCCAATTAGTTCATATGGATTTATGTGGACCATCAAGACAGGAAGGCATAGGGAAGGAAAACTACTTTATGCTGATCATTGATGATTACTCCAGACCTACTTGGGTTGCTTTTCTCAAAGAAAAAGATGAAGCATTTGAGAAATTTAAAATATTTAAGGCTTTAACTGAGAATCAAACATGCAACAGATTAAAGGTTGTGAGATCAGACAGAGGAGGATAATTTATGTCAAGTGATTTCAAGGAAATTTATGATAAACATGGGATCAAAAGAGAATACACAATCCCATGAACCCCACAACAAAATAGAGTAGTTGAGAGGCAAAAAAGAATAGTTCAACAAATGGCCAGGTCAATGATGAATGAGAAGAACATTGGTCAAGCCTACTGGGTAGAAGCAATACACACAACAATCCATATTCTTAATAAATCTCACCTTAGACCACACAGTGACAAGACACCTTATGAAATGTGGCATGGAAGATCTGCTACAATCAAACACTTCAAAGTCTTTGGGAGTAAGTGCCCCATAAAGAATAATAATGAGAATCTTTTCAAATATGATGACATGGATGATGAAGGAATCTTCTTAGGGTATGCTACAAACAGTAAAGGATATAGATGCTATAATAAGAGGCTGCATAAACTGGTTGATTGTATTGACATAAAAGTTGATGAAGGAATCCCAATAAGAGAGGTGAACAATACTGAATCAACAACAAAGGATATAGGTGAAGTTGAAGTTGAACAAGTCCAATAATCATAACAAGAAGACTCTCAATCATATGAAGATGCAAACACTCAGATAGACTCAAATCAGTAGACAACATCAAATTCTTCCTCCATAATTACTCAAAAGAATCATCCTGCAAGTCAGATAATTGGTGAGAAAGACAAAGGTGTACAAACCAGGCGAAGGATAATCAAGGACACCGAGAAATCACATATAGCTTTCATATCCATGGTGGAACCCATGAACATTAATGAAGCTAATAAAGATGTAAATTAGTTAAAATCAATGAATGAGGTCTACAAAAATAAGATGAATGAGCAAGGAAATATTGTAATATATAAGGCTAGATTGATCTGCAAAGGATATGCTCAAATAGAAGGACTGGATTTTGATGAAACATTTGTGCCTTTAGCAATTTTAGAAGATATTAGAATGTTTCTTGCCTATGCTTGTCATAAACAATTTAAATTCTATCAAATGGATGTCAAGTCAACATTTCTAAATGGAGATATGAAAGATGAAGTCTATATGGAACAACCAGAGGGCTTCCAACTATCAGATAACCTTGACTTTGTCTGCAAGATAAAGAAAGCATCATATGGGTTGAAACAAGCTCCTCGTGCCTGGTATTATAGACTGGATAAGTATCTTCAAGACAAAGGATTCAAGAGAGGAACAATTGACAACAACCTATATATCAAGACGGAGGGTAATGGTTTACTCATTGTGTTGGTCTATGTAGATGACATCATCTTCGGAAGCAATAATGCTTCATTGGTACAATGTTTTTCCTCTGCCATGCAGTCTGAATTTGAAATATCTATGATAGGGGAACTATCATTTTTTCTTGGTCTACAAATTACTCATAGGTCTGAAGGATTATTTCTTTCTCATGAGAAATATCTAAGAGAAATGTTGAAAAAGTTTTAAAAGTTTTAAATGGAAGATTATACACCTATGGTTATTGGATGAAAGTTAAGCAAGGATGATGACTCACCTGGTGTTGATCAGAGTTCATATAGGTCTATGATAGGCAACGTATTGTACATCACAACATCCCATCCAGACATAATGCATGCTGTTGGGAGTCATTTGTTAGCTGTCAAAAGAATATTCAGATACTTGAAAGGAACAATGGACTACAACCTATGGTATCCTTCATATTGACCTAACAGAGTCATTTGTTAGCTGTCAAAATAATATTCAGATACTTGAAAGGAACAATGGACTACAACCTATGGTATCCTAGGAATAAAAAATTTCAACTATCAGTCTATTCAGATGTTGATTGGGCTAACTGTGTGGATGAAAGGAAAAGCACGAGTGGAGGTGCATTCTTCTTAGGAGATTCCCTTGTATCATGGTTGAGCAAGAAGAAAGCTTCCATTTCCTTGTCAACTACAAAAGTTGAATACATTGTAGCTACCACCTTCTATACCCAAGTGTTGTGGATGATTCAGACACTTGAAGACTTGGAGGTAATTTATATTGCACCAATCCCAATCCATTGTGATAATAACAATGCAATTAGTGTGTCAAAGAATCTTGTCTTTCACTCCAAGACCAAGAACATACCCATCAAGTATCACTTCTTGAGGGAACATGTAACCAACTATGTGGTTTATTTGCATTATATTCCATCCAAAGACAAGATTGCTGATATCTTCACTAAACAGCGTACACAAGCTCAATTTGAATATCTACACCAGAAGTTGGGCGTGACCCCACTATCAACCTAAGAGAGTCCATCCTGTCAGGGGGAGTATGTGTTGGTTGAATATATGATACCTCTAAAAAATACTGCAACAACTTAGGGGGATCATGTTTTCTTTGACATTGATGTCAAAGGGGGAGAAAAGGTGTGGATGATACAGTTGGAGGTCTAAGATGAATAGTGCATCCATTCAGGGTTGCCATCAATACCAAAGGGGGAGATTGTTGGCATGTTTATAAGCAGAGCGTGCTTGTCATTGATGGAAAGAACAACAACGATGTTGGTAGGTTTACAGGCACAATGTGCATGGCAAGAATAACAACGAAGACACAGAAGAGCAAGCTCAAGAGGCTCAGGAGGAATAACGCAGAGTTGCACGTAGAGCGCAAGTGTGTGTTAGGACAGGAGAGAGAGCATTTTCAAAAATGCAGATGAGACCCAAAGGCATCAGGACTCACAGAACCTTTGACACTTAGAAATTCTTCCAATTCCAGAGGATGAGTAAGCTTAGGAGGAGGAGCGACAGTGGCCATTGGATCACCAATCTTGAATACCCGATGTTTGTTATATCAGATTCCAGTGACCAGAGGAGAAGTACAGATCTGATCCATTGGATCTGAGTGTCGAGGACCAACAACCATGGGATCCAGTATAACTGGAAAGAGGATAATGGTCGAGAGCCATCCTCCAACTCTGTGAAATGCAAAATCGCGATGAGATCTGAACCATTGGATCCAGAGGAAACGTGGCAAGAGATCAACATTTCACTGACTCACAAATTGGGAAAGTCAAAGGAAGAGGTGCAGGAACTCGCGATGTCCAAGTTCGTGAGTTGATCTAGACTGTTAGATGATGGGGAGTTGTGAGTCGTTGATCTAACTCTTGAATATTTTGGGAAGGCAGGAGGCAAATACCAGAGGATCTGGGAGCCACAACAATCCTAGTTGTTCATATGGGAAGGACACATGGCATCCGATAAAGAATATTCATGAAATCGTGAATCGAAAGAACTGCGTTGAGAAGTCCATAGATATCGCGAAGTCCAAGTTCGTGAGTTGATCATAGTCGTTGAATCACATAGGGATGTGGGTCGTTGATCTGGAGTGGGTTTCAGAAAATCGGAAGTTGGAAGAAGGTAGGTGAGTTGTCCTCCAACTTAGAGAAATGTGAAATCCCGAAATGATCTGGGTTGTCAGATCACAGATGATCATGGACCGTTGATCTATCAAGCATTTTTTCAGAATATCGGAAATCGGGAGAGTTAGGGTTGACTCACGTCCAAATTCCTGACATGCGAAATCATGATTTTGATCGCATTCGTCGATCAGAGGGAGAGATCTTGACCATTGATATGATATGAAGTATTTCATAGTTTCATGAGTTGGGAGTTTCAAGGCAACTCATAGCAAGAGTTCGCGATACACGAAATCGCGAAGCACCCTCTTGCTTGGTCCTTGGTCACAGCTGGTGGTCAAATTGATGAAGGTTAAGGGAGGAGCTAGAACATCTCTAGAATTTACTACAGAGATCGCTGGAATCACGAAATGCCTATTTGAATAGGGTTGTGGTCACAGCCAGTGGTCACATCAGTGGAAGAGAAGGGAAGGAGCTATCGTTGCTAGGCTCCACCTTGGAGTTTCATGAGTTGGGAAAATTGTGGTGACTCACAGTCGATCACTCGAAATGTGAAATTGTGAAATGTCTGTTGGTTAGGTGTATGGTCACCGCTGATGGTCATGTGAAAGGAAGGGGCTTAGCCAGAAAATATAGCGCCTACTGTGTATATTTCTCAGGAAGGTAAAAGGCAGAAAAGGCATGAGCGCACATAGGTTCTCTCAGTAACTGCTAGTAACGTACTGATTGTAACTGTAGAAAATGACTGACTACATCTACCAGAGAATTCAAATAATCTCAGGGTCATCACCAAAGGAGCTGAAGAGTCTCGGGGTAACTTCTAGTGGAATGAAGACTCATCATAGAGACGATTGGCAGATGGAAAAGCGTCGAAGTCTGTAGCTTTTAGAGAAGCCAAAGAATCTTAGGAACAACCACTAATGATGAACAAGCTCAAAATAATATCCATGCATGAAGAACAGACTTAGCATAATCGCCAGAGGGGACGAAGAGTTATCTGTATGATCTGGCAGAGGACTTGACATTATAAATATACGTAGAACAAAGAAGAGGAGGCTTCTTCTATTGAGATTTATTCATGCGGGTAAAAGAAGGTTGTGTGCAGCAGCTGAAACACATAGAAGAGGCATAGCGCATAAAACATAAATGCATATCTGAGAGAGGAAGAGGAATCTGAGGTGTGCATGTAGAGACGGAGCAGAAGGACAGAAAGCTCAAATAAGAATGCGAGCAGGAAGACACTGATGTAGGCAGGCATAAAAATGCAACATAACAATGATGAGACTGGTAAGCTATTGATAAACACCATATCACTGTAATAAGTTTCAGTAACGAAGTTTTTATAATCAGGGTGGTAGGGAAGTGCTAGGGAGGACTGTTTTCCTTAGAGTTTCAAGTGGGTGCTTGAGCACAGGGAGTTGTAGCCAGAAAAACTAGGGTGGAAGGGTGGTGCAAGGGAGAACTATTTTTCTCTTTTATACAAGTTGGTGCCTGTGTGATTGGAAGTTGGTGCTTCCATCCAGTTGGTGCTGGAACACTCAGGGAGTTGGTACTTCCTTCTAGTGGCTTCTAGAGAAACTAGAGAGTTGGTGCTCTCAACAAGTTGTTGCTTGTAAAACAAAGGTTGTAGCCTCAAGAAGAGTTGGAGCTCATAAGAATGATAATGTACAAAAAATAAAGATTACTTATCATATCAAGAATAAGAGCTTTTTCCCTTTATGGGTTTCCTCATGAAATATCCGTCTCTGTATATTTCATGTGTGTGATTGATGTTGAATATTCTATTGCTTACTTCCCTGCTTTATTGTGATCGTCATTGAGTGCTTTGTAAAGAGTTAAAAATGGGCATAATTGTTTAAGCACAGTAACAATTGATTCACCCCCCCTCTCAGTTGTCCAACAAATCTTGGTAGTGCATATTCTATTTTTATATCTACATTTTATGCCACCAGATAATCTCTAGGGATTGCTTATAAAAATCCCTCTCTTGAGTCCTTTTTTGATGTTATGATTCGAGATAAAGATAAGCTTCTACAACTTGGATTGATTATCAATGTAGATACATCCAACAAAGCCTAAGTGTCCCAACAGAAAGACAAATCCAAGAATCCAAAGAAGCAACATTATCGCGACAACAACAAGCAAAACACGGGTCCCAAACCTTCTCAGCCAGCTTCCGCTCCTAATGGTGACAAAGAAGCAAAATATAAAAGTAATAACACTAACATACATTGCAACTTTTGTGGGAAATATGGTCATGATGAGTCCAAATGTCTTAAGAAGATGATAGCTTTAGAAGCAACTATGAAGAAGCATAATATCGATATTGATTCTACCTCTTCCTCTTCTTCTCATGGACATGCACTTTCTATTTTTGGTTTCTCCTTCAATGCAACTTATACTTCTTCTTCTTACGAGTGTCTTATTGATTCTGGAGCATCTTATCATATGGATAAGGATAAAGCCATATTTTCTTCTCCTAATGAATGTAACACCAAGAAAATATTTGTTGGTGATGATAGATCTCTTTGTGTTGTAGGGTCTGGAATAGTTCAAGTAGATAATGGTAATTTAAATGATGTATTACGTGTTCCAAGTATTTCCTACAACCTTATGTCAATATATTAGATCACTCATTCAGGTGAAGGTAAAAACATAGAGTTTTCACCTCACCAAGTTGTAATGAAGGATCTAAAATATCCTAAATATGTTATTGCAACTGGAATTATTGATGATATTACAATGTTGTATAAGTTTGATAACTTTGGGTCATCATCTTTTCCATTTGTTTTTGTTTCTCATAGAGATGTCTTGATCAAACTTTTGCATGAGTGGTTTGGTAATCTAAACTATCACTCATTGCATCAACTATGTAATCAACAAATAGTAACTGGTCTTCCTCTTGTTTCTTGCATAGATGACGTTTGTGTTGGTTGTGTTCTCAACAAACAATACCAGGACAATTTTGAAAAATGTGCCTCTTGGCATGCCTCTACCCCTTCCAGCCTGTTCATAGTGACTCGAGTGGTCCACTTTCTTCTCCTTGTTTTTCTGGGTGCAAGTATTTCTTAAATTTCATTGACGACTTTTCCATACACACGTGGGTTTTATTCTTAAAAATTAAGAGCAAAGTTTTTAACAAGTTCTTGGCCTGCAAGGCCCTTGTAGAAAAATAATTTAGACATCAAATTCAAAGGTTAAGAACAAATAATGGAGGTGTATATGTGAACAATCAATTTACAAGTTACTACACTGCATAGGGAAACCAAATGCAACACACTATTCCATATAGACCACAAAAAAATGGCGTTGCTAAGAGAAAGAACCACACATTAAAAGAAATGGCTAATTGTATGATTCAATCTAAGGGATTAAGTCTAAAGTATTCAGAGAAAGCCATTAACTATGCAAATTGCATAGTAAATCACATTCCCACTAAGGCTCTAAAAAATATAACACAATAAGAAGCATGAAATAAACTTAAGCTAGATGTAAGACAATTCCATGTATTTGGCAATGTAGCATGGACTCACATTCCCGATGAGAAAAGGAAAGCATTTCCATCTAAAAGTGAGAAGTGTATATTTCTTGGTTATTTTGAAGATGTCAAAGGTTACAGATTTCTTCAACCTCATTGTAGTGAAATTATTATTAGAAGAGATGTTAAATTTGATGAAAATCTCTTGGCCTACGAGTTTAATTCGACGTTTATGCCTTCTTCGGTGTTTGTGCCTTCTTTTGTTCCTATTTTTGTTTATTCTTCTTCAGATGATGATAGTGAGGATGATAATCCATATTTTCCTTCTCACCTTCCTTTGGATGAGTCCATTGAACTTGAACTTGCACTAGCACCACCTCTTTTTAGATGGGTCCATTCAATACAGGAATCAATTGGTGATTTTGCTAGTGATCCTTCAAATCGACATCGAACATGTTCATAGTTCCAACAATACTCTTCTCTTTTGGCTCAAGTTTTATAGACTCATGATTCAGAGACATTTGGAGAAGCTTTAGGTCATCTAGATTGGGATACAACAATGAATGAAGAGTATCATTCTTTAATGAAAAATGATACTTGGGGTTTTGTACCTCTTCTGAAAGGAAGAAAACTTGTCAGATGTAAATGGGTCTATAGAACTAAGTATGCATCAGATGGAAGTGTTGAAAGACACAAGGCTCAATTAGTTTCCAAAGGATTTTCCCAAGTTGAAGGAATTGACTATAATGAAACCTTTTCCCCTGTAGCCAAAATGAATTCCATTCACCTTGTTCTAGCTCTTGCAGCCTCCCATAAATGGGAGGTCCATCAGATGGAATTCAAATCCACCTTCTTGCATGGAAATTTGCAATAATAAATATACATGGAACAACCTCATGGCTATGTCCAAAATGAATCCAACCTTGTTTTTCTCCTTAAGAAATCTCTTTATGGTCTTAAGAAATATCCTCGATCTTGGTATGCCAAAATGGATAGATTTATTCTTGATACCGACGTTTCTAGATGCCATTCTGATCCCAATGTCTATACCAAGAAAGTAGGAAGCCATCTCATAATCCTTTTTATTTATGGTGATGACCTTATCCTAACTAGTAGTGACCCAACACTTTTAAACCATGTGAAAACTATCCATAAGAAGAAATTTGAAAGGACCAACTTAGGCTATTTGCACTATTTCCTTGGCCTCCAAGTCTTGGAAACCAAAGAAGGAATCTTTCTTTCCCAATATAAATATGCTTGTGACCTTATTCATCATTTTCACATGGAAGACCCTAAACCAACCCCTTATCCCTTCCAATCTAGAGTCAAACTTGTTGCCACCTATACTTCTCTCAAAGTAGATGCCACTTTGTACCGTCAGTTAGTTGGTAGCCTCTTATACTTGACTCATACTCATCTTGATATTTCCTTTTTTGTTTGTATTTTTTCTTGGTATATGAAAACACCCCATTAAATCCATTGGAAAGAAACTAAAAGAAAACTTTGGTATGTTCATTGTACGATTAGGTTCAAGATACATTACTGTTTAGAGGGGAATCCTTTATTGGTTGGTTTCATTGATTCATATTGGGCTAGTGACCCTGATGATTGAAAGTACTTTAGGTTATGTTTTCAGCCTTAGTTCAGGACCTATCACTTGGGCCTATAAGAAACAACATGATATTGATATTTATTCAACAAAAGCATAGTATAGAGTAGCAATTAATGAAAGTTAGGAAGCCTTATGGCTTCGACAGATCCTTTCAGAGTTTGGATTCCAATAAAAACATTCGTCTACCCTCTAGTGCAACAATTAGAGTGCCATCAAGCTCGCCAAAGATCCAATTTATCATCAGTGTAACAAACACATCGAGCTACACATGCACTTAATTCGAAATCTCATTCATGATCAAGTTATTGAAGTGATCTTTTTCCCTACAGAGGATTCAGTTGTAGACATTTTCACATAGTCTCTTAAAGAAGCAAATTTTTCTAAACTTTGATCTATGTTATGAGTTTAGGAAGTTGTCATTAAGAGGGGATAGGCTCTAATGCCCCCTTCCTTATCCTGATGTGTCATCTTTGTAAATCCTTCAATCCTATCCCAAGTTGTTCTTAAGGGGGGATGTTAGGATATTTAGACACTTAGGAGTCAGTTAATATCAACTTGGTCTAATGTGTTGTTAGGTTAAAATGTGTTTCTTAGTGTGTTTGTTTAGTATGCATTACTATGCATTTGTAGTTAGGTAATCCAAAAGTCACAATATGTTCCCGACATGGAGAGATCCAACATACCATATTCTCCTTGATCTTAACGACTACATTTATCCATGGCTTAACACTCGATTGGTCCACAATCTCTATTTAAAGAGAATGTAGGGTCATTTTACCAATGATCGATTGTAGAAACTCTCTTGTAAATCTCTCTGTAATATTTTTCTTTTGCACTAATAAATTTCTCCAAGTGGGCACGTTGGTTGGGGATGTGGATGTTTCCCCGTAAAGGTTTTACCAGGTAAAAACATCGATGTGTTGATATTTGATCTGGTTGTCTGAGTGGTTACTGAAGGTGTTTGTCCTTTGTTGGAATACCAATGTTGTCAAATAATATCCAACAAAAATACACTTCTCACTTTTAGGCCATAAAGCTTTCCTTTTATCATCAGGAATGTAAGCCCATGCTACACTACCAAATACACAGAACTTGCTAACATATGGCTTAATTTTATTCCAGGCTTATTTCAATGTTATAGTTTTTAGAGCCTTTGTGGGAATGCAATTTACTATGTAATTTTCACAATTAATGGCTTCCACCTATCAATTAAGACTTAATCCCTTAGATTTGATCACACAATTAGCCATTTCTTTAAATGTGCGATTCTTTCTCTCAACAACACCATTTTGTTGTGGTGTATATGGAACAATGTGTTCCATTTGGATGCCCTGTGTAGTGCAGTAACTTGTAAAATTGTTGTTCACATATTCACCTCCATTATCTGTTATTAACCTTTGAAGTTGATCATATATTGTTTTTGCAAGGGTGCCTTGTAGGCCAAAAAATTGTCAAACACTTCGCTCTTAAGTTTTAAGAAGTAAACCCAAGTGCATCTAGAAAAGTCATCAATGAAAGTTAATAAATAATTGCACCCAGGAAAAGAAGGAGAAGAAGGTGGACCATGAAATTCACTATGAACAAGCTGCAAAGGGGCCAAGGCATGCTAAGAGGCACACTTATAAAAATTGTCCTGATGATGTTTTCCGAGAACACAACCTTCACAAACACCATCTCTGCAAGAAACAAGAGGAATACCATTTACCATTTGTTGATTACATAGTTGTGCAATGAGTGATAGTTTAGATGACCAAACTGCTCATGCCAAATTTTTCTCAAGTCATACCTATGAGCAACAAAAAATGATGGAAAAGATGATGACCCAAAGTTGTCAAAATTGTACAACCTGGTAATATCATCAACAATTCCAATTGCAAGAACATGCTTAGGATATTTTAGATCCTTGATTAGAAATTATTTGTTGAGATTGCATAGAGTGCAAGGAAAAGAGCATATGCAGATCGAAAAGAGTAGCAATCTGGAAATGAAAAATAGAAAATCGAAATATTATCTCTGTAAACATTTGAAAGGGTGTATTTAGGCTTTATACCTCTGGATATGACTGAAATGGTCGTATCTTAGGAAAATGGAAACCTTTTCGAGTGAAATAAAAGTCATTCCTAACTGAAATGGGTGCTCTAGATACAATGGAACAATCCTCTTAGCCAGGAAATTTATGCAAATGGTAGAAACTAGAGATTTGACAACATGTCTTCACGATCTTGATCTACAACAGGAGCGGGTCTTCAAATGTTCTCTGATACCATGTTCAACAATACAAGTATTCGACCAACATATGATGAACACCTTTAGTAATCACTCACACAACCAGATCAAAGATCAACTCACTAATGTTTTTACGTGGTAAAAACCCTGTGTGGAAAAATCCATGGTCCTAACCAATGTGGCCACTTGGAGCAATTGATTAATGCAAAATAAAATATTACAGAGAGATTTACAAGAGTTTTTCTCACAATCGATCATCGACAAATGACCCTCCATGCTCTTTAAATAGAGATCATTGACCAATTAGGTGTTAAGTCATGTATCAATGTAGCTGTTAAGATCAAGGAGAATATGAATTGTCATATCACTCTATGTCGGGAACATATCTTGATTKTCGGATTACCTAACCACAAATACATACTAAAGAAACACACTTTTACCTAATGACACATTAGACCAAGTTGATTTTAAATATCTCTTAAGTGTTTGGATATCGTATGACTTAGCCTTGCATGTAGGATGGTCCTTATTAAAKAAGTTCTCTCAACTCTTCCAATCTAACATTGTACAACTGTGTTGACACCTATTGGAATAATACAACAAATTGGTAAGGAAATTAGAAAATTATTGTGGCAAGGGGGCAAATCTAACTCTAAAATTATTGTGGCAAGGGGGAAAATATAACTCTAAGAAGTTCCATTTGGTAATTTGGAAGACTGTAAGGGCTCCAAAAGAAAGAGGGGGACTTGGGAACAAAGATCCTCTCTACATGAATCTAGCTATGGGGGCCAAACTAGTTTGGAGAATGATCTTAGATAAAGCAGGTTGGTGGATAAAGGTACCATGGAAAAATATTTCAGAGGGGTCTGAAGAAGGTGTATAGATAACATGGGAAGAAAATCAAAGAAGATGTCAATTGCAGAAGCTAATAAGAGAAAGAAATCCTATTATAAAATAAAAAAGCACATGTATCCCAGGAAACGTGAGAGAAATTAAGATTTGGATGTACAACATAATGTGAAAACAACCCTTAAATCAAATCACTAAACTACAACCTCTCAAACAATGGATGAAGGAATAGGTTCTAGTCCACTTGTATGATATTTCCAAGTGGATCGCATCATCTAGAATATTGGTAGGTTAGCATCTTGAGACCCATCTAGGCATATATTACACATTTAACTTCAATTTTATTTCTAGCTCTCAGTGGTTGTGCTCCATGGAATTTTAATTCCTAGGATCAAAGATGTTGGAAACATCTAGAAGAATTCAAATATGGAGAAGGGTACTTTCATCAACTCTATGTTCTTCCTCTTCCACAATGATCTCCGGTCTATAATATGTTGACTTGGTGGTTATCACCTCCTTCGGGATTCGTGACATGGTTTAAAAACCTTTCGTGGATCCGTTAACTCTAGCGGTTGTATCAGAAACTACTAGGTTGGCCTTTTGGTTTAATGGAAAATGTGGGCCAACAATTGGTATCAAAGCGAGTTCCCTTAGAAATAATCTAACTGATGGAAGAAAGATCTCGGGATCACACATATCTAGTCAATAGTCAAGAAGGTTTCTTCACAAACATGGCTCCATTGTTTGATGGAACAAACTATGCATTATGGAGTATAAGGATGCAGATTTATCTAATGGCTCTTGGGCTTGCTATTTGGAAATCATTCACGATTGGGTATACATACCCAAAAACCCCACCAACATATAACATTGGGAAAAATGTTGGTTAACATAATGCAAGAGTTAGATTTCCCACCTTGCCAAATTATTGTGGAAAATTATTGCAGCAAGGGGCGAAATCTAACTCTAAGGCTGGTGAAGAACTCATTAGTACCTTAGAATAAATAAACAAACTTATGGGAAAGAATAAAAAGAAGAAAGAGAAATTGAAAAAATATGAAAAGAAGGATCATTATCTTGATGAAATAGGAAAAATAGTTATCATCCTGAAGACTCAACTAGAAGAGGCAAAAATGACAGAAGAAGTGGTGAGAACCCAGGTGAAAGAAAAGGAAGAAAATTGTGAGAAGATAGAAGCTAAAATATTTTCCTTGAGAAAGGAACTAGAGAAAACAACTAATCAATTGAATATAAGCTTGAAGTTTGGAAAGCATACTGAAACCTTACATAATATTCTCAGTTTCCAAAGGTCACCATTTATCAAGACAAGTCTTGGCTACAATGAAAAACAAAAGACCCCTAAGGGAGATACAAGCACTAAGGTCACAAAGGAATAAAAAAAGGAAAATGAAGAAAATCCTAAAATCTATGCCGATATTCTCAAAGGATACAACAATGAAAGAAACAACATGAAAGGAAATGATGACCAACATAAATATGATTCTTCTCACAAGAATGTGTTTAAAAGAGCAGTTCCACCAAGAATACCTTTGACAACCCGATACCAAAATCTATTTCTTGGTTATTGTTTTTCTTGTAATAATTTTGGTCATAAAGAAATATATTGTAGAGCCTATACAAAAAGTTACCATGTGAGAAACATAAATAGAGGTCCTTACAAGACCTCAAAGGATGATTATGTGAGCAACAAAACCAGAAGTTCTCATGAGTTTGCTAATAGAAACTACAATTCATTTTATCCTATACTTGATTATGACACTAAATTTTATAAGTGCAATAACTATGGGCACTTAGAACATGATTGTAGAAAAAACATAATAAAGTATCCTTAGCAAAACATGGAAGAAAATTTTCTTACCAAGCATAGAGAGGAATGCAACAACCATAAGTGTTCAAAGAGTGGAGAATACAACAAAAAAATTTCTTATTATTATTTGATGGAGATTCAAAGATAAATCTAGGGGTGTAAGGAGTGGGGGGGATTCTCTATGATCTCAGAGGAACATAGGTAGTGTCCTATTCTTGGGGCATAGATGTTATAGCAAGATTTGCCTCACCATTGTTATCTTTCATAGAGTACCTTTTTCCATTTCCCTATGCAGACTTGTCACCCCTTTTTGATGAATCCAGAGATAAAAATACATATTTTTCCACATATACGCACCCTATCTACTATACATCATGCATATACATAGGCTTCTCCACTACAGCCCATGTACATCAGAATTTGTGCTAGAAAATACAAAAATGAGGTCAGGTTTCCATGTCACGACAAGAGATCTATGATCCTTGGCCTTCCATATACTGGAAACGTTCCGACTCGACCTTTCAGTTGCATTTTGAAGGCCATAAGAACACAATTCCGAGCTATGGAAAAAAGGAGAAAGCATTCAACTTTGAGAGCAAAGTTACTCTGGATAAATTACTTCATATTGAGTATGCATCCCTTTGTCCCTCAAGTCTGAACACAGTGTTCATCCCCCAAGTTCTTTCCCTATTGTTGAGAGAACCTCATTGTCTCTTTTCTATGAGCTTGCCATTGGTGGAAGATTGAAGTGGTGGAGGCCCAGTTGGAAGGAACTTGGTTTCTTGGTTTCGAACCGTGCCGACACGAAAGTCTGTAATGTTTTCGCTTCTACTGATCATTTATTAATAGAAATACTCCTTTCCCGTCCAATTGGTATCGTGAAAATATATGATTATTATCCATGGGCATATTTGTAATGTTTATTAATGGATTATGCTATCTAATGTGCTAACCCCTTTATATTATCACTATATACTTTCTCTGCTTGTTTGTTGAGAAATGGTTGCAGTTTGAAAGCTTTGGGTCAAAGTACTCAATAGTGGAACATCATCAAACGTTGGAACAAGGTAGGCTTCTTTCTTATCTCGCTTGCACATTGGTTTATATAGCATATGTTGGAATTGAGTAGATTTTTGCAGTCATACCTGTCTGTTGTGGTTTACCCTGGCCATAGAGAGTTTTTTCCTCGTAATAGAATTAACGACCATACTGGGGACAGATCTTCTTTCTAAGGGTTGAAGTACTTTTTCTCCTTGCATTTCTCTTTTTCATTTGTGTTTCTTGTCGTATCACTGCTTGACAGATTCTGTTCACTCTGGGACTGAGTTTTCAACCTTTTTACCCTTGCTTGGCCTTGTTTTCAAGCCTGTACGTGCCCTATTGCCTTGACAGTCGCATACACATGCGTGTTGTCTCACTGCAAGCTGTGTATATACACTATGTTTCCCTGAATAATCGTGTACACCTTATTTCCTTGCTTGGTTTCTTGGTTTGGTGGTTGTTGGGTGGGATTTGATGATTGCTAAGCCTTCTTAGGTCTCTGTAGTGCCTGTTGAGTTTCTCTGGGTTGACAGGAAACCTGTTTGGAGTTGAATTTTTGGGCATAGTCTTTCTCATCGTTTTTCATTTTTGATTTGTCCTTGAACTCTGGGTTGTTGCTTGGCTTCTTAGTATTCTGCTTGAGTCATTTTGTGTATACACAGTAGAATTTCTATACCAGGTTGCTTTTCAGTCCATGCATTTTCTCTTTAATATATTGAAAATAAAAAAATATAGGCATTTTATTTTCTGAATCTTTATCATTATCTTAGTGCATTTAGTGAAAGATTGCATTTTACTTCTGAATTGCAGAGTTGAAATTGAAAATTGCACTGTTTTTATACGCATATCATTCATTGAAAAGTTAAAATTGGACTTCGCATTATATTTATATTTATTTTCTTGCAAAGTCATAATATCATGAGTTTCACATCCATACCCTTTTGAGTAATCACGGCCATAAAATTTATGCTTTAAACTAAAATTGATTAGTCACGATTTTATTTTTAGGGTGCACAAACTAGTCTAGGATTTAGTGCCTTGGAGTAGGATTTTGTGAGTAAACTTCTCCAAGACAATTAAATCAACATATGTGTCTGAGATAGGGAGTTGAGAAGTCCATTGTATAATTGGTAAGATCAGGAAGCTCCACTCACACTGAAGTTAATCATGAGGTCACGCGAAGTTAGTTGAAGGGATAACCTCCAGATACTCACCTAGCGTTAGAGATATTTCTGTGGATTTATTCGTATTTGGGGATCTTGCTAGTACCCATACCTTTGTGAGAGGCGATGATTTCAAGGTTTTGGGCTTTGCTACCTTGCCCACATGGTAATCCATATTTACGACTGCTCGCCTGTGCATCGGTTATACAGTGGTTTATTAGTTGTTTGACTTAGGTATCTCATAGGTTACTTGCAGGGGTTATTCTGCTTGTACCCTGGGTCATATAGGGGTCGGAAAACACACAACCTTTATGGAAGATTACCTCTCCAGGGGGATTTGACTGACTGGTTGTTAAGCCCATGACGGCCCCTATAACTGATTATGTTACCTCCACACTTTAGCAGGGAGTCTCGGGTCCCTCCTGGATGAGACATACCTTCTTTAGTGAGGGAGGCCACTCAACCATTTTAGCTTGTTTGCATGCATATTGGTTGTTTGACTTTTTGGTATGCTCTTTAATTACTAGTTAGCCTTAAGAGTTTATACTGAGTTCTCTTTATCATGGATAGTGGGGTTCCTTTGGCCCCCTCATTTACTACTACCCACCCCCCCCATGACGTTCATGGGGGAAAATCTGTCCATTTTTTATAATGGTCAACAAAATTATGGTACTCAGTCAATGCCTTGGGTCTCTGATAATTTTTCTCATGGTATGTCTAATATGTCTTCTCACTTTCCATCCTATGTCTCACCTCCTTATGTGAATACAAGTTTTGGGTCTGGGGGCAAGATGCCTCCTTCTTATCCCTCTCCATTTGGTGGGAGTCATATCCTTCAAACACCTCTTACGATAGGAGGTTGGAATCTTCCTTCCTACGAATCCACTACACAAGAAGTAAATTCCCAATTAAGCAATCATTCTACTTGTTACACTCCGTCCACTTATCCTTCTTCCGCTATGTCGGTTCCTACAAACACTTTTCCCATGGTGGACCTTCGTCTGCCCTCTGGTGTTTCATCTGGTGGGAATTATTTTTATAGTATGGGCAACCCCCCTCACGAAGTTCCTTCGTTTGGGGGAAACATATATCCTCACATGAGTAACCCTTTCATGTTGCTTTCTCTTCACAAGAATCTTCCTCAGTGTCGATTCCCTTACAACCCTTTATGTATCAGTATGGAGGAGAATACTATCCTCCTGAACAGGGACAAGGTGTAAACCAGGATCCTTCCTCACCTACAATTCCTCAAAACCAATATTTCCTTGGACCTTGGTCTCAAATTCCCCAATTCACCATCGCCACAAGTCCATTCACTACGTGTCATACTTGTGTTATATCACCAACCACTGCAAGTCATGCTGGGGGAACAAGTCCAATCAATGCGTTTCATATTGGCATTATATCACCAACCTCTGCTAGTCATGTTGGAGATTGGTTGACAACCTCTGTGATTCATGTTGAAGACCTGGAACCAACCGCTGCAAGTCATGCTGGGGGCACATGTTTGGTCACTGCTAGTCACACTGCACATCCATCACCAACCTCTGCTAGTCATGTTGGGGATCCATCACCAACCTCTGCTAGTCATGTTGGAGATTTGCTACTAGCCTCTGCAATTCATGCTAGGAGCATGTCACCATCCACTACAAGTCATGTTGGGGGTATTCATATGATTGAGAAGCCTATACATCTTAGACGTAAGCCTATATTCCTTTGCAGGATTTGTGAAGGAAGTCACCTTACTCGCTTGTGTCCTGTTACTTCTGGGATACCAGAAACGTGGGGCTCACCTAAGGGCCCTTCGAGTTCTGAGGCATATATGGTTTCACAACACTCTGTTCCTTCTTTGGTTGATACAATAGTCATGCCGATGCAATCTTCGACTAACACCCCTTTCCCTTTAACGGTTGATGCACCCTTTAACCGTGTTGTCTCACATCCCGTTCAACCGGTGGTCGTGTCGATGCAATCTTCAACTGATACCTCTCCTATGTTCGGGGGTGATGCATCTCTTGACCTTGTTGTCTCACATATTGTTCAACCAATGGTCATGTCGATGCAATCTTTGACCGACAACACTCATGTTTTTTGGGGTGATGCACCTCTTGACCTTGTTTTCTCGCATCCTATTCAACCAATGGTTGAGGAAGTGGTCGTATCGATGCAATATTCGATCGACTCCACTCTTCTCTCGAAGAGTGACAAGTCTAAGGAAGCGGTCGGTCCAATGCAATTTTTTGTCAATCCCGCTCTTCTGGTTCTGGTTCTATACCTTCTATGCCATGTCCTTAGCATTTTTATTACTTCACCTTTTGAACAAGAGAGAGTTTTACTCTTCTTGATTTCTCTCCCTCCAAGTCTTGATGAGGTTCCCTTTGATTGGGGTGGTCTTATGGGGTATCCAATGCCTCCTCTAATGTATTTTCCAGAAAGAGACATTATCCGATATAACATAGAGACGATATACTCCGTTAGCACTTTCTCCTCCTCAACTTGGAGAGCTTTGGGTTTTCCCAAACTTTTGTCAGCTATCCGTAAGATACTGACCTTCTGCAGAAGATCGGTACGGGAGCCTTGGCCTCCCCATTTACATGTTGATTAGAACAACATAGCGAGTCTTAGTTAATCTCTTTTCTGACTCGTCTAAAAAATGAAAATATTGCCAAGTGATTTGTCCCTTTCAAACTAGGTCATGAGTCTTAGTTAAGCTCTTTTCCAACTCGTTACCAAAAATAGAAAAGATCGTCGAGTGAACTTGTCTTTTTCACACTCATAAATTGGATTTGAAAAGACATCTATTTGGCACAAGTTTATCCCTTTTTCACACCAAGTAGACTAAAAGACATAAAAAAGGACATTTTTTGGCGTTAAATTGTGATTGCATCTCATGCTCTCGCTTGCAGTATTGAGCCTTTAGCCAGTTCTCACTTTGCATTATAAACCGTTGCCTAAGAAAATTTTTCATCCTCAACCAAGCAGAGCCTTGTTTATATCCTTTGCAATTTGACACCCTATACCCTGAAGGGAACATCACCCCGAGTGTCCATCTCTCGCATGCATTTCCTTGCATTGAGCATAGGTATGTTCCACTGCTGGAACTAGTTTTTCTTAATTGTGATACTTGTTTCCTCCTCTGTATCATAGCATTCATTTGTTATGAAAAAACAAAAAAATACAGGCAGGAAGGGAGTACTATATTATAATTGGCAGCAGTCGTGTCACCTTTGAACAGAGAAAAAAATTATTGAGTCCTTGTGTCATCATAATTTTGGGTTTAGCATGGCCTTAGGAAGCTGATCTCATTACAAAGTTTTTCTCTAACGAATGGTTACTCTTCTAGTCCCTATAGAGAACATTGTTGATGCCTCCTACATCAAATAGTTACATCATTGAGTCTATGCTGCCAGAGTCTACCACATGTCTCATGCTCTTGTTCAAAGGAAGTCTATCAACTTGTGTTGGCCATTCCTCAGAACTCTTGACTTTACATGTTGGCCATACCCTCAATTTGACTCAGAATCACATGATACTATGGTCGTATCATGCAACCTATCCCTACTTTCATCATTGGTAGGTCACCTTGAACCCATTAGTCGACATTTCATCATTGGTCGTTGACTGGGTGGTTTCCCTTGTGTTCGACGACAAGACATATATTCACACTTTGAGATTCATGCAGTTTTTTGGATTCCATTAGCCTTATTGGTGGTTTCCTCGCCTTTGTCATCAGTTTTCATCATTGGTTGCTATTCAGAGGGTCTTTTTCGTGTACCACTTGCATTTGGCACACACAAAAGACGCACAGGGTCGTTGGTTCGTGAACATATTCTTTGTCCGATCTCCACCAAATTATGAAGCTCCTGCTTTTTTCCTCATGCTGACTGATGAGAGATGCCTTAATGCTCTCCTTTCAGTGGGTCTCTTTCCATCGAATTCAGCTCATTTATTCTGGATATGGGACCTAGAGTTTTATGAGTACCTTGAGACTTGCATTCATTAGTGGTAGGCTCTCTCACCATTGACAGATGGGAATAAATCAATATCTCCTGATCAATGGATTCCTCAAGTGTTATACATCGACTCCTTTATTCACACTTGTAGGAATGTGCTCGGTGCCTTGATACCTACTTTCATTATTGGTAGGTTGTCTCGTGTTTGTTAATGGTATACCTCAATGACCAGTAATCAAACGATGTCTCATTGTGTTCGACCTCAACTCCTTTATTCACATGATGTAGACTTGCACCTTTGGTGGATGTGTAGAAGACTTGAAGACATCACTATGTGGTCGCAACTTTCCTGATTTTTTGCTTCCTTTTCATTGGAACAACACCTATTTGACTACAGTAATCATGAGACATCAGATTATACTCCATCATATACAGATATCTTCAGATTGGTTTTAAGACTGGTTCTACTGGGCCTTGTTCGTGATTATGAAAACTTTTGGCATATAACTGCATTTGTATTTTCCTATTCATGTCCACAGACACTTATTTGGTATATTTTCCACATGGATCTGCATTGTATTCTATTGGCAACCATGTATGTAAAGTCAACACAGAATGTAATGAGCAACTAGTCTTTCCAGCTGGGATTATACCACTCCACTTCTAAGTTATTTATAATGTATTTCGGCCATCACAGATACTCCTCTGATCTCACACATTAGGGGGCATCTGTTATAGCAAGATTTGCCTCACAATTGCTATCTTGCACAGAGGGCCTTTTTGCATTTCCCTATGCAGCCTTGTCACCCCTTTTTGATGAATCTAGAGCTAAAAATAAATAGTTTTCCACATATACGCGCCCTATCTACTATACAACATGCGTATACGCAGGCTGCTCCAATACAACCCATGTACATCGATATTTGTGCCAGAAAATACAAAAATGAGGTTGAGTTTCCATGTCACAACATGAGATCTCTAATCCTTGGCCTTCCATATACTAGAAACTTTCTGACTCAGCCCTTCAGTTGCATTTTGAAGGCTATAAGAACACAATTCCGAGCTATGGAAAAAAGGAGAAAGCATTCAACTTTGAGAGCAAAGTTACTCTGGAGAAATTACTTCATATTGAGTCTGCATCCTTTTGTCCCTCAAGTCTGAACACAGCGCTTGAGAGAACCTCATTGTCTCTTTTCTACGAGCTTGCCTTTGGTGGAGGATTGAAGTGGTGGAGGCCTAGTTGGAAGGAACTTGGTTTCTTGGTTTTGAACCATGCAGACATGGAAGTCTATAATGTTTTTGCTTTTGCTGATCATTTATTAGTAGAAATACTCCTTTCCTGTTCAATTGGTATCGTGTAAATATACGGTTATTATCCATGGGCATATTTGTAAAGTTTATTAATGGATTATGCTATCTAATTTGCTAACCCCTTTATATTATCACTATATACTTGCACTACTTGTTTGTTGAGAACTAGTTGCAGGTACAAATCTTTGGGTCAAAGTAATCAACAGTGGAACATCATCAGACGTTGGAACGAGGTAGGCTTCTTTCTTATCTCGCTTGCACATTGGTTTATATAGCATATGTTGGAATTGAGTAGATTTATGTAGTCATACCTGTCTATTGTGGTTTACCCTGGCCATAGAGAGTTTTTCCCTCGTAACACTAGATGAAGCACCAAAATGTTTCATAAGTCTACATGTTACTAAGAGGCCTTCTCTTGGCAAAGGAACTACATAAATCTTCCTTAATTTCATTGGCAGACTCCATGAATGTGATCAAAGAAATGCTATGGAAGTCCCATCCTATAGAAAATAGAGTGGTCAAAGTTCTAGCGCAAGCATGGATGGAGAAAAAATTATTCAAGTCTATCTCCTTTTATCGCATAAAGCATGAGCTAAACAAGGAGGCAAGTATCCTGACAAAAAATCCACATATCTAGCCAATTCCAAAATGGAAATTGGGGGGGAGAATTCCATATTTAACATCCCTTAATCAACTTCACAATGGTCGATAATCAAATTAACGAGAATAGGTCTTCACATCAAGTGACATTGGCAATCATATCCCATTGTTTTGAAATAAGAGCACAGAGGACAAAACACACCTTGTCTCACATGCAAAGTGTTAATTTGTTGCTAGCTATTGAATGCAAAGAAATGAGGCCCTATAAAAGTGGCGGGGCATTGTGGTTGAAGGAATTTAGGATATTCACACAAAAATGATGTCATATTAGGGTGAATTTTCCCTTGGATTGTTCTCGTAGGCTCTATTAGGGTCCATGTATGTGCCTTTTAGCTAATGGATTGAGGACCTATATATTTCTTGGGTTATGGTGAGATTTTTGTGGTATCGTGGTCATTTTGATTTTGCTCCAGGTGGATTTCCTAGATGATCCTTCCTCTTATTGGGCTTTAGTTTTTGGGAGTAAGACAAGGTTGGCCTTGTGGTCTCTAGTTGTGGAGTCTCTATCCTAGATTTGGGTTGAATCATCCAGATTTCTCTTGGTTAAGTTAATTTGGTTCTAGGACCTTATTTTTGTTGTTTGTCTTAGTGTTGTCTACGAGGATCTATGTTTTATGTTAGTTGGTTTTTGGATTCATTTTTATAGAGACTATGGGAGAGATAAGATTGTTTAGTTTGGCTCTGGAAAGGGACAAAGCTAGCATTCAATTTGAATTGGTTTAGCAATCAAAAGTGTCAAGAAACTTTGCATTGTTGTGTAGTTTTGGATTTATTTTGGGTCATTAATAATAATCATCAAGGAGAGGAAATAGGGACTTTGTTCCAGGTCTGGCCTTACAATGTAATTGAAGGAAAATGTTGGCTCAAATTAGAGATTGGTCTTGTCAAGTTGAAATCTGGCTTTGGTCATGTAGAAGAAACAATGGATTAAATATAGTTAATGGAATTCAAAACATTACTAAGAAGGCACTAGGACTTTATCAATTGCGACATGACTTCATTATTTTCAGTATTAACAAAAGTTCGTGAAAATGAACATCTTTCCATTTCTCAAAATGATTCAATAATGAAGCTTCTTATGGAGCAAAAGAGAAGAATTGACACTTTAGAGGCAGAGTGAAATATGCTCAAAAACCTGGTATTGAATCTACAAAAAGAAGCTCTCTTAGCACCTTAGAAAGACAGTCTCCTTGGAGACGAATGAGAGAAGGAAGCATGACACCAACATAAGAATAATAGGGTCATTAGGAAGAAATTCTTCCTAGGTTCTGAAGCTATGCAGGATGAGGCCACTAACATTTACATCATAATAAAATGACATCAAATATGCTTTCAATTTATAAATTTTGTGTTTAGTTTGCATTGCAATATGGAAGCATATGTTAGCGGCCTATAAGTGGCACGTAGGGAACTATAATGTATGTATAAGATCTATATTGAGACAAGTTATGCAAATATGGAACAACACCATGTAATATGTCACTTCAACCTTTTATATACGTATTTTTTTTTCAAGGTTCGGTTAAAAAAAAAAATCATAGACCATACACACTCAACACTACTTCACTCAAATCATTAACTATTATTAAAATACAATTTATATATGTATTCCAACGCACAAATTAAACCCACTGTAATAGTTCGTAAATATTTTGGGTACTATCCTATACAACCTTGATTATACATAAAAAAATGTGCATTCAAATTATATAATATCGTGCAAATCAACAATTCTAAGAAGTCACTATAGGTTACAACTAATGTGTCTATAGATTATTACATGCATCACGAGATATCTCAAACAAACTTTGTCCATGCATATATACATAGGAAGCTAATTGCTTATTCATTAACATAATGATATGTATGCTTCAATAGTATTATGTTACAACCCATGCATAGTATGTTCATTTCGAGAGAGGAAAATCAAACCATTCTATAATATCTAATAACTTAGACAAGGGTTTCTGCACAAAACTAGTAGTAGTATCAAATCGATAGAACTAGTGATCTATAAACTATTGCAGATAATCCACTAGAACAATTCTTCAAAACATATCTTAAAGTATTTTGAAATCTTAGATTTTTGTAGTTTATTTCCTTAGATCCCATATTAGTTAATTACTAGCTTTGCTTGAATTTAAAAAATAATTGAAATATAAGAAGGAAATAAAATGAAAAAAATATAAACCAAACACATGAAGGAACACAATATTTGACTTAGGAAACCCAATACAGTAGAAAACCCAATCAGAAGGTGAGGCCTATGCTCTGCTCTTTTTTATTCAGTTATAAAATGAAAATACAAAGGAATGGGAACTCACTATGGAGTTACCTTTTGACACTATGGCTTGAAAAAATTCTAAAAAATCCTCCTCCTCCTTTATTATGCTCAAAACATACCACTCTCAAATGTTTTTCTCGGCTATGGAGCAAGACAGAATGAAAAATAATGGAACCCCTTCTCCTCCTAGCAGTTCAGTATTTAACATAGCCTGATAGCCATCTAGGTGTAGGGTTTTGACTTCCTCAACCCTTAATTGTGATAAGGTTTTAAACCTTCTAGAATATTCTTGAAAGTCCAAACATGGCTATCCCCATATGCGTAAGTAATCAAGGCTGATGTGGCATCCTCTCATACCATGGTGGTCAACACGGTAGGTCAACTTGCATGAGGCATAACTTTTGAATATGAGCTCCAATTGAGGCTATTCTTGCAACGTTTTAAAGGTATCACTATGTAGAACATGGAATATTGCTACAAAGCAGTGTTTGGACCTAAAAAAATTGGCCTTTGATGACTCAAAAGGGATTTGAAAGATTTTGGATGATTTTTTTCAAAACTACTAAAATGGCTCAATAAGTTGATTCCTCCAATTTTTCCACCTAGAAAGTATCGAGATAAATGAAAAATTATACAATGATCCAATTAGGATCATCCCTCCCCATATAGGGAGGCTTTTGGTCCCAAAAATATTTACAAAGTGAGGTGAGGAAAATTTTCCTCTACCTTCTCCTTGGAGTACCATTTTTCCTTGCTTGGAAGTTGTCCTTTCAACCCAATCAACCAAAGGTCGTGTTGCCCCTGCCTTGTAGTTCCATACCTCTTCTGCAAAATTGTGTTCTCTACAAACTTTGCTTAAGAATATGGTTCTAATTCCTCTATGGTAGGTAAGACCTCCTCCTCCTCCCGATCTGACATGAAATCCTCATAGAGTTTCAAATTCTCCACATTCACTACTGAGTAAATGCGTATGTGGGTAGATTGAGTTTGTAGGCATTATCTCCCACCTTCTCCAATATCTCAAAAGGGCCATACCAGAGCCTTGATCTTCTTACCAGGACTCTGTAGTATTTCCTTGTTAAACTGTAACAAACTTTTGTCTCCCACTTTGAATGATTTTTCTGTTTTATGTTGATCATGTCATCCCTCGTACCTTTCCCATGACTTCTTCAGTGTCCCCTATACTTGCAAATGGATTTTCCTAATATTTTTGAAAAAATTGTCTAATTTTAATTCTTCTCCCGTGGTGTCTTCCCTCACTCCTCCTTGATGTCCATAAACAACATCCAAGGGCGAAGGTGGAAAACACCCAAAACAAGTTTCAAAATGGAACTTACCAGTGGAAGTATGGACCGCTATGTTATAAGAGTGCTAAATATAGATCATATTTTCATCCCAGGTATTTGAATGCTTCTGATTGTAACCCCTCAAAAGATGCACCAAATTCCTATTGACTACTTTCCTCTTCCCTATCATATAATTGGCTTAGGTTGATGGAAAGTTGGTTTGGGCTATTGGTTGTCATTTATGTCAACCCTTCGAGAGTGATATTTTAGATTAATGACAACCCTTAGTGATTGATGTCAACCCTTGGAGAAGTTTGGTAGTGAATTCTAGTAGCACAAAGGTATGGGTAAGGGACCCAAGCTTGTTTGAGGTATAAAGGCATGAAGATCAATAAATATGCAAGTAAGACTATTCTAGATGGATAGTACATGTCATTCCATTTTTGGTGATATGTGGAACATCACGTAGTTCCTCACGGTTGAGGAGATATGGCTTAGTGAAGTTGAAGAACCCTCATGAGTTATCTAGAAGCCCCTAGAAGGTCAAAGAAGTCAATTGTTATAGAAGCTCCTAGAAGAAGTGTACTAGTCAAATTGATGGTAACTAGGATTTAATCATGGGTATAGTTGTTGCATTAGGATAATAATAAAAAACAAATTAGTTGCAATAAGAAGTTGTGATGAGAAGATTGAATAGTCAAAGTGGTTGACCAAGAAATAAATTAAATAATAAAGTGGTTGCAACAAGAAGTTAGTTAAGGGAAAAGCAGTTGTGAATTGACCAATTATAGAAAAGTTGGTTGCAACAAGAATTTTTTAGTAAAGATAAATTATTTAAATAATAAAGTAGTCAAAGTGGTTGCAAAGATAAATTATTTAAATAATAATGTGGTTGCAACAAGAAGTGGTGAGTTTATTATTTATGGATAAGTCAAAGTGGTTGCAAAAGAACTTAATTAAATAATAAAGCTAGTTTCAACTAGATGTGGAGAACTTACTATTTGTGAATAAAGTGGTTGTAAGTGGATAAGTGGTTAGAATTGGTTAGCCCTAAAAACAAGGAAGTCGGGTTAAGTTGGTTAGAAGGTAACCCATTGAGGAAGCTACATGGAAGTATAAATAAGATCAGAGAAATGATCTCCTATTAGAACCTATTGAATATCATTGAATATCTATTTTGTGAAAGGTTTATTGTAGGTACACATTAATACATCAAGTCACACAATGTTGAGGAAGTGAAAGAGGATTGCGAACAAAAGTTTCAAAGTTGCAGAAATACTGAAAAAAACCCTAGTTTCTAAGTTGTACGTGGGATGGCAGTGAAAAATTAGTGTACACACATGGGATGAAAGTAGAATAGGTAGCGTACACACACGTTCTATACATGAAAAGGCAACGTACATTTGAAAAACTCATGAAAAACTTAAATGGATGTTAGTACCAGGTCCCTGAAGTCTGAAGCAATTTCCCAAGTCAACATTCTACAAATTCTCATGAGTAAAGGTATGTTATTTATGTATATGTTTGAGGATTGAATATTGGATGATATGGCACATGCCTAAGGCATGTCTTGTAGGCCCTTGATGGTACTTGTTTGAGAGTTTTGGTTGTGATGTGTTAGTGAAGTTGTTGGTTAGTTTGAGGCAGATCTATTGTAGTACATGGTTGGTGCATGTGTGAGTGTTATTGGTATATATTATGGTACATTGTGAGAGGATTTTGCTAGTGGTATTGCTATATGATTGGTACACACTTGAGGCTACATAACAATGAGGTGTTAGCGCATGGTTTGATCCAGGTGGATATTGGTGGCCACCCACCTATTCCAATTGGCTCCTTTTGACAGTTTTAGTTCAACACGTTCTTTTGTAATTGTTTGTAATTGTGGGTTCTACACTTGCAGGGCTATGTGAAGCCCTACACAACTACTAGGTGGATATTGGTGGTTTCCCACCTAATCTATCTAGCTTATTTTGGATTTTTTCATGTCAATACATCTTTATGTATTTCCAGGGCCGTTTTGGGGCCCTAAACAATGTTTTTTTGGCTTGCCACAACGAAATTGTAGATTGAGTCAGATTTTTATGACATAATGTGTATTTCTTGAAAATACCTTTCCAATGGGCTATCATGCACCTAAAATGAAGGTCATATGCAAAAGTTACTACCCCAGGGAGTTGAGGTACCAACTTACCCATCGGTGCCCACATAACTTTTGGAGTTTCATCTCCTAGGGTTAGGTTTTTGGATGTATAGGGTTTTGGAATTCATGAGTAATGTTAAAAAGGCCTCTGGAGCCTCATTGTAATCATTCTTCTAAGACATATGCACTTAGTAGACACATCTCTTCTTAGAGATAACTACCACCATTCGAACAAGTTATTTTTAGTTCTGCAGTTTTACAATTTCAGCCTATTTTATTTATTCAATAGAAGTTATTGTTCACTAGATATCTGTTGTTGTTCCCCATATCTTTGTTTTATTTTATTCAACATATTATTTATTTCATTCCACTCATAAATACATATCAATGGTATCATAGTGTTCTTCTCTTCATTTATTTTTCTTCGTGCATGTCCTCGACAAGATCTGGGTGCAAGAAATTGGGACTCAAACCAGTCAAGCCTTTGCAAGATCAGATGTGCCAAGTCTAAAAAAAACTCACGGGGGACAAGAAGAAAGATGATGGAGCAAGCGATCCTTTTAAATTGTTGTTTGAGGAATCCCTTGCACGACAAAGGGACAAAATAATGGACAACTTTGCACAGATCCTTCAACAACTTCCCACATGAGACACATCTTCATCAAGCGGCCACGCAACTCCCTTCAAGGTACAAGTAAATTTTTATATTCCATTATTTGAAGGACTGATAGATGCAGATGCTACAGATAAATGGTTGAATCTGCTTGAAGGGTATTTTTTGGTCCACAATTTTTCCGATAGGGAAAATATTACTTTTGTACTCCTCAAGGTCGTCCCCCATGTTAAGGATTGGTGGGATACTTACTCTGAGCAAAGGTCCATAGAGGAATCTGCAATATTTATGGTCATGATCACATGGGATTCCTTCATGAATGTCATTAAAGAAAAATACTACCCTAATGGAAGCTACAAGGACCAATACACAAGATGGACCACCTTACATCAAGAAAGGGACTAGGCAATACTAGATTTCACCGATATTTTCCATACCCTACACACCAAATTGGGTATCAAAGACTCTGAATGAAATATGGTACTCAAATACCATAGTTGTTTTCATAGATACATTCAAACATAAATGGATTTTCTAGACATCGCATCATTGAGTACGACTTATAGATATGTTGTCAAGATCGAGCATAAATTTAAGAAGAAGAGGCGAGAGTTTGGATCTACAAAATCTCCTCACAACTGAAGTAGGGAAAAGGTGGCCCCAACCCACAAAACAAGGGACAGAGAAAATATGGCCACTCTCAGGACAACTAGTCCAAGTTGAAACAAAATAAGGGTAATGAGAATTCGAAGAAGGACACAAGAAAGTGGTGTGAATACCATAAAATCCCTTGGCACAACATCAAAGAATGTCACTCCAAGCAGTCATTGGTGGCCGAGCTGAAAGCTTCCGAGTCAGAGGTAGATTCTGACTCTGAATCAAATCCAAAAGGAGGGAAGTGGATTATCGATGCTGAACCCAATGCCATAGTCGCTACCACCAAATTCCATCCAAGTGAACTAGAAGAACCAGAGGAATGGGAACACCTCTTTCTCTCACATATGTGGGTAAATGGGGCTCCTCTTCATTTCATTGTCGATAGCAGTAGTCAGAAGAACCTGATCTCAGCAGAGGTCATCAAGCACCTGGACCTGCCGATGACACCACACCTGCAGCCCTACACCATTGGTTGGCTTCTCCAAGGAAGATATATCTGCGTCAGCCAACAGTGTTGTCTACCCTATGACATCAAGCCCTTCAAAGATGAGGTATTGTGTGACATTTCTCCCCTTTAAATTTGTGATGTTATTTTAGGAAAACCATATTTGTGGAAGTGACATGATGTGTATGAGTCTATACCCTGTAGTTTTATTATTACTTTGGGTAGAAAATTGTACAGGATACCATAGGTAGCACTGCCTACCTCTATTTCTTTAATCTCTGCTAAGCAATGTAGTAAAATCATTTCACGGATTGGGAAGTTCGTCTTCTTTGTGATCCATACTCATAGTAAGTAGAAGGTCGTCACCACAACCATGACCTCTACACAGAGCCTCTCTTTGTAGTAGAATCAAGTGGACAAAATCATGGAAGAGTACAAAGACATCTTCTCCTCACCCACTAGGGTACCGACGCACTACCAAGTCAAGCATCCAATTGATCTAACCCTCGATGCACCTCTGCCTAATGGACCAATTTATCATTGCTCATTGATGGAAAATGATGAAATCAAGCGTCAGAAACAAGATCTGCTTCAAAATGGGCACATCAGACCCAATTCCTCCCCTTGCGGACACTCGATTGTACTGGTGCAAAAGAAATATGGGACTTGGAGGTTCTGCATTGATTACAAAACATTAAACAAAATCACAGTCAGGAACCGATACCCAATTCCCCAAATTTATGACCTTCTTGACCAACTCAAAGGGGCCAAGTTCTTCAACAATAATGACCTAAATTCTGGCTACCGCCAGGTTCCCATTGAACCGACTGATGTATGGAAGACAACTTTCAAATCTAAAGAAGGTCTCTTCTAATGGATGGTCATGCCCTTTGGCCTAAAAAATGCACCAAAAAAATTCATGAGATTGATGGATGATGTATTGATACCCTTCACCAACTATTTTGTGGTGGTATATCTAGATGACATCCTCATATTCAACAGAACTTTGGAGGAGCACATGCATCATACTCAACAGGTTTTGAGCACTCTGCGGTAGCACAAGTTATATCCAACTTGGAAAAATGCTCCTTTGGCATAAACATGGTCCAATACTTGGGATACATTGTTGATGAACATGGGGTACATGTGGATCCAACTAATATCCAATTCATCTGTGACTGGCCCGCCCTGACCACACTAACCGAGCTTCATATATTATTGGGACTTGCCAATTTCTACCGATGGTTTGTGTTGTGATTTTCCCACATTGCATGGGCCCTCAACCAAGTGACCAAGGGTTGTGGAAAGGAAACGTTCGCATGGGGGAAGGCACAACAATGAGCATTTTATGATCTGAAGCATCGATTGTGCTCATCTCCAGTACTCTCCTTACCATATCTACAACAACCGTTTGAGATTGAGACTGATGCATCTGACTATGCTGTAGGCACAGTTCTCACTCAACATAGTCATCTGATAGCATACCACAACGAGACACTCTCAAATATTGTTCAGAAATACCCCACCTATGACAAGGAAATGTATTCCATTGTACAAGATTGTCGTTAATGGAAACATTACATTATGGGAAAGGAGACAATCTTCCACATTGATCACAGGCCTATGCAGTTCATATAGACACAAGGGAAGTTGCAGAACAACTGCCATCAAAAGTGGTCCACATACCTGCAACAGTTCCATATCAACATCAAGTATAAGACATGGAGAAAAAATCATGTCGATGACTACCTCATTCAACCTCATGTGGCTGCACTCACCACCGTGCTCCATTCCTATGGGCATGAGGCATCTGAGTGGCCCCAACTTTATCAAAAATATCCTGAGTTCGCCACCACCTATCAACTCTTGGGTATAGGTGTGAATGTCACCAAATTTCACATTCAGGACAAACTATTATGTCATTTGGTCCACCTCTGTGTTCTTGCAAGTGAGCGTGCAAAGATGATTTGGGAGGCTCACTATAGTCAGATGGCAAGACATTTTGGCATGGAGCAAAATGTGGTCGTTCTACAAAAACATTTTTGTTGGACAAAACTTTGACATGAAGTCAATAGGTATATTAGATCTTACATTGCCTATTCCATTGCCAAGCTAGCCAGCAAGAAGCAAGGTTTATACACCCCTATTCCTACTCCAAAGAGGCCTTGGGAATCCATCTCGATGGATTACATGTCTATCATTCCATCCACCAAGCAAGGAAATGATTGCATATTTGTGGTGGTTGATCGATTTTCAAAGATGTCCATTCTCATAGCCTACAAGATGAGCATCAAAGTGGCAGATACTGCCAAGCTCTTCTTCGAACGAGTGTGGGTCCATTTTGGGATACCACAGACCATCATCTCTGATCAAGACAACAGGTTACTCAACACATTTTGGTCGAGTATTTGGTCATTGTTGGACACCAAGCTCACTAAATCCACTGCCTTCCACTCTCAAACCGATGGCCAAACAAGAGTAATCAATCAGATGATTGTGCACATCCTGCGCATGTATAACTCTAAGCATCCATGTACATGGGATGAGAGTCTTCCCTATGTTCAACACAACTACAACATGGATCTGCATAGCTCCATCAACCATAGACAATTTCAGGTGGGGATGGGATTCCAACCCTTGGGTCCCATTGATGCTACACTACCTCTTGCAACCACACATACATAATCTTCCCATGTTCAGTCTGAGGCCGATAAAGCCACCAGATTCATTGAGCGGATTAAACACATATGCCAATAGGTCCATGATATTTTGCAGAAAGCCAATGCTAAGTACAAGCATTTCCATGATCAACACCAGGTACCACACAAGTTTTAGGTAGGAGACAAGGTCTGGTTACATTTGCAGAAAGAACGCTTTACATGGAACCATCAAAATCTCAGTCCACTTCACTATGGTACTTACATTATCAGACATGTTGTGGGAGACAAATATTTTGAGCTCAACACTCCCCCATTCCTTGGCTTGAACCCAATGTTCAATATAAACCTCCTTCGGTGATATTTTCCACCGTTATTGGACACCTCATAGATCACAAAACAATTGACACCAACAGAGCTCAACCATGACTACATCGAAAAATCATCCACTGATCAAATAGTGGACACATAGGTCAAGGGCACTCGCCAATAGAGGATCCATATTTATCGGTTTGTCAAGGCAGGGAAACTCCTACACCAAGGAAAATGGCTCACCCAGAGCCAAATTCAACAAAAAATTCCTCATCTGATGGGGGCACTAAATGTAATGGAGACAATTTCTTCCTAAGGGGGGAGGAATAATCGAGGCGAATATTGGTGGCCACACACCTATTCCAATTGGCTCCTTTTGATAGTTTTAGTTCAACACGTTCTTTTGTAATTATTCATAATTGTGGGTTCTACACTTGAAGGGTTGTCTAAATCCCCTACACAACTGCTAGTTGGAGACCCACCTAATCCAACTGACTTATATTGGAAGTTTTCATGTCAATACATCTTTCTGTACTTCTAGGGCCATTTTGGGGCCCTAAACAATGTTTTTTTGGCTTTCCACAGTCAAACTGTAGACATTGTTAGAGTTTGATGGCATGTGTATTTCTCAAAAATACCTTTCCAACGAACTATCATGCACCTAAAACGAAGATCGTATGCAATAGTTACAACCGCGGGAAGTTGAGGTACCAACTTACCCATCGGGGCCCACATAAATTTTGGTGTTTCATATCCTAGGGTTAGGTTTTTGGATGTCTAGGGTTTTGACATTCATGAGTAATATTAAAAAGGCCTCTGGAGCCTAATTGTAATCATTCTTCTTAGATGGATGCGCGTAGCAACCACATCTCTTCTGAGATATAGCTACCACCATTTCAGCAAGTTGTTTTAAGTTCTGTAGTTTTACAGTTTCAACCTATTTTATTTAGTAAATAGAAGTTATTATTCACTGGATATCTATTGTTGTTCCTTGTATCTCTGTGTTACACCTCAAAATTACTCACTTCGCAAGTGTCACAAGTGTCGTCATTTCAAGTGTCGCATCTTGACCGCAAGTGTATAAGTGTTGCTGACATCATACTGCCTTCTTGCCTATGTCATGCCTCCAACAACATGATAGGGACACTTAGGACATCTCAAATATTAGTTGTGAAGAGGAGGAATTAGTCTACTAGAAGTACAGGTGTCTTGCCATTGAAAGAACCACTAAAAAATGAGTTTCAGAGGAGAGCGCTCCCCCATATACTGTTAGGGAGCGTTATAATGCCCTGATGTCGTTTATGGGGAGTGCTTCCACAATTAGGAGTGCCAGCGCTTGTTTTCCTTCTTTCAATGAGAGCTATAACGCTCTGATGCACTTTTTGGAGGAGTGCTACCTATTCTGGGCGAGATTTTGTTTGTTGAGAAGATTGAGGGAAAGATCCCCTCAATATTTGAAGGTGGTTGGTTTCGAATCACTGGTCAAGCCATGATCTTAGGGCAGACCCATAACTGAAGGAGGAAAATCCTCAACTTACCCCAAAGATATCTCAAGTGGTTGGGCCTCTCCAAGCCTATTTAAACATGCCTTCTCATGGTGAAAGGGATGGAAAGAATTGTGAAGCATCTAACCTATGATCTCATGAAGAAGGTGTCTTTTGGAACATCATCGTTCGGTGTGTGGACTGTTTGAGCAAGGTTTCAGATGAGGAAGGCTTGACGAAGTTGCTACGCTCGCATCTATGGTTGTTAGCATTCTTCGTTGTTGTTCTCTTTAATATAATATGCTTGGCCTGTTTCTTTCAAATCTATGTTTGATCTCACATGAATTTGTCTCTAATAGATAGGTCTATTTCGAGCTAATCTCAATAGAGTAGGAAGTTGTTTTTACTTTTGTTTGTCTACAGGGCTTATCGAGGAGCGTAAGATTGGAGCTCAACTCAGACCGTGCAGGGACAAACACCGGTAAAAGGTTCTTCTTTTCTCCTTCCTCCTCAAACATTATCTTATCTATACCTAAAAGGAAGTCAGTGTCCACGATAAGCATCTTTTGTCTGAAGAGTTAAGAGTCTAGCTCTCAAGAGGAGATCTACCTGTCTGCAGGGATATTTTCCTTCAATGGAAATTGGCAACTCCACTGGGGAAAGTCTCCCTGCGAATAGGTAGATCTCCTCTTGAGAGCTAGACTCTTAACTCTTAAGACAGAAGATTCTTTTCGTGGACACTGACTTCCTTTTAGGTCTAGATAAGATAATGTGTGAGGAGGAAGGAGAAAAGAAGTACCTTTTACCGGTGTTTGTCCCTGCATGGTCCACGTTGAGCTCCAATCTTATGCTCCTCGATAAGCCCTGTAGACAAACAAAAGTACAAACAACTTCCTACTCTATTGAGATTAGCTCGAAATAGACCTATCTATTAGAGACAAATTCATGTGAGATCAAACACATATTTGAAAGAAACAGGCAAAGCATATTATATTAAAGAGAACAACAACGAAGAATGCTTACAGCCATAAATGCAAGTGTAGCAGCTTCGTCAAGCCTTCCTCATCCGAACCCTTGCTCAAACAATCCACACACCGAATTTTGATGTTCTGAAAGACACCTTCTTCATGAGATCATAGGTTAGATGCTTCACAATTCTTTCCATCCCTTTCACCATGAGAAGGCATGTTTAAATAGGCTTGGAGAGGCCCAACCACTTGAGATATCTTTGGGGTAAGTTGAGGATTTTCCTCCTTCAGTTATGGATCTTCCCTAAGATCATGGCTTGACCAGGGATTTGAAACCAACCACCTTCAGATATTGAGGGGATCTTTCCCTCAATCTTCTCAACAAACAAAATTTCACCCGGAATAGGTAGCGCTCCTCCAAAACGTGCATCAGAGCATTATAGCGCTCCTTGAAAGAAGGAAAACAAGCGCTGGCACTCCTAATATTGGTATCACTCCCCATAAAGGGCATCAAGGCATTATAATGCTCCCTAAAAATATATGGGGGAGCGCTCTCCTATGAAACTCATTTTTTAGTGGTTCTTTCAATGGAAAGACACCTGTACTTCTAGTAGACTGATTCCTCCTCTTCACAACTAAATTTGAGATGTCCTAAGTGTCCCTGTCATGTTGTTGGAAGCATGACATAGGAAAGAAGGCAGTATGATGTCAGCAACACTTATACACTTGCGGTCAAGATGCGACACTTGTGACACTTGAAATGACAACACTTGCGACACTTGCGAAGTGAGTAATTTTGAGGTGTAACAGATTGCCCCCCAAAGTATGAAGCTAGAAGACGAGAAATGATAACTGAAATACTTTGCAGACTTTCAAGCAAGGGTGTCAGCTCAGAGAACTTGACAGAAGCTGCACACAACCATCAAACAAATGTTAATACATGCTTCAAACCCAAGGCAGGCATACCTATGCTTGAGTGATAGAAACTTTCAAGGTATGGCCGCCATAAATACACTGCGGATCCATAATTATATTGATAAAAGGTATAACCACTGAAGATACACTGTGGATATATACTCCCATGACTTGAAATGATCGTAGCCATGAAGAATACACAATGGATACATGAGATGACAAGACATAGCCATGACCAATACAAAGCGGATCTATGTGACAGTATATGTGGCAATGTTCAAGAGGAACTCCATCGCAACCTGTGCAAAGTACATATCAGAGTGATCACTCAACCCAGGATCTTCTTTACTGATCTCGATGTAGTATGAATCTAACCATGTGAATAGATGTTTCGATGTCGAACATGGCAGAAACCACTTGATTACTGGTCAATGAGGTGAATCGTTAACAAGCGCGAGGGATATCACCATTGATGTCAATGATTCCCAAGGTACTTAGTACATTCCAAAAAATGTGAATAGATGAGCTGAAGTTGAACATTCATGGAATCATCCGATCAGAGGTCAATGATGTTAATCCACTGTCAGACACGAGGAGGCCTGCCATTAAGGCATGCAGGTCCCAAGGTACTAACTGGTTTCTAGGTCTAATCCCTGGATAATGTGTTGAGGTCGACAGGGAAAGACTTGTTGTAGGAGGGCCTTGATGTATCCCCCATCAATGACACGAAACTGACATAGAGATGTGATTGGAGGATCAAAATATCATGGACTGACACGGGTATTGAAACAAGATATTTGTGATGGTCGACTCTCGAGGAAAATACTTCCCTTGAATACTGAGGCACGACAACAGAAACATGACATGGACCAAAACTTGATGATGCAGTGGATGTTGTGACTTATGTTAGGTGACCCAAAGGAGTAAAGGAAACTCAAAGGATTGGCTCAGTGTAGAGGTTCAATGGATTAAAATGCGTGCAAAGACAAGGTGTCGTGTTCAAGGGAGACCATAAGAGTTACTTGGTGATGTTCTCAAAAACTGCTTGGCTTGCTTCTTTCAAATTTTCCCCCATCCAGATAGATGAGTACCTCTTTTTTATTTAATGATCTCGAGGAGGGTAACACATGCTCGATATAACTTACTTTCGGTAAGTCCCTCTTCCTTTGTTTAATGAACTGGAAGAAGAAAGGGTTCGGTCCCATATGGGCCTGTCGATGTTTGTTTAACGAGTCCAAAGACAGAAAACTTGAAGGTTTTTAATGATTATAGAGTCTGGAAAAACACTTAAAAGAGAACTCTCTCAATTCATTTTTCGTAAAGTTAGTCTCACAAGGCCGAAAAAGAGATAAACTACCACTTGAAAGATGCCCTTTCGAACCTTTTAACAAGTGTGAAAGGAAGCAAGATCACTCGACGATCTTTTCATGTTTAGAGAGTCTGAAAAGAGTTTAAAGATGACTCCAAGGGGTTCCTTTTTTGTGTATCCATACGGGTTCGAAAAAGAGATAAAACTTTACCCGACGCGTTCTTATATTTTCGATCTTGAGAACGAACTAAGACTATGCTCATAGATATGACACGGTAAAAAACGATCAAAAATGCTTCGAAATCTGTAATGTCAAAACTGCAATCTAGAGGTTTAGTGAGGCCATCATATTTTTAAAGAAACCCAAAAGTAACTATACCTTATGAAAAATGGAAATTTGTAAATAGTAATACAAGGAGAAATCTTCAATTACCATTTCATTTGCATAAGGATTTGTAGCAGTGGAGATTCACATTTTAGAGGTGGATCTTGTTTTGCTTGGCACCAGGGCTACGGTTGATCATTTCTCTCGCCGTTTGGACCAGGTAAGTCCTTTTTTTTTTTCCTTTTTCAATTACAAGGTTTGCAATTTGTTTTCAAAGCAATATTTGAATAAAAATCCAAGCCCTAGGTCATCCAAAAAATGGCCCTTCTCAAAAATGATGAAAAAAATGCCCATTTTACAAAAATGCCTTCACAAGGTCGTGACATGAATTTTAACTTGTTGATGTATGAGTGGGTAGGTCGTTTTTTTCCCAAGGAAAACAACAGGAAACCCAAAAAACGTCCACTCATCCATGAAATTGTGGGTGTCATTTGTTTTAATTTAAAACATTTTTACTATTGGCTATGAGGCTGCGTTGATGTAATGATGAGCAATAGAAGAGGCGTGGGTCTTTTGAACAACATAGATGATGAATATAAAGTTTTTTAATTATTTCAAAAGAATTGCCAAAAGCATGACTAATGAAGTTTTTTTTATGTTTGCAGGTGATTTCGGCAACAACCATGATTGAATGGAAGGAACGGGAGCATGAGCTCAATGATGTGGATGCTTTGTGGAGTCCTCACATGTGGGCTACGTTGAGAGATTGTGGTCTTCTCAAATTCTTCAAACTGCAAAAGATGAAGAAAGAAACCCTTCTGCTTGAGCATATGATCAGTTTGTGGGATGTCGCAGAGAAAGGGTTTCAAATTGGAACGCAGCTTCTAACCATCGAGTCGGAAGATGTATACTTCTTGACTGACCTCTCGAAAAGAGGGGCTCCTATAGATTTTTTCAAACGGAGGGTGCTTCCTGAACTCGTGGATGTGTACCTGGCATGTCATTGTGTCCCAAGAGCGAGACTGGTGGGAGGTAGAATCCCAATCAAGGATATCAGAGAATTACCCCTTTGGTCTATTCTGTTTGCCATCACGAGTGTGACAGGAAGCACCAACGCGCATCTGGCATCAAGATCACAGGTAGCCTTTGGTGTACAGTGTTTAGAGCCAACATTGTTTAACTGGAGCGCAGGGTTTCTTTGGAACGTGAAGGAACAGATTTCGAGATGTAAAATGGGGAAGAAACAATTTGGATATGGTTATTTCTTGGTCTCATTCTTCTTAGAGCACATCCCTCAGATGCAACCTCAAATTGCATTGGTGGTACGACCAGTGGGAGAACCGTGGATGGAGTGATGGACTAGTCTGGCTCCGAGACTAGTGGCAGAGTCAGAATTTCACTTCACCGGTGATTTCTTCGCTTGGCTGAGATGCCAATACCTTTGGATAGAAGACTTTCCATATACCAAGGTGGAATTTCGTGAGAGTATGGATCTAATTCTACCAGTAGGAGAAGCTTGGGATGTGTCAGGTAAGAGACCAAACAATACCTTGTCAAGTGTTTTTATGTTTTTTAATGTATATATATTTTTTGGGGTACGTAGAAGAGTTTCTAACGGATGTATCATTTTCAACATGCAGACAAGGGAGCAGTGCGTCTAGATGAGATACCAGAACCGGGATGTTGCGGGAACTCTCAGGTTGCAGTAGATCCGGGGTCACCGGTGATAGGTTTCCAGGAGGTTGAAAGAAATCTTCAAGCCCTTACGATGGGTATCCCTCCTCTACGGAGGGAAGAGGTGCCCTTACATCTACAGAGACACACTGTGTGGGTGCTCGAGAATGTTAACTCTCTACTGAGACAAGTAGTTCGCGCAATGATGTGTTACTCTCAGCATAATGCAGTGCAGAGAGATTAGAGTCTCTCTGTTGATCGTATGTTTTGTATGACTTTGTTGGACGATGTTGTATGTGTGTGAAGACCCAAAATTTTGCTCTTCCAAATACTTTTTGATGTAATTAAACATTTTTAGTCATGCTATATATATATATACAGTTCCAGGTTTCTACAGTGCCAGAAGATTTGTGAAAAATGATGTCTTTAATGTGGTGTGTTTTAATTTACATGTGGTGTACAATTTATTTTCCTTCATGAAACCTTATCTATGGGTGAAATACCAATCCATGATGTAATTGGCTAATGAATCCGAAACGTTATTGAGTTCTCTTGGGATATGTCTATATTCGATGTAATCAAACATTTGTTCAAGGTGACGAACCCGTAGGTGGAGACGTAGCAGGATAGGATTACAAATGGCGTAGATACGATTAAGTTGGCAGACCATGAGTTGTGAGTCTAGGTTAACAATCATATGGGAGATACCTAGGAAGGAGGCTTGGGTCAAAATTCCGATGACAGCATGATATTCTACCATGTTGTTAGTCGCTGGTCCTAAGCAAATACCTCTTGAGCTCACCAACTCGTCTGATTGGTAAATGACCCACGCTGCAGAAGCAATGTTATGGGTGTGTCGACTAGCGCCATCCAAAAACCCGACAAGGATAGGAAAGTAAGACGTCATCTACGCATGAAAACGCAAGACACAGTTATGAGTGGCAAAGGTAAAAACTCGAGCACGCAAAAGAAACAGACACACCAAACCAAAATACAATAATGTACAAAGTACACATGCTAGGCGATCTAGGCATAGTACTTTTTAAGGTAAAGCCCGTTCCGGTGGTCTTCCAGGGAGATTCCATCATAATCGACTAACTCGTAGGCGCCTCTGTGCAAAACACATTTCACAATGTAAGGGCCATGCCACAGAGGTTCTAACTTACCTGTCCCTAGTTTGTCATGAGCCTAGTCATAGACGAGGACTAAGTCTCTTTCTGCAAAATTTCAAGGATGGACGGATTTGTCGTATTGATTTTTTATTCGTTTCTGATGTGCCTCGTTAACGAGAGAGGCATCACGATGTGTTTCGTCCAGTTTGGTCAGATATAAGAAACATTCTTCTTCGGCAAAAGTATGGGGTAGGAGTTCTACTTTAAGTTTCAGAGATGGAATCTCACACTCGATTGGTAAAACAACTTCGATGCCATACACTAACTGGAAAGGATTGAACCCAGTTGCGGTTTTCACGGAAGTACGGTAAGCCCAGAGAGCAGAGAAAAGTTGTAGATGCCAGGATGTCTTATTTTCCCCTACCATACATTGAATCATGGTTTTAAGGACCTTGTTGATGGCTTCAACTTGTCCGTTGGCCTAAGGGTAGTATGGGGATGAGTTTTCATGGCGAAAACCCAACTTGGCATGTAATTCACTCATCATATAATTCTTAAAGTGTGAACCATGATCAGTGAAAATGGCGCGTGGTACACCAAAACGAGTTATGATGTGGTTAAAAACAAAAAGAGTTGCGATACGACCATCGTTTAGAAAGGTAGGCATAGCCTCAGCCCATTTTGTAAAGTAATCGACGACGACGATTATATAACCATTTCCCCCCGAATGAGGTAGGCTTACACTGCATGAAATCGATACCCCACTTGGCAAAGGGGCCGATGGCGATAATGGGGTGCAGCGTAGCAGGGTGGGTGTGTGCCTTGTTGTTAAAAACTTGGCAGGGTGGGAATTTTTTGACTGTCGTAATACAATATTTGAAAATTGAGGGCCAAAAATAGCCGGCATGTAAAATTTTATGGGTTGTAGCCATCCCAGAAAGGTGACCGCCACAGGCTCCAAGGTGACAGTCATTCAGAACGTGTTCAGCCTCTTAATGAATCAAACATCATCGAAGGATAGTATCAATACCACGGTGATACAAGGTGTCACCGACGATAAGGTAACGACGAGAATGGTGGCGAATACGTCGATGCTCTTCATGGGAAATGTTAGGCTGAAAGCATTGGGTTTGGAGATAAAGGAGGATATCTCCATACCAAGGATCAAATGTGCTGATCAGGAAAAGAGTTTCATCAGGGAGAGAATCTATGGGCTCAACATCTTCATCAACATGGGGAAGGTCGCAGATAAGCTCCGCAAACACCAGGGACTTTTTGGCTTTGGACTTCGCAAATTCAAGATCAAATTCCTGAAGGATGACGATCCATTTGGAGTATTTTCCCCTGAGCACTTGACGTGTCAAGACATGATACTTGGGGTTTGAGTTCGTGATAACAGTGGTGGTGCATAGTAGGATGTAATGACGAAATCTCTGGATAGCGATGACGGCTGCCAGAGCCAGTTTCTCTACATGTGAATATCAGAGTTCGGGTCTAGATAGACTCTTGCTCAGGTAGTAGATCACATGTTCCTCACCGTTGGGGTCCTCCTGAACTAACACCATTGCAATAGTGGAAGTAGAGGCATCTAAGTAAAGGATGTAGTCCTTTGTATAATCTGGAGGATGCAACAAAGGTTCATGGGTCAAGGCATGCTTGAGAGCATCAAATGATCATTGAGCAATGCCATCCCAGATGAAAGGGGCGTTTTCTGCAACAATTGCATGAATCCTTTAGTTTTCTCAGCGTAGTTACAAATGAAACAACGAAGGAAGTTTGCTTTCCCTTGTAAACTTTGGAGTTGGGTCAAACTAATAGGCAGGGGTAAGGCCAGAATAGCCTTAATATTTAAGGGATCCACCTGAATCTTGTCCTTAGAGACAATGAAACCGAGGCATCGACCGGATTCGACAGCAAAAATACACTTATGTGGGTTCAAACGGATACAATAAAACCGACATCGAAGAAAAATAGCCCGTAGGTGATCAACATGATCTGATCGATTGGATGAGTGGGCATGTATGTCGTCGAGGTAAGGTTCTGCAATATGCTTGATATCGTGGAAAGCGTACAACATGGCCCACTGGAAAGTAGCACTAGCATTTTTGAGACCAAATGGTAGCTTTCGATAGGAAAAAGTTCCCCATGGGCAGATAAAGGTTGTCTTATGTTGATCAGTAGGTAAAATTTCAATCTGGTTATATCCAGAGAAACCATCCATGAAAGAGAAAATTATGCTCCCAACGCAATTATCAATGATCTGGTCGATGAAGGGTGTACGGTAGTTTTCCTTTGGACAAGCCTTATTGAGATCCTGATAGTCAACGCAGATGCGAATAGTCCCCTGTTTTTTGGCAACCAGAACAAGGTTGGAGACCCATTCTGTCAAGGGGATAGGATAGATAAAGCCAGATTTCAAAAGTTTCTCAACTTCTACCTTTATAGCTGCGATTTCCTTGGGATGAACCGGGCGGAGTTTATGTCGAACAGGCTTCGCACCTGGGTAAGTCTTGATTTCATGCACAACAATCGAGGGGTCGATCCCTAGCATTTCTTCGTAGCTCCAAGCAAAGACATTGCAGAATTATTTAAATAGAGCGAGGTAAGATACCACCTCTTCGGGTGTGCAATTATCACTAAGGTTAACGTTTTCCACAACGAATTCCTTGATCGAAATATCAATAACGATCGTAGTAGAAATATTACCTAGATTCCCCTCAGAAAGAGTATCTTGTGTGAGGATGGGAGATTGCGGAGAATTGGTAACATCAGGAAGGAAGACAGAGTGTATGTCTTTGTGAATTTCTTCTAGAGGCCGAAGAAAAGAGGATCAATGATGGCCATCATCCCGAGGTACGTCGTCAATACTAAGCATTTCCATTATAGATTCGTCAGAAGGAAAAAATTGGGAAATGTAATTGATTGCAGATGATAGGGAATCCAACCATGACGACACCAAGTAGGCATCGGGTGTTAATAGATGTGGGTCGTCTGGGGAGGGAGAGGCAGATTGAATAGAAATGTATGCGGCCTCGGCTGGGCTAAGTGGCATGGTGTCACCTAGTACATCAAATTCCATAGGACTAGGTACAATCCAAGGGTCAGATGATTCCAAAGATTGATAAGCCATAGTTGAAATCATATTGACGGTGGAAATATGATGTGTGGTGGGTGGAAGTGGTGTAGGGAAGGTACCCATAAGGATAGAATATTTCAAAAAGCCAACACCAATGCTTTCATACGTAATCTTTTGGTCTCCCAAAAAAGGGATGTTGTTGGTAGCAGGAGCACGAGCATCGGGTGTACAGAAATCTAATTGGTCGATAGTGACAATTTTTCCTTGATGAGGGAATTGTACACATTGAAACACCGATGAGGCGACGACGGTCATAGTGTAGAACCAACTTATTCTGAGTAATAGGTTGTAATCGAGGGGGACATTGACCACCTCGACATCAACAATAACGGTTTTGCCACCCACCTGAACGACTAAGGATTGTAAAAGTCCGTGAGGATAAAAACCTCACCCATCGAAAGTGTGTAACATCGTGGGGGATTTTTTAAGGGCAGGTGATTTCAAGCCTTTCCAACAAGCCAAAGACATGACACAAGTAGAGGCTCCCTCATCCAAGATAGTTCGGTGGATTTGTTGATTGTGAACAACAACATCGATTTGAAAATCTAGTTGGTGGGAGAGTCGAGGTTGATGATCATCCAGATTAAACGTGAGGTTATTAGACGACTCAGGATCAAAAGCACCGATGGTAGCCAAGAGTGTTCTACATTGACTGGGACAGTGTTGTAGAACTTCCAAAGCAAACATAGCACACGGTGCTTGAGCCAAATATTCAACGATGTTGTAGTTTTGGGCAGCTCGTGAACTAGGATTGAAGGTAGATTTCCGAATAGTGCTCTTACAAGGGCGTAATATGGAGTCAAACAAAGGTTTCACGATCTGGAGTGGCCCAGATGGAGGGCTAGCAGATGAAGGAATAACGAAAGATGGTGATGGGTCCGGTAAAGAATCGTTAGTGGTCTTCAGCTTATCAGGTTTAACTGGTGTGTCGTATGTCGTAGTGCGAGTGGTCAAATTAATCCCATTAAACATGTAAATATGGGCACTTGTCAAGGCCTCATCATGGGATTGGCTGGAACTACCCCCTGGAGTGGGGGTTTGAGCAACCAAGGATTGCTGCTATGGAAAAGGCTGAGTAAGAATAGAGGGTTGTGAATTTCCTTTAAAAATCTTGGCCACTTCATTGTGATGTGGAAAATCTTGGGTGTAGTGATCATCACCACAAATGAGACATGGGAATTTCGGTTTCCATTGTGGTTGTTTTCCGACAGCAGGGGTTTGAGTTTGATTTTTTGGTTGTTCATTGTTATTGTTTTTCTTCGGTTTATTTCTTGTCTTCTTCTTACCTCCAAATTGTTGTGAAGGGGCCGATTGGACTGTATTCACCTCAGAGACCTGAGTTTGAGGGGAGGTAGAAGAGGGTGTGGTCGAACTGGGAGAAAACATCAAATCAGACCACTGGGTTTTTCTAGTCGACTGGGAAGTAGATTGGGTTTTGACAGAGCCAATAACTCCATCCGCGTGTGAGGTAGACGACGGTTTGGATGGATCAGTAGTGGAACGGGTAGCATTTGGTATCAATTCATACAGAGTACCAGATTGTGAATAAACCAAATCTAAGTACTGAGCTCAAGCAATATCTTCTTCCTCGGTGACTACACCACCCATGGAAACATCACGAGCAATCAGGGGTACCAGTGATTTAGTGAACCATCCACTAATAACTGGTTAGGAATGATCACTTTGATCAACCTTCGTCGTCGTCTCCATTCATGAATATGATCAGAGATATGCACAGAGTTTGTCTAACGAAGGGAGGTCAATAGTTTGGTACCCGTCTCGTATCGAATGGGTAGTTGGAAGTGCGTGAGAAAAGACATGGCAAGGGAGTTGAAATCTTGAAAAGAAGCACGTGGTAGTTCAATATACCACTTTGTTGTAGAACCCATAAGTGTTCGTTGGAAAAAATGCAAATGTATAGAATCATCCATGAGGGAGTTTGATGAACACCACAAATGGAAAGTCATCACATGGTTATTTGTATCTTCTCTGGACTTTCTGTCGAATTTCAGAATATCATAAGGAAGTTTAGCTGGAATAGCTGGCCAAATTGGAGAATGAAAAATAGGATCATTCATTAACCGAGACAAGTCTGGGAGATCCAGAGTCGCAAGGAAAGGTAACTGTCGGTTAACCTGCAGGTGATATTGGTGTGGCATAGGAACACCAGTAGGACCATACACTGGGTTAGGTGGAAAATTGTAACCAATGGGTCCTCCTACATAAGGTTGATGTTGACCAAGCTGCACAGGATTTGAGGGGGTTCGAGAAACATGTGTGAGCGGAGGATAACCAGATGGTTTTTGAGGATTATAAGCTAGGTTTGGTGTTTTCCTAAAAGGGGGGTAAACATTTTGTCCACAAGGAGGATATAGATGAGTCCCTTGAGGAGGAAGAGGTTGTTGTGGACCTTGAGGATTATGTCCTCTCGGGAACAGTGGGTTTCCTGGGAAAGGAATGTTCCATGGATTGGGCATTGTAGATGCATTTTGTCCATGCATTTGATGGTGGGCTCCGGTTTGAGGTTTCCCCCCAACATGAGGTTTCCCTCCAAATGGAGGTTGTCCTTCGGTGAGAGGATGCCCCCCAAAAGGAGGTTGGCCCCCAAATGGAGGTTGTCCTCCGAGAGGGGGTTGCCCCCCAGCATGAGGTGGAGTTCCTGGAATTTGGGAACCAGACGTAAACGACTGACCGGTGTTTCTTAATGGATTAAAGCCACCAAGACCGGTCTCTTTGAGTTGTTGTATAGGTATAGAACTTCTAGGCATAACTTGGGTAGTGGTGACAACGGAAGAATTAAGTGCTCTGTACCCAAAAGGAAGTGATGATGAAGGTTTAGATGCTAGTGGTGTGTCAATCATAGCTTGGCTATCCACCACATTACCGGTGGGAATAGTCGAAACTTGAGGGGCCATTGTAGAATGGGTCGTCTAGAGCGAAAAAGTGGAACTTGAGCCAACAGATGGCATGTTCGGATCAATGGACGGTGTAGTTGAAAAAATGGTTGTACCAGTAAAATGATCTAAGGGTATAGTATAGGTAACAAGTATATCAACACCTATTCCTGGTCCATAAAGATCATGCACCGTGCGTGGTGGGCTTCGAACAATGTCTGCAGTCCAAAAGGGGTCTCCGATTGGAGGGTTTGAATGAGACCCAGTCGGAACGTCAGAAGGACTAACAACAACAAGTTCTTCGGCTGAATTTAGTTGGAGAAAATGCCTCTCATATCCCTCAGGAATGTGGAAAGCCTCCAGAGACTCTGAAACAATTCGAAAATTATTTAAAGAGGTGGGAACTTCCTCCTGGGAGGTTATAATGTCATGAACCTCACTCTGTTGAGGAGATCCCTCCACAGAATGAGGGGGTAAAGGGGTAGTATCTTCCATATTTTCTGGAGGAAGTCCCTGTACCCTACGTGAACAGCGTGGAGAGTCGATTTTGGCGAAAAAAAATCGACGAAAAAAATCTATGGCCAACTAACGAAAAGAAATAACATACGCTAATAGAATCTAGGAATCAAAACCAAGTAAACAAAACCTTCTCTCGATGACCATGTTAGTTGGTGATGAAATCCAACATTACATGATCAAGTCAAGAAGGGGCTAGGATATGGTGGAACAATTACAATGGCAACCTACTTAACAGACTTTCACCTTGGTGCAAGCTTCCACGTAGTAATTGTGGATTTACCCTCCAAAAAGCTCGAGTGAGTTTGACCAATGTATGCTCCAGGTATAGTTAGACTTCCCTTCACTTTCACCTTGTGTAAGACCCTAAATATTATGGCTACTAAGGTCACCAACTCGTAGTCAGCCCCTGGGTGGGTACAGTCTACAGTCCAGTCTGAACGTAAGGGCAGGGTATCTAGCTTGAAATAAACTTGAAAGGATTCCACTCAACATTGTGGGTATACCTTCAAGCGACTCCCATAATACGATCCGACTACTACAATCAGTCAAACCATGGAGGGATAATATCCATAGCTTTCTCGAGTGCTACCTCATGCATAACTCCTGTGTGAGAGGGGGATCCCAGAAACTCTATACGACAATTGGATTTCACTCTCCCTAGCTCGGGCTACTAATGTTTGTTTCAGAAACTTTGGAGACTTGTACTCGCAGCCTAATCCAAAGTGCTAATCCTAGTCTAATGTTGGTGGAAAATCCTAAAAATAAAAAATGTTCTAGATAATTTTTAATTAGCGTTCATTTTACAGCTGTTCTTTACTCAAAAGGGTGTATGAAAGTGAAACGGATGGAATGATGACTCAATTCCCAAAAAAAATGCATAAAAGATGATAAGCAATCGTTTCTTTTCAATGAATGCCTATTTAAGGGAGAGAGAGAGAGTCATTTTCACTATCAAACACTAATAAGGAATGTCCTCAATCAATTTTTCTCAATCAAATCCAATGTAATGCTAAAAATTTTCAGAAATGCCTTCTAATATGTGAATCGATCACTAAGATGTATCTTTATTGTTTGTATGTGAATGATGATTAATTCAATACAAAACTTCTCCTGCCAATTAACCTTTTAGATCAAGGAGACTTGGACAAGCATAAGAATATTTCACACAAACAACACACCCTCTTGCTATGATTGAAAACAAGAAGAAAAAAAGGAAACAAAAGATAACAAAGAAAATCAAAAAATTCACACAAAAGAAAGATGCTAAGAAAAATGACCTCAAAGAACCAAATGAGATGATTCATAGATTTCTAATGTTCTTCACCACATTTTTCACTCAATCAGATAAGAGAGGAGACATCGATGGATTAATCCCAAGTTCTTCAATGGAAGAAAATCTCAAAATAAGGAAGAAGGTCAAAAATATGAACAACAAAATGCTTATTTCCCAGAAATCAGATAGTCAAAGGTCAATAGGAAGATGTACTGAAGCACGAAGAAACTGAGCAAAGGTAAAAACAAAGATTGGATTTTGGAAAAATACAATTCTAGAAGGTTTTTTTTGCAAAGGAAGGCTAGTGCTCTGGTGTAAGGGGCACCAGAGAATTATAACGCTCTATCTAATACCTTCAGGGAGCGTTGGCACACTGATAACGAGGTGGGGGAGCGCTAGTGTCCTAAAACCCAGAAAATTGTCAAAAAACCCTAAAACTCAGTTGAACTTTGGCATTCAGAGTATGTGTGATGAAATAAGGAGTCAATCAGCATATGAAATCAAACATATGGGGTGAACAAAGTCTAAACAAGAAAGGGTAAGACAAGGTCTGTGAGGAAAACCAAAACTGAAAGTTTTGATTCGATCCCCGGCAATGTTGCTAGTTTCCGTTGAAGGAAAATCTCCCTGCGGACAGGTAGATCTCCTCTTGAGAGCTAGACTCTTAACTCTTAAGACAAAAGATGCTTATCATGGACATTGACTTCCTTTTAGTTCTAGATAAGCTAATGTGTGAGGAGGAAGGAGAAAAGAAATACCTTTTACCAGTGTTTGTCCCTGCACAGTCCGAGTTGAGCTCCACTCTTACGCTCCTTGATAAGCCCCGTAGACAAAAAAAAGTACAAACAACTTCCTACTCTATTGATATTAGCTTGAAATAGACCTATTTATTAGAGACAAATTCATGTGAGATCAAACACAGATTTGAAAGAAACAGGCCAAGCATATTATATTAAAGAGAACAACAATGAAGAATGCTTACAGCCATAGATGCGAGCGTAGCAGCTTCGTCAAGCCTTCCTCATCTGAACCCTTGCTCAAACATTCCACACATCGAATGATGATGTTCCGAAAGACACCTTCTTCATGAGATCATAGGTTAGATGCTTCACAATTCTTCCCATCCCTTTCACCATGAGAAGGCCTGTTTAAATAGGCTTGGAGAGGCCCAACCACCTGAGATATCTTTGGGGTAAGTTGAGGACTTTCCTCCTTCAGTTATGGATCTTGCCTAAGATCATGGCTTGACCAGGGATTATAAACCAACCACCTTTAGATATTGAGGGGATCTTTCCCTCAATCTTCTCAACAAACAAAATTTCGCCCGGAATAGGTAGCGCTCCTCCAAAAAGTGCATCAGAGCATTATAGCACTCCTTGAAAGAAGGACAACAAGAGTTGGCACTCCTAATAGTGGAATCACTCCCCATAAGGGCATCAGGGCGTTATAACGCTTCCTAAAAGTATATGGGGGAGCACTCTTCTCTGAAACTCATTTTTTAGTGGTTCTTTCAATGGCAAGACACCTGTACTTCTAGTAGACTGATTCCTGCTCTTCACAACTAATCTTTGAGATTTCCTAAGTGACCCTGTCATGTTGTTGGAGGCATGACATAGGCAAGAAGGAAATATGATGTTAGCAACACTTATACACTTGCGGTCAAGATGCGACACTTGCGACACTTGAAATGACGACACTTGCGACACTTGCAACGTGAGTAATTTTGAGGTGTAACACTATGTTATTGTATTCAGTCTATTATTTATTTCATTTTGCTCATAAATCTGGATCATGGTTTGATGTAAGGGTTTATGGTATTTGGATCATGTATTGTGTGATGTATTGATAGAGGACTTTTGTTGGTTATATTGGTATATGTCTTTGGTATATGGTTGAGATACATGTTGGGACATATAGTTGATGAGTTTTCACATACATGGGGTGTATGGTATGGTGATGTTGGTACATCTTGATGAGTCATATTTTGACTTGTTGATACATGATTGGTACATTTTTGGTGCATTGTTAGAGGCACTTGCTAGTAGTGTTGGTGACATGTGCTTGGTAAATGTTTGTTGCATTGTTAGAGGCACTTGCTAGTAGTTTTGGTGACACATGATTGGTACATGTTTAGAGGCACTTTCTAGTAGTATTGTTGAGACATGGTATATGTATGATGTGGCACAAATAGCTTGATATATCAGTAAAATCACATCTTGGTATTGGTGATGGTTATGAGGTATTGTGATGTGCATAGTTGATGCACTTGTGATGGTACAGGTTGTGTGAGTGATTTATGTACATGGTTGATAGCACAAGTTGATTGGTACAAGTTGATTGGACACAATGACAAGTTGTAGGTTGACTTGACAGAGGCAACAAAGTGTTTAAGTTTCAGAAAAGGTGAAAACCCTATCTTTCTTAAGGTGTATGCAGGATACAATATAGACAGGCCACATATATACATAGGTTGCAGTATAGAAAGGGCGCGCACATACATGAGCTATAGTATAGACAGGTTATGTACCTTTTGGTTTTTGTTGGTACCGAATAAGTATAGGTACAGTTTGGTTACATGTTGTTGGTACAGGTTGGTACATGTTTATAGTGATATATCACACAGTGACAGTGTGGCAGTGGTTTCATCATTTAACACTTATATTTCAAGGCGACAGGACGGGGCAAGGATAGGTGGTTGTATCCACCTTTTGGTTGTAGCCGAAGAACATATGGGGTTGTATCCTCTTTCTGGTTGTAGCCAAATAATTTGGGAGTTGGAGCTTCCCTCAGGTTGTAGCTTGAAAATATAGGGGGTCGGAGTCTCCTTCCAGTTGGAGCTGGAGAATTGGAAGTTGGTGCTTCCTTGAATGCAATTCTTAAAGACATATAAGGAAATCATTCTGTGGTTTTCTACTGCATTGGGTTTCCACGTAAAATACTTGTGTACTATGCATTATGTGGATATGTCTATTATTGTTTATTATGCACCAATGGATGTTAATTTTATATGATGCAATAACATATTAATGATGAAATGATGAACATTGTTGAATGAGTTAAATGAATATACATTGTGGTTGAAAGGATTAATAAGTGGTATAAATTTCTCATTACTGATTCACCACCCCTCTAAGTAATCCAACATACCCATCTATTTGTGGATGGAATTGAGTATATATCTTCCACTTAGTGTCCATATTCTCCCATAATGTAGTCCAAAATGCATTGAGAAATCGAGTATCCTCGTCTGAGATGATGCTCCTTGTTACACATCAAAATTCCTCACTTCGATAATGTCACATTCTCATTGTCGTAAGTGTCATAAGTGTCACACTTTTTTCACAAGTGTTGTAAGTGTCACATTCTCGTCACGTAAGTGTCACATTGCGAACGACACCTTAGAAACACTTGATACAACCCCTAAATCATGTTAGAAGAAGAATCCCAATCATTTTACATTTAGAACAAAGTCTTTTCTATGGGAATTGGTCATCTTGGTAACTTTTGGAAGATCAACGCTCCCTTTCTCATATGCAGGGAGTGCTAGCACTATTTGTCTATCTAGTAGGGAGCGTTGTAGCGCTTTGTTTCCCTTTGCAAGGGAGCGCTGAATTGGTTGAGAAAATCTTGGAAGAAATCCCCTTTTTCTCTAAGGAAAACTATGGATGGATCGAGTTGGTTTGATTCAAATCTAACCCTCAGAATGCATCTAAGGGAGATATCACAACTGATGGAGTCATATCCTAAACCAATCCCAAATATAACCATGGTGGTTGAGCCTCTCAAAGCCTATAAGGAGGCATTCTCATGGTGAATAAGGAGGAGAAATAATAAGAAAAACATTGTCATTTTGGTCGTGGATCTTTCGAGCAAGGGGTTAGACGAGGAGGACTTGGGGAGGCTGCTGCAACATCATCTGAAGATTGTAAGTGTCTTTTTAAAGTTATCATCAATATACTTGGCCTATTTCTTTCTAGTATGTGTTTACATGTACTTGTATATGCTTTTTTTAATCTTTCATAGATAGATCGATTTTGTCTAATCCATTAGAGTAGGAGATAATCGTTTGTCTCTTTTGATTCATTGCAGGTATTTTTCAAAACTCGTGGATTGGAGCAGTGTGGAAAAAATTAGAAAGTGAGGTACATCATACTATCCCTCCTTATCTATTTTTCGATGGGCATAATTAATCTGTAGGAATGGTAGTGTCCAAAGGTAGTTTTTTGTCTTGGTAGAGGGGTCTGTACTCCAAGGGAAGATTCACCTATCCACAAGGGAATTATTCCGTAACAAAACCTAGTGACTTAAATGGGGATAAAACCTTCATTTATTTGTTCTTTCCTTGGTTTGTCCTTGCCTTTTGTCTATATTTAGATCACTTTTGCGGATTTGATCTATCCTTGCATCTTTGCATCTTTTCTAAGTTGTCTCACTGAGTCTCTGATTGAATTTCCATGAGTTTTTGAGTTTTATGGGTTTTTCCAACACTTGTCTCAGGAATAGTGCCCTCTCCAGTTTAAGTCAGAGCACTGATAGCTTGATCAATTCTTTCCCATAGTGTATCAGGGAAAGTTGTAGCGCTATTGTGTTGTGATTACCAGAGCGTCGATTTTTCTTTCTTTGAAAAATTGTTGATTGTTTTCTTGTTGGGCATAGTTATTTGATCTTTCTCTCTAGCTCAGATCCTATTCTATCAGATCTTGTCTTCTATTTGATTTAAAAATTGCTTCTTTTCATTCTTTTAGTCTTGATTGGGTTTGTGTTGTCTTTCTTTATTGCGAAATCAACCCTTTCTCTCAAACTTGGTTTCTTTTTTCTACTATTTTCTATTATCTCATTGATTAGAGGTTTTCATAAGGAAAGTCATTGATCTCAGTATTGTTTACTTTGTCTTTGATCTCTTACTCAATTTCGAAAGGCTATTAAGTATGATTTTTTTCTTTTGGGTGTTTTTATTTGAGTGGATAGTTTGGTCTTCTTTTTAGTCTCCTATTGACTGCTGAGAGTGTCTTTGTTTGTGTACTTTTGCTTCTTCTTTTTCAAATCACAGTAGTGAAGTCATTTTTCATTATTATTGAAAGAAAGAAGCATTATACGAATTGTTCAATTTACATTTGCAATCAAACAAAGAGATACTTTCATGCATTGGTTTGGAATATTGGAAAGGTTTTCTTTATAATTTGGCAAATTGTTTCAATTCTTGTTGAGAGTGAAATATCATAAAATTTTGCATTCTTAAGTGCTTGTTAGTGAAATAAAAGAAACTCTTCTCCTTCCCGTAGCTATAATTTCATCGAAAATAAAGTTTGAATCTCATTCTTTTCATCCTTTTTGGAGCCGAGTATCAAACATCATCGGTTTCACTTTCATTCACCTTTGTGTAATGAACAACCATGAAAATGAACGCTAATTAAAATCAAACTAGAAACTTTTATTTTTAATATCTTTACACCAACACTAGACTAGGAATAGATTTTTGGAATAAGCGGTGAGAATAACTCTCCAAAGCATTCAAGACAAACTCAGAATCTTGGGATAGGGAGAGTAAATCAAATTTTTGTAAGAGCATATCTGGGATCCCCCTCTCACATAGGGGTTAGGCATGAGGTTGCATTTAGGAGAACAATGGAGACTATCCCTCCTAGGATTAACCGTTTGTAGTAGTATGATTGTATATTGGGGGTTCTTCTTGAGGCCTAACTATTTTCATTTGGTCTCGGAGCTTTGTGAATTCCGAATCCGTTCGAGGTCCTCTGGAGTTTGTCGGTCACTTGTCCTCAGTTCTCTTGAAGAATTTCATACTTGATATTATGCCTATACATTCAGACTTGACTATCGACTCTACCCATCCAGAGGTTGATTGTGAGTTGGTATCCTTAGTAGCCACAATATTTAGGGTCCTTACATGAGGTGACGGTGAAGGGAAGTCTTTGTTGTAGCTAGAACAGACGTTGGTCAAACTCACTCGGGCTCCTTGGAGGGTAACCCATGGGTAAAACCACGATGAAGCTTGCACCAAGGTGTAGTTATGTTAAGTAGGCCACCAACATAACTGATCCACCCACTCATATCCTAGCCCCTTCTCACTTTGATCACGTGATGTTGGATTTCATCACTAACTAGTATGTTCATTGAGAGAAGGCATTGTTTGCTTGTTGGTCTTCTAGATTTTTTAGCAAGTGTTGTTAGTTTACTTTAAAGTTGTCTCAAAAATTGGTAGTGTGGCTGATAAAGGTCTTCGTATATCACATAGGATGCAAGGGTTGCCTCTAGAAGGCTACGAACCCCTACCTCCTACCTCACCTGAAGACACTTACCGTGAAGAGGTTGAAAATCATTCAGATGCTGGGAGTGCTACTACTTCTTTGCTAGAAAATACCAAGAGAGCCTTAGTTACGTTTTAGGAAGGTTCCACCCTTCCTGTAAACCCAGCTTTGTCAGTTCTTCTTGATCCAATCCTTGTTTGAATGGACTCCTCAAGTAACATTATAGTATAATATTACCCTCACCTACTGTCAAGGCCATATAATCAAATAGATATGGAACCGATACAACAAAATTTTAACGAAGAATACAATACCCCTGCCCATTCTACTGAAATGTTATATCCACATCAAACTCTTGTTTGTTCCATATGGATAAATCCATCGGGACGAGACCTTTATAAAAAATTTAATTTTAGCTAACCGCCTTTTGATCCTCCTCATGCATCTACCACTACCGGTGCAGAGGTAGGACAATCAGGTTATCCCATCGACCAACCCATCAAACCAACAATCAATATTTCTAGTACTTCAGGGAAAGTTCAAAGTGGAACACGCGTCGTGTTACCCAGCCAGTTGCAAAGTACCTTGACAGTTACACCTCACATCCCTCTTCAAGCTACAACTTTGTATACTCCACATAATCCTATTGGGACATATTCACATCACATAATGAAAAACCTACCACACCACTAAACCCAACTGAGGGTCAAATCCCTACCGAGGGGAAACCATCCTCCAACATGAAAATTCTAACTAGGTGAAACCCCCTCTTACTGGTCATACCCTAGTTGCTTCCCAACCAATGGCAGGGGGAAAATCTCAACCTTCATTCACTGGAAATCCCCCAAAATCTTGGGGACATTCCCAAGGAGTTCCATCAAACCCTAACCCACAAGGAGGAATCATAAATCCCAATCCTTCTGGACTACATTCTGGACAACCTTTCCCGAGAGTCCTGAATCCCACTTGGGGTCCTTGAGGTGAATCAAGTTTTCCTTCCCAAGGGATAAATCCTTACCTTCCTGAGGGTAAACCTAGTTAACCTCCTCAAGGGAAACCTGGTTATCCACCTCAAGAAAACTGTCCTCCCTTGGGTTACACTGGTTATCCTCCCTAGGGGAAAATGAGTTTCCCCTCTCATTTTATGAAAATTCCTCAAAAAATAAATCCTACCTTTGTTGGTCAACGACAACAACATATGGGAGGGCATGCTGGCTATAATTAGCCACCTCAACCAGTTTACGACCCTACTGGTGTCCCTATCCCACACTGATATCATCCACAAGTCAATCGACAACTGTCGTTCTTAGCCACTCTAGATCTACCAGATTTGTCAAGATTGAAAAATGATCCCATATTACATTCTCTGTTTTGGCTAGTTATTCATGCTAAATTTCCTTCCGATATTCCGACATTTGACGGTAAACCTGGTGAAGACCCTAATAACCACGTTATGACTTTTCATCTATGGTTCTCATCAAATTCACTAATGGATGATTCTATCCGGTTACGTCTTTTCCATCGTACACTTATGGGTACATCAACTAAATGGTACATTGAATTACAACATGGACCTTTTCAAGATTTTAATTCACTTTCCATGGATTTCCTCACACACTTCCAATTAACTATCCGCTATGAAACCAACACATAACTTTTGACCTCACTTTGTCAAACCAACTCCGTACATATCTATGATCATATTCATGAGTGGAGGCGACAACGACGGTTGATCAAAGAAACCATTCCTGACCAATTTTTGGCTAAATGGTTCACCAAATCTCTTTTGCCTTCAATCGCTCATGACGTAGCCATGGGTGGTGTCGTTACAGAAGAGGAAGCCATTTCTCATGCCCAGTATCTAGATTTGGTTTATTCCCAATCTGATACTTTGTATGAATTGATTCCAAACACTCCATGTACATGAGACGATCCATCATAATTATCCTCCACTGCTCACGCAGATGGAGTTATCGGTTCTGTCAAAACCTAGTCCAGTTCACAGTCAACTAGCATCATCAATCGTT